>JAHLJT010002406.1:207827518-208150018 GCA_031308135.1 Acheta domesticus
GAAAAACACGTATAAGGGCTAATTTTCATGGAGATCGGTTCACGGTGTTGAACGGTGTTCATTATCGGAGGTTTTGCTCTTATATATTTTGGACCAGTATTGGTCAAAACACAAAGAATAGGCGCTCCCCACATTCAAAAGTAGCGCGCAGAGTGAGGAACCGCGGCGGGAACGGATCGACAGAGTCGTGAACGAGCGCACGGGGTAGTGGGAACTGATCGGTCTGACCGCGCAAAAGCGACAGTTGGCGGTTGAGCAGCATGGCGTGAGGACGGTATGCAATGGTTGGTTAGAGAGCGATGCTTTGATGTACAAGAAATCCAGTGTAATCGGGACAACAGGTATTTAAGAAAGAAAAATTGTGATGAACTGTGCAATAAGCGAGTGTAAGGATGTGGTGAACTTATTTAAGAGAGAATAATTACGAAATTTAATAAAAAAGGGGAACAGTGCACGGACACGTGGGCGATGCGGGTTAATGATAGTTGGTGCGGCTGTGCTGATGTGTGATTATGCGGTGGAGCTGCTGAGCTGATACGATTAAAGTCATCGTGTGAAGAAAGAAAACCGTGGGAAGGCGACGCCGGTGGATTGGAAACGGGCTGCGGTGACACGTGGGCAGACGGAGCATCGCGGGCATCAAGGTTACCTCCCGGCCTCAGGCGGAACGGGCAGCAACGCGTCACGTAGAAATCGACGATCGTAACGATCAGATAAGTAATTCTAATTGTGAACAAATAGAAGGAAAATTAAATGAAACGCCAGTTCAGGATGCTCACTGTGTAGCGTTGAAAGTAATGATGTGCGTAGTAGCATATGAATGGCACGTAGTTTTTCCAAAGGGTTGGAAGTTGCATAAGCGGAATGATAATGTAATGGTGGGAAGGTTAGAGATGTACAGAATGAACCATAGAATTATGATCAAAGCAATGATGCAAGCTATGTTGGTAATGTAATGATGTCTTATTGTTCTTTTGTTCTAATAAATTCTGTTTATATGATAGTAGGCCTTTGAATCCAGATACTGTAGATTAAAGTAACCCCCTTAAAGAACTCCTGTACCCATACATAAAAAAATTTTATGATATGTGTAACCGTGAGCCAGCAAAGGTAAGTACGGTCACATATTATTGGCGCCCGAAATTCAGGGACAGGGAAAGATTGTAATTTGTAATTAGATTTGAACAAAATTCAATCCCCATAAGTGCATACTTTAATCAGCAGGTATCTGAATTAGTTGCATGACTGGAAAAGGCAGAAGACAGTGTAATTTCTTGATAATGTCAGCATTCCAGTTTTAAATATTTCAAGAGATTTAAGTGCATTAAATATATCAATATTCTCTAACATATTGCAGTGGAATCAGTGAAGTGTTGTTTGAAATATTATTTAGTTTAGAAAAATTTGAAATGAGAACATGAAGTGTTTGTTTGAAATAATTCATTTACAATTTAGAATAATTTTGATGAGTATTAAGTGCCAATTTCAGATGCAAGGTGTTGTTTAATAAATTCCTTTGCAATCAGAAATATCTTGATAAGTATTAAGTGCCAATTTCTGTGTCAAGGTGTTGTTTGAAATAATTCATTTACAATTAGAAGAGAATTTGATGAATGCTTAGTTTATTTCATTTGCCAAGGTGTTGTGTGAAATAATTCATTTACAATTTAGAAGAATTTTGATGAGTATTAAGTGCCAATTTCATATGCCAAGGTGTTGTGTAAATAATTCCTTTGCAATCCAGAAAGATTTGATAATATTAAGTTGCCAATTTCTGTGTCAAGGTGTTGTTTGAAATAATTCATTTACAATTTAGAAGAAATTTGATGAATGCTTATTTAATTTCATTTGCCAAGTGTTGTGTGAAATAATTCATTTACAATTAGAAGAAATTTTGATGAGTATTAAGTGCCAATTTCTGTGCCAAGGTGTTGTGTAAATAATTCTTTGCAATCCAGAAAATATCTTGATGAACATTAAGTGCAAATCTCTGTGTCAAGGTGTTGTTTGAAATAATTCATTTACAATTTAGAAAACATTTTGATGACTATTGAGTTTAAATAACAAATAGATGGGAATTTTAATTAATGTGTTTTAAGGTAGTGCAGATATTGGAATGTAGTTTTCTTTTTAAGATTGTTATAACGTGGCCAGTAAAAAGGCGCTGAATTCAGTGTAAATACCAGGGTAATTATTGTAAGGCATTCCTATGTGTATATCATCATACAATACAAGGATAATTTTTATGAAACAAGATCATAATGTATATGTGGCAATGAATAATATGTTAGGGCATAATTATTGGAAAGTGGTATTACAGTGAGTGTGTACATGAGTGTAATTATCAGGGTATAATTTTGTTGAAGAGTCCTTACAGTGTGTATCTAAATAAACACAGTGTGTTAGGGTATGATTTCTGAAGTATTATTACAGTAGGTGTATTCATTGAGTTCAATGAGCAATACATTAGGAACAAAATCCTTCATGTTAGAATATAAATTTGGGTTTTAGGTGCTGCCCAGTGCATTTTGAAGCACTGATTGGACGTGTGTGTAAATGAATATTATGAAGTTATGAGCTATTTTGGAGACATAGTAGCATTAATTATTTGATGAACATTACAATTCAAGTAGTTGCAACTGAATAAGATTTATCGAGATTTTTTATTTAGGTGGATGAAAAAAAAAAAAAAATAAGTTGCATTCAGTAATGTGCAGGAAGACTATCTGAGACTGATTCAATGATAATCTAATGAATATTTTGAATTCAGTTGAATTATGTCAATGTGAATTTTGTTACAGATGTCAGTGTAATTACATTTAATTATTTTGTGTGTATTTCTAGGTGTTTTGAGCTTGAGTGCATTTTGTTTGTGAATTGTTCCCAGGTGGATGACGGAGGTCAATAATTGTTTGATGTGTGTTTTTTTTCTGTATGTGTTTTTGATGAGTTATGTATAGGATCGTAATATATGCGGCATCACTCACATCTAATTCAAAGCAATTCAGATTGTGTTAGGGTCATTTTTGAGAGTAATTAGGATGCCGTTGGTGTGAAGTGAAGTAATTTGTAGTATTCGGTGTATGCCTCTGTGAGCATTCTGAAGTTGGGCAATAGATTTTGGGTGGAATCAAGCGTGTAGGAGGGCGATTAGTCAGAAATAGGTGTAGTAGGGTGCAATTTGGGGGCATAATGGAAAAGCAAACGGGCACAATGATGGAGAGGAAGAGAAGCGCGAGGACAGAGATCATTATGATGAGGATGATGGAGGTAAATGGGATGAGTCGTTACTAGAAGATTCGGATAGAGCCAGAATGGAGTTTATCGGGGGCGAGTGCGTCGACACCAAATCTGGGAATGGTGAAGAGAAACGGAACAGAGGACTTACTGAGCATGCTTCATCAAATCATGGCAGGACAAGAGAAGCTCGAAGAACGGGCACATAGAAGAATGGTTGAGGAACTAGAGAAGCAGGACGAACGGGCACAAAGAAGAATGGTCGAGGAGCAAAAGAATCAGGAGAACGAGAGAAGAGAATAACTGAGGAGCTAGAGAAGCAGGAAGAACGGGCCCAAAGGAGAATGGTTGAGGAGCAAAAGAAAATCATTGATGAACTGAAGGAACATAAACAAGAGCAAGTGAGACAAATACAAGAACAATACCAGGTTATAGTGGAGAAGTTCGAGTCATGGGAACAAAGAATAGACGGGCGAGTTCAAGAGATATGCAGTGAACTTAGTCGAAACATTACCACAAAGATGGAAGGACGGATTGAGGCACAGGATAAAGCCATCGAGTCACTGCATGTGCAAGTGAAGGGAGTATCACAAGGGATGGAACGGAAGATAGAAAACTGCAAGAGGGAGTTGGCAGACACGAAGGTAGAATTGAAGGAGTCGGTGGCAGCCTGTAGAAAGGAAGTGCAGAAGGACGTTCGGAAATGTGAGGACGACATCGCGGAATTGCAAATAGAAGTTCAAGAATTAAAAGAGGTTAAGACGGCGCCAAATGTGGGAGGGGGCCCAGTTAATATAGCAATACCATCCTCATTAAAATTTTCGGGGCGACGTAAAAGAGAATCCATACTCGTTCATGAGAGCTGTGGAGCGATACCTAGCGGTTAGTTGTCTCCCTGAGAAGAGTAAGACGCAGGTAATATACCAGATGCTGCAGGATAACGCGAGGACCTGGGCAGACACCATCACACCATTTCCAAATACTGTAACGGAGTTTAAGCAGATGTTTTTTCGAAGATATTGGAGCGAGGATATCCAGCTAAATTTTAAGATGGGTCTCATGAACAGTATGTACAAGCCATCAGGTGGGGGCGGAATGAGAGATTACGCGGCTAGGCGCATCATGGATTTCCGATCGTTATCGCCACCCATGAGCGATCAAGAAATCATGTGCATCCTAATCAGACAATTTCCAACAACTACCCAGAATTTGCTTAGGAGCGCGTTGTCATACAGATTTAGAGAAGTTTCAAGACGCATTAGGGAGCTTCGATCTGACGTTCGCTAATGCACCGAAAAACAGAAATGAAGTGAATGTAAATGCAATGATGGTGAGGGGCGCTCAAGAGCAAGAGAGGGGAGGAAAGCAAAGCGCTAGAGTTTGGGGTGATCAGAGGGGTGGAGAAAACCAAAGAGGATATGATAGGCAGCAGGAGAGCGAAAGCCGAAGGAACGGCGAGCGGTCGAGACAACCTAATGGAGGAAACGGAGAGAAGGTTCACCGTGGTAACGAAATGAGACCAAATACCAGCGGGACGGGTTACAACCCAAATTTAAACGAAGGGAGTTCGTGTTGACGGGAGACCCCAACACGAACAATCACGGAGTAAGCAACGAGGTTTCCATCAAGTCATTTCAAGTGGTCGATTACGAGGATGAGCCCTGGATCAAGAGAAAAAGCAGCCAGAAGATTCGTCGGAAATGTCCCAACCGTCATGATATCATGCTTAGGTGAAGAAGTGGAAGCATTGGTTGACACAGGATGTGTGGCGAGCGCGATTTCGGAGGATTATTATGAGGAGGTTAGTGGCGACGGGGAAAACAGGTGGCGGCATTACCGATGACGAGGTCGTATGTAATTGGGGCCACCCAGAAGAGGTCAAGCCCCATTACGAAACAAGTGATGTTAGAAGTATGTATTGGTGGGTATATGTACGAGATGGTTGCGCTGGTGGTGAGGCATTTTGTTGTATCCGGTTATATTGGGGATGGATTTCCTGGCGAACAATCGGGCTGTCATAAATCTCGAAAAGGGGCACATCATTGTAAACGGAGACGAGATGTGGATTGATACAGGAGGCGAGGAGGACGAAAGAATACAATATTAGCGCGGGAGTAATAAGTGGTGAAAGCGTGGAGGAGTGGATAGAGCAACAGGCTGACGGAGCTGAGATGTTGGATGATAGGGGGTAAAATCGAGTTGAAGGAATTGCTATTAGAGAACAAGAAAATATTTATGAAAAACGGTGAACCTATTAAGGAGTACGAATTTAGGATACAATTAACAGACTATACACCATTCAGGGAGAGGAACTATCCCATACCTGCAGCCTATCGAAAAGAAGTAGCGGAATTGATCAGAGAGATGACGGAAGAAGGGATCATAAAGAGGGCGTCCACATCTTACACCAGTCCGATAGTCATCGTTAAGAAGAAGGACGGAGGACTTCGGATTTGCTTAGACGCGAGAAGACTGAATGCTGTGACCTTGCCATACCGAGACGCTCCTCCGGAAGTGGAGGGAATTCTGAGAGGATTCGGAGGGTGCGAGGTGTTCTCGTGCACGGACTTCAGTAGGGCCTATTGGCAAATGAAAATCGCTGAGGAAGACCAACAGTACACGGGATTCATGGTGGAAGGAATATGCTACGTCTTCAGAAGAGTACCATTTGGTCTGCGAAACAGCGGGGCAGCACTGGTTCAGTGCATTGACAGGATAATAGGGGTCGACTACAGGACAGAGTGACAGTTTACGTTGATGATGTTGTGATTAAATCCAAATCCATTTCCGAGCATCTCGAGATTTACGAGAGCTGTTCGGCATACTGAAGGAAAACAACTTGGTGTTGAACATCAAGAAGTCGAGATGGGCTACGAGGGACTATCCATTTTCTGGGGTACGAGATCACGACAGAGGGCATTGGTATGAAGCAGGACACGATTCGGGAGATACAACAAATTCCGGCGCCCAAGAATGTCAGACAAGTTCGGCGGCTGATTGGCACTTGTAATTATTATGCTCGGTTCTGCCCTAACTTCGCTATGATAATGTCACCGTTTTATAAGCTGTTGCAAAAAGGGAAGAGATGGAAGTGGGATGATTCCCATGAGGAGGCATTTAATGAAATCAAGGCCATGTTTTACAGGCATTGTGTGGTAGCACACCCTGACTTTAGCAAAACGTGCATACTACAAACTGACAGTAGCGACTTCGGAATGGGGGCCGTACTGTATCAGGAGGTGGAAGGAAGAGAGAAAATCATCGCAATCATTAGTCGGGTGCTCAAAGGCCCAGAGATTCGGTACACCACGACTGAAAAAGAAGCGGGGGCTATTGTATGGGCTATTACCAAATTAAGACCCTATTTGATGGGTAGGCACTTCATTGTGCGCACAGATCATAAGGCCCTGACGTTTTTGAACAGATGCCATACACAGAATGATCGATTGTATAGATGGACCTTGTATCTGCAGCAATTTTCATTTGATGTGGAACACTGTAAAGGGGAGTTAAACTACTTACCCGACCTACTAAGCAGGAAGACTCCCAAGGGAAACGAGGCTTACGCTAACGAAAGGCAGTTTCAAGTGGCAGCGATAGACCTTGGAGTGACGGACGCGCCGCTAGTCGATTGGGAAGACCTAATTGCGCTACAGGAACAAGATCCTGACATTAGTAAGGTAAAGTCTTACAAAGAGGGGAGAATGTCACGGGAAGACCCGGATTACGAGGAAATGGAGGAGAAGCAAGATGAATGGAAGTTAATCCAGGGAGTGGTGACCAGGAGAGTGACAAGAAACGCAGAAATATTTAGGTTGTGGATACCTAAGAGTATCACGGAGCAATTGATTAAGCATGTTCATACGTCCATGGCACATTTCGGAGCGGAGAAAATTACGAAGGTAATACAAGAACTATGTTACTGGAGGGGAATGGCCCGGCAAATTAGAAAGGTCGTGAGTCAATGCAACTTATGTCAGAAGGCGAAGTACCCAAACAAGAGCTTTGCAGGACCCATGCAATCAATAATTCCGCTTGGGAAAAATGACATAGCAGCCGTGGATATTTACGGACCACTGCCGAAAACCAGAAATGGAAACCAGCACATATTTGTAACTATTGACGTATTTTCGAAATTCGTCCAAATTTACCCCATAAAGAGAACGAATGCTCAAACTTGTCTGAGGAAGTTAAAGATATTTTTTGACGTAGCAGGACCATACCAAAGAATACTGTCAGATCATGGAACCATGTTTACCAGCCGACAGTGGCAGCAAACATTGATGGGACATGGAACAAAACCAGTATTTACGTCAATCCGACATCCACAATCAAATCCGGCGGAACGGGTCATGAGGGAATTATCTAGAATGTTCAGAACATATTGCCACGAGCAGCACGACAGATGGGGAGAGCTAATACCGGAGATTAATAGGTGGTTGCCGTCCATTCCACACGATAGCACGGGTATTACACCGTACGAGGCACATTTTGGACGTAGACCACCCCACGTCTTATACGCACTTGACAGAGAAGAGGTATTCCAAAGACCGCAGGAGCCATCACAGGAAACAGTCCGCGAGAATTTAGTCAAAATGAGCGAAGTACGACTAGCAAAAATGAAGAAAACGCCATACGAATTCAAGGTGGGACAAAAGGTGTTGGTTAGGGTACCTAGAGTGTCAAATCCCAAACTAAAAACTTATTCGAAGTTTTTCCTCCTTTATGAAGGACCATATGAGATAAAGGCAATTAAAGCTCCAAATGTGGCGGAACTAATGAATGAGCGGGGAGAAACAGTCGAACAATACAACTTTTACAACTTGAAGGCATACCATGAGGGACAAGATCAAAACTAAAGGAGAACCCTGGAAGCCATGGATTAGAAGATTATTTTTCACTGTGTAAAAAAAAATCTTGATAACGTGGGGGGTTATTTGACCGTATTGGTCAAAACACAAAGAATAGGCGCTCCACCACATTCAAAAGTAGCGCGCAGTGTGAGGAACCGCGGCGGAACGGATCGACAGAGTCGTGAACGAGCGCACGGGGTAGTGGGAACTGATCGGTCTGACCGCGCAAAAGCGACAGTTGGGCGGTTGAGCAGCATGGCGTGAGGACGGTATGCAATGGTGGTTAGAGAGCGATGCTTTGATGTACAAGAAATCCAGTGTAATCGGGACAACAGGTATTTAAGAAAGAAAAATTGTGATGAACTGTGCAATAAGCGAGTGTAAGGATTGTGGTGAACTTATTTAAGAGAGAATAATTACGAAATTTAATAAAAAAGGGGAACAGTGCACGGACACGTGGGCGATGCGGGTTAATGATAGTTGGTGCGGCTGTGCTGATGTGTGATTATGCGGTGGAGCTGCTGAGCTGATACGATTAAAGTCATCGTGTGAAGAAAGAAACCGTGGGAAGGCGACGCCGGTGGATTGGAAACGGGCTGCGGTGACACGTGGGCAGACGGAGCATCGCGGGCATCAAGGTTACCTCCCGGCCTCAGGCGGAACGGGCAGCAACGCAATTTAGAAATCGACGATCGTAACGATCAGATAAGTAATTCTAATTGTGAACAAATAGAAGGAAAATTAAATGAAACGCCAGTTCAGGATGCTCACTGTGTAGCGTTGAAAGTAATGATGTGCGTAGTAGCATATGAATGGCACGTAGTTTTTCCAAAGGGTTGGAAGTTGCATAAGCGGGAATGATAATGTAATGGTGGGAAGGTTAGAGATGTACAGAATGAACCATAGAATTATGATCAAAGCAATGATGCAAGCTATGTTGGTAATGTAATGATGTCTTATCGTTCTTTTGTTCTAATAAATTCTGTTTATATGATAGTAGGCCTTTGAATCCAGATACTGTAGATTAAAGTAACCCCCTTAAAGAACTCCTGTACCCATACATAAAAAAATTTTATGATATGTGTAACCGTGAGCCAGCAAAGGTAAGTACGGTCACAATATATATATATATATATATATATATATATATATATATGTATATTTATATATATGTATATATATATGTATATATATATATATATATATATATATATATATATAGAGAGAGAGAGAGAGAGAGAGAGAGATTTATAAGGAAAGTAAGCGATAATGATGTTCGTGATTATCGAAAAACTATTGACTGTAGCAGGTTTAGTTAATGTTATTTTCCAAAAGGCCAAGTTTAAAACTTAAATAAAAAGAATAATAACAACTAAATTGAAGTTATTTACTTCGATATTTGTATAAATGGAAGTTTTGAAATTATTTAAATTTTCTTTTCAAAGTTATAAAGAAAATTTAACGTTGATATGGCGTCTATTGCAGACCGTAATGAAATACAAATAAAATCAATATCCAATCGTCTAATCCAACATTAATAGAGACGGTTTCAATAATTTTCTTTTTGTGTTTATCTAAACTCGTACCCAAGGGGCAAACTGGCACCGGCGCAGTGTTTCATGCGTCAGCGGGCACAGCTGATCATTTCGCGACAAAATCGCTAATCGGAAGCACGACAGCTGTCACTGAATCGACTAGACGCAACTTACGTTACAACGTCGTCTCGTACCAAAGCCGACAGAGCGACCTCGAGACACTGTCGCCCGGAGGCAACCTAACGTCTCCGCTCCAAATCGCCCGCGCTCCATCTGCAGCAGCCGCGCGACGTCCGCTCCGCGAGTGTCATCGTCGCGTCTCAGCCGCGAGACGAGTTGCACCGCCCCGACTGCGGAGGGTCGCGCCTCAGATCTCAGACCGCTTCGAAGCGCCGACTCCCTGGAGGCGAGAGGACAGCGCCTGCCGCCTGCGTCCCGCTGACATTCGGGAAATCCCCGCAATTTGGTTTTGGTCGCATCTGCACACGCAACATGGCAGCAATCGATTACCGACGAGATCACTAAAGCTGAAGGGCTGTGGCTACCTCGGCTTGACGGGTCGCTTGTTCGAAACCCACTCCGGACATAGATGTTTGTGTGTGTTTTCTTGTTGTTATGTGTTCCCCTTACAGTTACCCCAATGTTAAAAATCACTATATGACCAAGCAGTTAAAAATAGACTTAATAAAAATACCGACGAAGTGAAATACGAAAATACATATGTGTATGAAATTGTGTTTGTTTTTATCTTGATTAAATGTTTCAATTATTTTGATTTTTCTGATTTCGAAATTATTTTATGATAGACTGTGAGAAAGCCAACAATCCAGGCATTCTATGAAGAAATAAAAACAAACACAGTGTACAAATAAAAAATTGATCTACCCCCCTTCCCCTGCTATCAATACCAGCTCATCGACGAGAGGTCGTAATGTGGTGTAGGCCCGATTCAAAGATTAAGCCGTTCCCCCGAGTTTCAAAATGAGTTCTCAGATGACTGGAGGTGTTCACAAACTGTATCAAACGTTAGACGCATTACTCTTTATGTATATTATCATCAACGGGAAACGAAATTCTGTCTACTTAGAAGACTTCTGTTCCCGCTCCCGACCCTCACCATCAAGAAACATTCTCTGACGATCCAAGTGCATAATAGTGTGCCCGCCTTCCAACCACTAGGCGCTCACAGCCGCCCACACAACACTTGACGGTTACGGAGCCTGTTACAGAAGTAGCATTTACAGTCGTGTGAAAGGAAGCTTCATTACGGTACGAATTTAAAAACTGTTTTAAAAGTGGGTTTCTAAGAGTGTGCATTGTTTCTTTGGCAAGGCGATGTTCGTTCCGCGTCCTCGGCGCGTCTCGGGTGTGAGACGAGTTCCACCGGCCCCAGCGGCAGCGGAAAAGTTTCGACAGCTGTGAAGCACCCACATCCTGAAGACCCTTTGGAACATGCCGCCCCCGCGCCACTCCTGCTTCTCTCTCCTTCTAACTCCAGCGCAACCTCATTGCATCCGTTGCCCTCGCTTAAATGCTATTCATGGACCTGAATTTGCACTCACAGGAGCTGGTACGAGGGTGGTATCTTATCTCTGGGTTACGTAATACTATTTTGGGCGACCCCCAATGTAGTGGCCAGATAGCCTGTCAACCACCTCTTTGAAACGGAGTTCAAATTCAAGTCGATCCGTATGGTGTTTGTGGGGGAACAAAACACGTTCGCGACAGTTTTTCTCAGGGTTCGCCCGATTCCCTTCTCTTGCTTCCTCCTCACCGTAATCACTAAACTATCAAAATCATTCGTCCACTCCTGGAATGTTTATAAGGTAGGGAATTAGCATTACAATAATATAGGTTATGTCTCCCCTGTAGATCAACTGATGTATGGTACTGTTCCTTAAAGTTTATTCGGTTCATGGCATATTGTTTGCATAAAGTAAACTTTTTACGTTTAATGTATTTTAAGTACAGGGGAATTGAAAAAGAGATTCTGGATGAAACTCCAACAAATAGTAACTACCTGCGCCCGACAAAAAGGTTCAGAGTTGTGAGAGGGGTTGTTTGTACTCCAGTTGTGACATTCAAGTATGAACTTTCCCATTTTTGAACTTTCTTTTCAACGGATACGCATCTCTTCGTATCTTTGTGTTCAACGCTTAAAGAGAAAATCCTATATTTCATCTGTAAAGCATTACTAGGTCATTAAATCCCGTCAGACACTGAATAGTAATGCAAAAAAACCTACTTTCGAACGAAACCGCCATTTTCATGACTGATGGCTCCGCCGCGGACAAAACAAATTCTTCTACCGTGCAGCAGTACTCTCTAGCCTCACGCAGGATGGCCACTCATTTCCTAGAACGAATTTCCTAGAACGAATCCCTGACTTTTCTTGAACATTTTCTTAATTTTACACCGGTAAGATTTGTACAGTTTTTCACACTAATTAAAAAAATGAAATAATGAATTTAAAAAGCCTGATACTAATTTATCAACTATCTGATTTCAGAGTGAATAACTAAACTTTTTTTAAGGAACAATATCTAGTTACACTCCGCTTGAAACAGTCACACTTCAAGGTTACGAGCTGGAAGGAGCGGAGAATATTGTTATCTAAACGGGAGTTCCGATACACAAAATTGAAGTCGTAACGAAATTCTTGAATGGATGACGGGGTTAACCTCTCAGGTCCAAATCACGACCTTGAAGTGCCACTTCGTTTAAATCTGAGTAAATACGACTATTTAAAAATGTTCCCTGACTTCTAAGGATTCTTCTACAAATTCACTGTTTTTCTCGCTAACTTTTCCAGAGCAATCCAATTCCCTAACTTTTTCCATGTCCTTCATGTGTTCCAGAAAGCGGCCATCACGCTCACGGCTCAGAGCGCGTCATCGCGCGGCCCCGCGACGATGTTTTCGTCGTCAATGAAGCGAGCGCCCCTCGCCGCGGCCTTTCCGCAGCCGCGCCGCAGGGAACCCGCCCCGCCGCACGACGCGACGCGACGCGGCGACGCCTCGATAGAGTTCAAATCAGCGGAGGCGCGCTCGCCGCGTCACGGCGCTACGCCAAATATGTGCGCGGCACTCGTCGATAAACGCGAGTGTTGGCCGCTTTCGCAAGCCGCTTCTGCCCGCGTCGTGGGGGCGGGCGGAGGAGGTGGCAATGGCCGAGGCGGTGGTAGAGGTGGTGGTGGAGGAGACGTTGAGAACGCTGGTGAAGGCGGCACTGATGGAAGTCGCGGGGTGGTGATGATGCAGTGGCAATGGGGCGGTGATGGAGATGGGAGCAGTAACAGTAGCGACGGTGGTGGTGGGGTGATTGCGGCGGACGGGGTAAAGGTGATGGTGACTGTAGTTTTGATGGAGGAGATGGTGGTGGTAGTGGTGATTATTGCGGCGGTGGTGGTTATTACTGCGGTGGTGGTTATTACTGCGGTGGTGGTGATGGTGGTGATTGCGGTGGTGGATGCAGTGGTGGTAGTTGCAGTTGTAGTGGTGGTGCTGGTGGTAGTAATTGTAGTGGTGTTGATTGTGATAACAGTGGTGGTGGCAGCAGTGGTGGTGGTGGTGGCAGCAGTGGTGGTGGTGGCAGCAGTGGTGGTGGAGGCAGCAGTGGTGGTGGTGGCAGCAGTGGTGGTGGCAGCAGTGGTGGTGGCAGCAGTGGTGGTGGCAGCAGTGGTGGTGGCAGCAGTGGTGGTGGCAGCAGTGCTGGTGACAGCAGTGCTGGTGACAGCAGTGCTGGTGACAGCAGTGCTGGTGACAGCAGTGGTGGTGACAGCAATGGTGGTGACAGCAGAGATGGTTACATCAGGGGTGGTGTACTATCAGTGGAGATGGTGGTGGTGGTGACGGTAGTGCAGTGGTGGTGTGGTGGAGGAGGCAGTGATGGCAGAAGTGGCGATGGTGATTCTGGTGGTGTCGGCGGGCTGACGAGGCGGCGGGCGCTGGGTTGCGCACATGACGTTCCCTTTCTGTGTGGATCTACGCGCGGTTTCGACACGTAATTGAGCATCCTCGTTGGGTCGTTGGCGGCAATCTCGACGTGCCGATGTAATCGCGTGAGAAACGGGACTCGCTTCGCGCCTTGCTCTAAAGATTAAAAAAAATCCTTTCTGAATAATGCAATGTACATCATTCGTCTTTGGCAACGTTTGTATTTAATCAACTAATAACTTCTAGATGGCACTCCCAAATAGAGAAAAAGAAGTGTCGAAAAGTAACGGTTTAGATACTGCATTGGATTAAAGAGCATTAATTTATGAATTAAACTGCAAACTTGCGGCGAATCTTTAAAATAAAAATTAAACATTTACATACATCTAAGGGGCGTCGACGTACTAATCTCTCAATTTCATCAGAAATGTGTCATAGCGTGTTATTGCCCCAAGGTCTTCAAATGTAGTTTAATTTATTACAAATACACAGAGGATGGGGAAAAAAGGAACTAATTATTGAATTAGGAACTGTAATTCGTGTGGAAATACACTGCTTATGGAGTTCTCACCATATTCTTTGGAAGCTGACAAGTATCGTGAGCTAAACATTCAGATCATCGTTATTTTTGCACATACAGGCTTTTTATTTTTCGCCACTATGTTTTCCGATGGTAATCTGACTCAATCACCCAACTTTTGTGTCTCCTGTTCGAAGGAGAGACAGAATCAATCTTTTAAATCGGACGTCATGGACGAGATCATAGTTTTGGATACTTTTCCCCTCGAAACATCAGCCTCTTCGGCTTCCAACTAGATTACAAAAGCACCAATGGTACCGGTGCCGACAATTTACCCACGTTCGAATATTGTTAGCTCCGTCATCAAGCACTCATCTGCATAGAACACTGAATGGCTGAAGCCTGAAGCTTTCAACATATTGCAAAGTGTGTAAAGGTGGCGGTAGACGGCAAATATGACATCACCAAGTACAGATTTCGCTAGAACCAACATTTCAGTACAAGCATTCATTTAACAAGCCGTTCCCATTTTCACCCCTACAGAACACCACACTTGCGCAGGAAATATTATTGAACCTATTCATATTCAATTTGATCACGCTAGGTTTTGAAGATGTATGATTAATTTTTCACAGTTTTAACAATATTATTATTATTATTATTATTATTATTATTATCACTCAGGATACACTACGAAACATTTCACTTTCAAACATACTTCTATAACTGGACATTCTCACATTATCTTATAAAAACACTTAACCACCACACGATACAGTATCTTTTCATTCCAAACAACGTTAAAAAGAACCACACACAATAGTTCTGAGAACATATTACGCTGTTTCTTGTTTTGCTCGTTTGTCACAGGATGTGGTGTCAGCAATTTGAGCCTTACAAAGCAGTCAATCTTTGCATTTTATGAAAATGACAAAAACAAACTTTGCGAAGTGTCTCGTCCGTCTTCGACGCGACGATTTCTCATGACTACAAGTGAAACTCAAGCTAACGAGCGGAAACGAGCACGCCAGGCGTATATTGTTAAGGCAAACAGCATCGGAACGACATTCGGACTTAAAAAAAAAAAAAAAAAATTAGCGTATGAGCTAGCACGTTTTCCAACACTCCGTTGGCGGAGAAGATTGCAAGTTCAAAGAAGTCCTTCAGTGGCACATACAAATCCTTCTCTGATGCCAGCTATCCGTTACTGCGTCCGTTAGACGCGCATTCAGTATCAAGCACCTTTACGACGGTGGTAAATAGCGAAAGAATAATTGTCCTTTTACGAGAGTGTCATTCATTATTTGATCGTTTATTATTCGTTGGAATTTCCTCTGATGTCATATCAAATCAACTGATTAATGGCACAAGTTACGCGATGGCATATAAGTCCATAATTTTCTTTCCTCTTCCCAGGTAACTGCGTGGATCATTTAGAGTTTGAATTCAAGTTGAATTCTTTGCATTGAGAGGATTACGATTGTCATCTCCATATGTGGAGAAGTAGTGTAAAGAAGAAGAGGAGAAGGGGGAAAAGAAGGAAAGGAAGAGTAAGCGGAGGATGAGAAGAAGATGGGCGAGTGAGTGAAGAAGAAGAAGGAAGAGTAGGAGGAGAAAGAGGAAGCTATCGTTTTACGTGAAAGTGTCACGTTTTGAGGGCGGCTGCTTCCTGCTCTATCAGAGACGCCTGAATTTGCAGTCGTTTTATTCAAGTGCGCGATGGAAGCAGATACATTTTCAAAACATTCGACTCTTGAATATTTTACCTAGCTAGTGTCTGCCATGTTGACTTCATTCACTTTACCTCCTTGTATATAACTCCCTCGCTGAAAATATGTTTGAATTGAATATGAAAGTATGTTTTATATTGTTTTCTTCGATCATCAAAATTCGTCGATTGGTTCGAAAGATTTGCAAACGGGGTAAAAATAAAACGAAGTCTACGGCGAAAACCAAACTATAAAAATCCTTAATTCGCGCAGACATTTAAAACTTTAGATGACGGGGAAATTCGCCTTGGTGGCACAGGGGGCCGGCGCAGCCAATGGCTGGAGGTTCGATTCACGCATAAGACATAGATTAGGCAGTTCACCTCATTATTGTGAGGATGGGTAACTTGACGTATCACATTTTAACTATCACAATCATTCATCTCAGGGGCGCCAATTCTATGCTTGACAGGGGCGCCTGAATACCTAGATACGCCTGTGATGTGACGTATGAGGGAGGACACTATACTGCGATTCTTCTAACTTTGCCCCTCAAGGCCCGCCTTCACGATGGAATATGTCACATTATATCGCGCTTTTCTCCGTCGTGTCGCAAGATATCGCATGATCGCGACCGTACCACGCAATGCTTGCGATTATGCGACTTGTAGCGGCAGGACGGAGAAAGACGCGAAATGTGTGATGTTCCATCGTGACCGTAGGGGCTTCAGAGGCAGAGTTAGAAAAATTGCTTGATTGATTCGTGTTTCCAGGCGCGTCAACCACTTAGGTCATTAGTCCCTTAAGTGTAGTGCGTGTTTTTCTCGGGAGGTGGCGATGATCTTTTCCCCGCTGGATGGCGAGATCTGACGCCGACCTACCGTCGACTACCGGGGTATTACAACTCAACCAAGTATATCCCATCAGCAGGGCACCGCCCCAGCCGCGACAAACTGTAAGCTCCCGACCGGTCTCGCGGCATATGTGGTAGTGTAGTGCATGTTAGTGTGTGTGTAAAAGGAGAGGATATTACAAGGAAGAGGAAGGAAAGATCGCGCGCGGTCCGTGGCCCGTTTGTTAAGGTACTGCTCCGGCATTCGCCTGGTGTTGATGGGGGAAACCACGGAAAACTACCGATCCGAGCAGCCAGCCGCTAGAATTCTTCTCCAGACAGCGACTGAATTTGACCTGGCTGACAAGCTAGCGTCGAAAATCCTGCGGCCGTCGGGACTCGAACCCAGGACCTCCCGGTCAGAGGGACTGCAGTGACATGAGGTTGATGCAGTGAGCCATCTCTCCCGGAACAGAAAAATTGCGGTATAGGAACAGCGGTGGCGTCGGCGCCGGCGCAGGCTGCGAGCGCCGCCGCGGCGCGAGCCCGGAGGTACCAACGTCTTGGGCGCGCGGTCGTTGCCTCAGCTGCGGGCGGGGCGGGGCGGGGCGGGGAGCGCCTCCTAAAGAGCCCCCAGATGGCGTGGACGTGCCACTCCACCGCCGCCGCCGCCGCCGCAGCTATCATATTCTCGTCGGAGCGGCGCTGCGTGGTGCAGCGCCGGCGTCGTTCCGAGAACTGCGCTAGGAGGCTGCGGGCGCGGACGGGGAAGCGGAGGCTGGCGCTTCTATTGCATTTTGCACACAAACCGAGATACCGCGGCGCCTCTGTAGGCGACTGCGAGAACCCTTTGTCGTGTATAATGAACAAAGACGAATGTGATTGGTCGACAGCCGTGGGAGAATAATATTTTCGCACGGCTTGTAGAATCAGCATCGTTACTGCTTCCGAAAACGTGCACAAATGCAAACATTTGGCAGCAGTCGTAGAGAAAATTGATTATGATGTGTTCAATATGCAATTCGATTGAAAATGACGGATAAGAATTTCGATCTGATATCGAGATACTTGCAACGGGATGCGATATGTCTTCTGCTTTTGCTCAATCATTTCGAAAACAATTTATTTAACAGTCTGAAGAGATTGCTTAAAACATTTCCTATTAGATCTGTCGATAACGCTATCTCTCTGAGGTCTCGCACATTACGAACATTTAAACAATTCTTTGATTTTTTAAAATTTCATATTAACCTCAGTGTTCCTTTCATTGATTCGCAGATAGCTTGAAATTTGTTAGGTTCTGATGTAGATCAGAGTCGAGTTATTTTGATAAGTAAATATTGGATATTTTCTTTACTTTTTTTATAGGGTATATTTATCGCTAAAACATAGAGCATTCGTTTTGTCGTTTGATGTAGCTCTATACTACAAAACTAACCTCCAACTGATTACTGAACTACTGACTTTAATAATGGATTAAAAACTGCCGTCTGTGATTTCAGAAGGCGTTCTCGAGTGGTTGGTTCCAGTGGTCGAGTGATGGACGGATTTCCACTAAGTCTTTGCAGAACCAGATTAATCAGTCTCATTAGTAAAATTGCGAAATGATTCGAGCGTACAACTTAATAATAATTCGGTAAATTAAACCGAGTCTCATAGCCTACATATACTTCAGGAAGTATGAAAGATAATTGGTACAATCGTCTAAGGTATGTGGAGGGAAGACGAAGACTTTTTTGCCAACGAACACTTATTGGGAAATTTCATATAACGGAATTACATGCATATTTGACATTTGTATCTGATTTTTAGGCATCCCCGTGGGCACAGATGTTCACCAGATAGCTGAACTCTCCTTGACGGCGTCAAAATACGACATACCCAACATCTGCGCATGAGTTGCCTAAAACTAGGAGGAATAGTATATTCATCAACGAGCGTAGAATGATAGCTGGTATTCACGAGTTGATGTTTACGACACGAGCGACGTAGGAGGGAGTGTCGGAATTTCTACGAGTGAATAATAGCCATTCTACGCGAGTGGAGGACTATACTTTCTCTACGACTTTAAAATTAATATTTTTAAAATACTAAATGGGCGACTTAACCTTACAGAACGGTGTTCATGGTTCACCTGTGTTAAGACAGTTGCGACCAGACGCAGCGCCTCTGTAGGACTACGAGAACCCTTTGTCGTGTAAAACGAACAAAGACGAATGTGATCGGTCGACAGCCGTGTGAGAATAATATTTTCGCACGGCTTGTGGAATCAGCATCATTACTGCTTCTGAAAACGTGCAGAAATGTACACATTTTGCAGCAGTCGTAGAGAAAATTGATTAGGATGTGTTCAATATGCAATTCGATTGAAAATGAAGGATAAGAATTTCGCTCTACGAAACAGACTATGAACAACAGTTAATTTTTATTTTATTTTATAGAAGTAGTTTTAAATTTATTAAATACAACTGATTATTTTAAAAGCGTCGTTTAATGCATTTACACCTTGGTGTGATAATTCAACCTCAATAGACTCAACATTACTTACGTTCACTTGAAATTATACAGATTAAGTTACCTGTGTTTATTTGGAAGATATGGAAATATTTTCTCCCTGGAAAAATAAATTAGTCTGTACATGAGAAAACAAAAAACATTGCTCGCGGTGAATACCAATTTGAGGTAATGTTCACTTTTCAATTCTTTAACTGTGAATATTGTAACTTGTTCTTTGATTCAACGTAATGGAACCGGGTGTATAAGTACCTTCTGTTAACAACGCATTATCTGTAAGTACAAATCATATCTCACAACTTTGAAAGCTTTAATCATTGGCCAGGACCTTCTCGAAACTTGCTGTGTGTCTTATTCCTGCATTGTTTCGGAGTACTCGTTCAACGTCAGATACAGTTAAGAGCTCCTTTGGGAGGCAATGCGGCTGGGCTCCTGTGGTGACAGATGGCTTCCAACGACAGCAGCATTGCACAGCCATTGCCGCATTCAAGGCGGAGGCTGGGTAATTAAATGTTAGAAGCGTATCCCAGCGGGTAGCTCATCGTCTATGATTCCAACATATTCGCGGTACCCAGTGGGTTGGGGGTAGCATGCCGCGCCGGACAGACTCAGGCCCGCTAGGTTGTCCGTCCCAATGGTCCCAAACCCCAATCCCTTGTATTAACATAATGAAATATATTAATACAATTACATCTGTCATAAAAATTTACGGCCAATAATATACAAAAGTAATGTAATGATGCTACATCACATTTTTTCTTGTTTTATTTGAAACTTACAATTTTCCAAATTCCAATGAAAATTGTATTTGTGACATTTTTATATGCGTTCTTCGCTGTATAAGAAAAATAAGATAAAGAAAGTTGAAGCCGTTTTTGAGAAAATTTTGATTTTAAAATTGAGTTTACTTCTCGGAATATTACGTAAAATCTTCTCATTTTGAAACAATTGTATGTAATCTAATTAAAAAATCAGATTTTGAAGAACAGATTTCATTAAGAAAAATGTGTATCTTCTATACTGTAGTTGTAGGAAGAAGCCGAAAAAATAGACTTTTGCAACTGAGTGATTTTTAAGTACGGTACCCTTTGCCCTATCTCAGAACAAAGTAAAGAAAAATATTTGGAGCCATTTTTAAGAACATTTTGAAACTGTCCTTGAGGCTTTATTTAAAGTACTCCCAAAACTCAAAATGTCCATTTCAAATTAAAGGGACCGAGATATCGGCTAGATCGATCAAGGAATATCAATTTTGGTGAAAATGCTGCATATGGTTTAGCCGCTGGCATTCTTCATGGACACACGTTTTGCCATACACTAATTTTTCGGGACCAACAAATCATAAATTCTGATTACGCAACGTATTAGAGAAAGTTATTCACTAAGTATAGTAACAAGAATGATCCAATTTTTCGCTATCAGATACTTACAAACCAGTTTTTTTGTTAAGAAATCGCTGTTTTTGCTGCAGCATTGCAGTTCTTTATAATACGTAAGTAGTAAGCGAGAAAGTACAATGAAATATATAATGTCAACACCTCATCAGCATTCCCACAATAAAAAGAAACGGCTTAATCAGGAAACATCCAATTTTGTAGACATCCCTCCCGCCGTATTTTCTTATAGAATTAAGGAGTAGAGAAGGGGATAATCTACGTATTTTCTTGCAGTGTACAGGACACTCTGGCTCAAGTGATTTGTCAAGGGGACAAAATAATCCTTTGCAAAAATGAATCCAACAACACTGCTTTCACGGAAATGTGTCAAAACGTTTACTCTGTCCAGTGGAATAAAATCCAAACATATCCTTTAAAGAAGTTACGCTAAGAATGGATCAGTTTGACAGTTCGGGAAACAAATGAACGTCATGTAGGGCGTTGGTATTGCAAGAGATAGTGATGAAGCCATTTAGAAATGAGCTAGCCGTAAACGAACGCACTGACAAACTGAGCGCATGGGCATAACCTGCAGTTACGTTGCTACAATGTCTTCAAGCAGTAGCGGTCAAAACGGTCCCTTCTTATAGTAATCTCTCTATAGTATCGTGCTTTTCATCCTGGGCAGTCTGATGGTAACACCAGGTACTTACGTGCTCGTCCACAGAGTAGCTGAGCTCCCCGTCGTCGTACAGGACGAACCATCGGCGCTGCCATCGCTGCAACAAGAGAGATAAATCCACAATTAGCCTTGCTATTCAAATTCTTGACAAAATGTCCTTCGTACGTCTTCCCTCGAATGGTAACGTCGTAATACCATGATGAAGATTTACGGCGAGCGAAAGAATCTCACTCCCTAATGATCTTTTCCTTCCGGGAGCTTTTTCCAGATTAAGGGATGCAGATTTTGGACTACCTGTTCCGGATACCCACTATGTCCCTCATGGGTACACGTATTAACCTTTTTACACTAGACACTGACACACATGCGGGCTCCTTGGTCTGTGGTAAGCAGACTCACGAGTCCTTCTGCGTCAACACGTACATGAAAGACAAGAATCGAACAACCATGCCCACAGCGGGGCTCGAACCCACGACCCTTTCGACCGAGGCGCTGAGTCGGCATACGATCTTGTAAGCTCGGCCATCCAGGTTGGCTCACTCCTAAAATATTCTCTAAGTTGAATACTACAACTGCTCATCGTGCTACTAGCTTTTCCATTTGCCAAATTATGATTTGTGATAATATTTGTACCTGCTCCGACAAACACTAGTACTGCAAAAGGAGCCTTTACTCGATCCAAGGCTGATACGAAAATCTCTACACCTCCATTGGTAAGCGGCTTCGGTTGTAAAATACAGCTGATCACATCAATTTCAAACTTAATTTATTTGTGCCACAGAACAAACAAAAATTAAACTGAGAGAAAAATTAAAAACACGACAACTCCATGTACGTGAATCTTGGAAGGTCGGCATTACCTATATGTCTGACCACAGCTAAGGAAACAGCTATTTCAGGAGACGGAGCAGTGCATTCGTATTTATAAGCTTTTTGATAACTTCTAATTAGAAAAAAGTTGTACTTTAAATATCTCAATGAACACTAATACTTCAAAAGATACGCAAACGATACGCGAAAAATATAATAAAGTATTTGAGTTCTGTGCGTATAAGATTTGCCAATTCGTAAAACAGAATTTTTTTGAAATTATATTTTAAGATGCATTAAGAAGATAATCTTTTTAGGATGACGAATTCAGTATTTTTAAATGATATATTTCTGAAAGATTTCAGGAACATTTTTTTAATAACAAGTAGTAAAACAGTTTTTAATAACAAGCAATAGTATTTATTTTAATCGTAAATAAAGTTTTACTAAACATTTTATTGTTACATGACTTAAGAATTAATTGAAAATGATACATAAGGACATAAACAACATTTTAAATAATATTTTTAGGAAGTTTCCTGTATTACAGTATTTGATAAAATTGATGAAAGAGACTTTATTTGAAATTTCAGCTGTTTGGTTTACAAAATATTCATTACCATCATCATCATCATCATCATCATCAAATACTCTTCCTTGCATTATCGGTTTGCTTGCACCTATCGACCTCTTCTTCTAAAACTAACAGCCTCTAATGCAATACCGCCTTCGCGTTGAAAAAGTTTTGAACACGTTTCGGTCACGTCATTCAAGTTAAGTGTCGGGTCTGTGAATCGCCGAATGAATGACCATCTCCAAAGCCGGAGAGGCTCTAACAATTAGTGGTATGAAGAAGGATCCAGGTGTGAAGAGGGAGCCATGCGTGCAAAAGTCTGGCTCCGTCGACCCTTGGTTGGTTGCAGGTGCTCCCACAAGCCCCCTGCCGAGAGAGCGTCGACTCGCCGGAGTTCATGTGGTTCAAATGTTGATTTTTAGTCAGAGGCACAGCTGAAAGGTGGCCGAGTAAAACTATGTAGACCTTAATTGTCCTTTCGTGTGATTTTAACAGGTTAAGTAACTTTCGAGAACTCCAATTTTTCCCCCTTTTCAAAATCATAACAAGGCGTAAATTGAATATGGCTACGAGATGGGAACGTAGAAAGTAAAAGTAAATAAATACGAGTCCTTGAAACGTAAGAACGTCAAGGAAGAAGAAACGATGAAAATATGGATGTGTAATGCGACAGGCAGGCGAAATGTAAAAAAATAGTAAATACTCCGCTAAAACTAGAGGAAAATAGCATTTACATCAATGTAAATCTCATTCTGTTTCTCTATGACTAAAACCCATATAATCCATCTCATATGACCTCAACATAAAACAAGAACGATATATACCTGTGAAAAATATACTTTTCTTTTAATCTTCCTTTCCAACGATATAAGAAATTAGCATTTTTGAATGTGACTACATTTACTATGTTAACAGAATAATTTATACGATTTTACAATGTTTCTCGTTTCAGGTTTTACAGCTATTGCATTACGAGAAAACAAAATAATCAACGTATCTTTCGAATGCAATAAGCTTTCTTGACATTTCAGGTGCTTACCTTCACAGCAGAAAAATGCCTTTAAGAAGAGAATTCTTTTCACTTAAACTTTACACAGTCCTGGGCTGCAAGTTGTGCAAACGTGGCCATAGGCGGTGAAGGGTTCCACTCTTCATACAAAGTTCACAAAAAATCTAGCACCTTCTCCAACGGACTCAAGCAAAGCCTGTTACATACATGATGGCATTCCATCTATTTTACGGCCCATAAATAAAATAAATTAACTTCCTTATGGTCATTAGATGCAATGACTTCAGTAGCTCGTAAAGAGAGGTGTTTGTCGGTCGAGGCGAAGACGGTGCTGTTCCAGGTTCCATTCTTGCTGGAGGTGACAGATATGACCTCCGAGTGATGAAAGGGTTAAGTGGTCCCACTGCAGGTCCCGAAGAATGTACAAACAGTTTGTAGAGATATCACTCAACGTATGTAGGTTGGAAGTGGCAATAACGAAGCTATTGGTCAAATGGGTCATATCGAAGTTTGTTGGAATATTTTTTGACTCAAAATACACGCGAAAAAGTTATCTTGAGGAATATCCGTCTCTGTCGATTTTGCAAGATCGAAAAAACTGATTGCGTAATTGCGACTATGAATTACCATCAAGTAAAAAAAACTAGACAAAATTTGATATCGGCGCTACAAAAGAGTTCCCTAAAAAAAGCTGACAGCGTGACCTACGGAAACAATATGGGACACTGTATTTTCCATAGTATCCATTATCTTCCAAAAGACTACTGTGATGTGTACACGCTACTAACTCTCACACAGAAAATATCTCCGACTCCACAGAGAGAAAAGAAACTGTGCGAAGACAAGTTGCTGAGTTCCTGCTGTGCACACAAGTTCCGCAGTCCAGAAAGGAAGACGCACTATACAAATCCTTAATCACAATGCGTTTGGCGTACGATATTTTCTCTCTCTAGAAAACTGATAGCGTGCATGAACATAGACTCAAATACAATCATTGTACTCTGCTCCTTTATAATTCGATTAACAAAAGATACAGCTGTAATGTTGTAATCGAAGAAAAATAACCAATGGCAACGACCTCAAACATTCAAATCAAGTAAAAAGCTAACGCATCTCTCCACATTACGAGGTTCCAGACACCAATTTCGAAAATGCGAAGTTTATTCTACGAAGCATCGATTACTGACTACAGTAATTCATATTTCGAATTTAATTCGAAATATGAATTTTTCATATTTCGAATATTATAATTCATATTTCGAATTTTATTTATTTAATTTCATACGCGTTAATCCGAAATTCGAACTTTGGCAGATACATTGCATACCTCGAAATATTTCTGAAGATCTTCAGATTCTAAATATCAAGGTTGCGCTTTCTTCTCATCCTCTATTACGGGAGTATATGATGCGGGCCAGACTACACAAGGTTTTGACGTGATCGGATAATTTAGCTTTTTCTTCGATTTATCAGTGATTCCGGGTGCGTCAACTGCTAAGGTCAGTAGAACCGTAAGTGTAGCGCATGTTTTTTCGCGGGAGACCGCGCTCTTTCCCTGCTGGATGGCGAAATGCGGTGCCGTGCTACGTCAGCTTGCAGGGAGTTTTCTCCAACCAGGTATCTCCAGTCAGCGTGACACCGCACCAGCCGGGAGAGGCTCTGACTCCCGACTGGTCTCCCAGCATGTGCGGGAGTGTAGTGCATGGGAGTGTAAGTGTAAGTAAGTGGAAAAGACAAGGAAGAGGAAGCAAAGATCGCAAGCGAATCTCCGGTTCACGGACCCTGCGATTCACTTGGTGTTGACCGGGGAAACCCAGAAAAAACTACCGATCAGAGCAGCCGGTCGCTGGAATTCTCATCCAGACAGCGGCTGAATACGACTTATCTGACAAGCTAGTGTCGAAAATCCTGCCACCGTCGGGACCCGAACCCAGCTTTTTCTTCGAGGTACGTATGCTATTATAACACAAAGAGACGGAAGGTGCTGCACGTACTTCCTAAATATAGCACAAAACATGCCATTACATCCCGTGACCAGTCTCATTGCTAGCTACTCGACTTTCGAGGAGAACTAGTCGACACTTCCGGCGCGTGTAGGAGTACTGTTCTAGGTTCTGCCTGCGCTTGCCGGGTCATAAACATGCCGTTTTATTGTTATCTTCCTGCTGCAATCCACGTCGTAGCTTACTCCTGAGAATGATCGTGGCGTCTAAGAGCACTCCGGTGCGTTGTAGATTCTATCGCGACGATGTATGTAGATGTAAAGCCTGATCTCGGAAGACAGAACCCCTTTCCTAACGCCACAGCGGGAGTATGTCGCGATACAGCGTAAACGTCAGTTGGTATTAGAATGAGAGATATACGGTTTTAATTCGCAACGATCGATACTGAATGTTATATCTACTCTTCTGGAATTATTAATATTCCAGTTTAGAATGCACTCGTCACGTCAACACGATATAAACAATCAATTTCACCAGGGAGTTGGGCACTTATTTTCTTTGTTTTCGATTAGTATAACAGTTATTTACGTACGCACATTTGCTTTTCTGATGAGGGTGGGACATTTTTGAGGATTGAATTTTACCGAACAATTAACCTGAGTTATTTGACGTGTTACATACGTGACACAACACACTCACTATTTTCCGACCTTCCGAAATCCACTGTCCCAATTTGGAATTTAACCACCTAACTACGGTTTGGAAATCCAGTGCGCTCAGCCCTATGCCACTGGGGATGACCTGAGTAAGAAGTTGTACTCACGAGACCACATGTTTTTACTTAGGCTTTATTTATAAAGGTCGCATAATGAACGAGGTATTTGGCAACCAAGTTACTTGATGTAAAATGTTGTTTTACATACATTTGCAATGTATTTCTGTATACATGTAAATGTTTTATTTGTAATACATTTACATGTATTTCTTCTCTATTTTTTGAATTCCAGCATTGTAAACGACCTCTCACGTTCCAAGAAATAGTTCATAAAATGACTCTTATGGCACAGAGTATGGCGAATTTGCCGTTTATAGCACGAATAATTGCGTCATCACATATTCAGCCAATTGTAGCGAATGGATCTTGCGGTAGTGGCGGTAAACCGAACAGCTGTCCACAGTTTTTTCGCACAGATGTCAAATGCACGTGACGCCACAATAAAATTGTTTCCAAACATTCACTTTGATTCTCTTATATTTATAAGGATGTTATACCAAAAAATTATGTATGCAACTCGTTTATAATGTTGCTTTATTGCATTCGTAGAAATTTGAGAACTCGTTCCAAACGTCGTTAGTTTTCAAAACATGTGCTCCTGCAATAAAGCTTAAACATTATAAACTAACTGCATAATATACCATTAAAAGTTAGTGTACGTATAGTGAACAAATAAATATTTGCTCATAAATATTTACGAATTAATACCAACAAATTTGAGAACTCGCTCCACACGTCGTTAGTTTTCAAAACATGTACACCTGCAATAAAGCTTAAACACTATAAACTAACTGCATTATATACCATTAATCGTTAGTGTACATACCGAGCAAATAAATATTTGCTCATAAATATTGAGGAAGAACGTCTACGCATTAATACCAATAAAATAATTAAAACAAGTATTTCAGAATTATTACCGGCACTTTTCAAGTTAACTCGGCAACGACCATCGCAATCGGTCAGCATTGTGTGCAGATGGCAGCGCTCGACGAGCGCCGGCGTTCCCACACGCGGGGCGGCGAGGTGGGGCCGGCTCCGGCGCCTACGCGCCAGCGGCGGCGGCGGCGGCGGCGCGTAGCCTCGCAATTAGCGGCGGTGACCTTTGGCGCCCACGCGTCGCTGCCGCCGCCGCCGCCGCCGCCGTCGTCCCTCAGGCGGCGTCGGCGTCGGTCGCCGGCGACAATCGCAGGCGGAGCCGCGCTCGCCACCCCGCCGCCCCCGCGCTGCCTTCGCACGCGAGAACTGCGATGCTCGAGCGGCACAGTTGGGCCTCGGCGGGTCGTTCTGTGGTAACTCTTACGTCCGCGACGCATGCCTCTGACTGGGAGGTTCTTGGGTTCGATGCCGACCGTGGCACGATACTAGCCAGATGGCTCGGTCGAGTTCTGTTGTTGTCCGGTGGAGCATTCTAGCGGCCGGCAGCTCTGATCGGTCGATTTCCGTGGTTTCTCCGACCAATGCCAGGTGAATGCCAGAGCAGTACCCTAACAAACGGGTCATGTACCTCGCCCGATCTTTCCTTCCTCCTCCTCCTGGTCCTATCCTCTCCCCTTGCACCCACTTACATGCATTACACTACTACACATGCCGGGAGTCCGGTCAGGAGCTTAGAGTTTGTCCCGGCAGGGGCGGTGCCCCGCTGGAGGGAGATACCTAGTTGGAACAAACTACGCTAGCCGGACGGTAGGTCGGCGCCGGATCTGACCATCAGCAAGATCACAGCCTCCTCCCGAGCAAAAAACATGCACTCCACTTACGAGACTAATTACCTGAGCAGCTGAGGCGCTCGAAATCACTACCAATCAATCAATCACGATGCATATCCCTGAGGTTCTCCCCTAGACAGTGCTGTCATTCAGACGGTTCACGCGAACCGTTTGTTAAAAGTATTGTACCTCCCAGAACCGGTTGTTAAAATGTTTGTGATGACAGAACCAGCAGAAATGTATCACAATGGTATTGTTAAAATTATTGCATCTCTGAATAACATATTTCTGATTGGGACGACCTCCCTTGATTTAATCCTCTTGCTGATTGGGACGCGAGAGATTTTGGGAAATCCTTGCTACGTCTTGGACACCGTACGGCTACTAACACACGCGTCAGGAAGAGAAGTGCAGAATATTCACAGAATCTACTAGCTTTGTGATGAATTTTGTAACCTTTAGAAAGAATCGCAAAGTTCTTAACTTCCTGTATGCATAAATCTGTAAAAGCATGTTGCATTAAAACTTTCTGAAGAGGCATGTTATCTCATTTAACATTTTCTTTTCGTATTCTGATTAGAGATAACTAGATAATTAGAGGTTCAACTACATTACACGTTAGACTTGCTACAATTAATGTAAGTGCCGAGGTCCGTTTATATTAAAACGATCCGAAATCACAGTCTTCTGGATCCACCTCACATAATGTCTACTTACAATTTTTTATAGAACGAAGGCAGCGCCCAACGTAACGCTATGAAAAGGAAAATATGCTTTTAAAGAATATCTTCATTTATTGACATATTTGGCTTCACAACTTTCATGTCACTGACTTCAACATTATTTCGGAAGTACTATTGTACGCTCCATGAATCGATCAAGAGAGATTAAAACATTTGCCTCTCCATAAAAGTTCATTTTTTTAATAATAATCTTACCAACACAACACTTTAATGACGATTCAAATTTCATTTTCAGACCTCCATGATTGAAGATCACAAGCACTGTGCAAGCATTTGGCAACAACTCAGCAATATTCGGGCGTTGTCTACATGTTCGGACCTGTCCTCCCAACCCAACAGTAGTTCCTTATTCTGCAGCCGAGAAAAGAAAAATGAAAAAGTAATACGTTTCTCCATTCACGTCTGGCTCATTGCCACGCCTGTATCGCCTTAGCCAAAAATTTCGCTAGGATCGAAACGTAGATTTGTCAAAAGGCAAGTAAATTTTAAGAAACATTAAAATGTAGTTTTTCTTCATTGAAAAATGGTACAGCGGCGAGATGGCTCAACTTACGAATCAGAATAAAAAATCTTGCGCAATATCGCTTTTGATTTCTTTCTTATGGCACGTGGAATATTAAAAAAAATTAAAACTGCGAATTCTAACATTATTAATATTAATTGTATGAATTTTCACAATTTCATGTTTGAAGAATCTTAGAATAACACACGCAGAATACAAAAGGAATAAAATAGAAAAGAATACAAAAGAATACAAAATAGAAAAAAACAATCCCGAGTGACTTCAATAGGCACTTGGCAAATGTCGAAAGATAGCTGGGCTAGTAAAAATCTTTTCAAAGCGTAAACTGAATCAAAGAGTTGAATGACATTCAAACTAGGAAAGGGCACCCTCAATATTTCGGAAGAGGAGATCATCCATACAAAATTAAATATGATTTTAAAAAAAAACGATTTAGCTAAATACTCTTTTGCCAATCAGACAATAAATGACTGGAACAATCTATCTGCTGCAGGACTAGCGACGTTTGCCTCTAGTGTGCGTTGCTTCCGGAATCGTCTAGGGAATTGCGTGTGTGTCAAATATTTGTGTGTTATGTGTCTTCTTAGTTACTTAGTTGTACTTTCCCTATAATATGTATTCTTAACTTGTCTTTATATATTCTGTATAAACCCTGCCACCGAGTAAAAGCTCATTAGCAGGAAATAATAATAGTAATAATAATAACTATTATTATTATTATTATTATTATTATTATTATTATTATTATTATTATTACTATAACCGTGTATTTCTGCTCAAATCCAACACCCGAAATTTGACGTAGGTCGCAAGTTGACTCAACTACCTCCCATTGCTAAATCCGTTGGGACCCCGGCAGTGTTCGATCGCACTGGGCTCAGCAGAACACGTGTAGCCGGCCGAAACCAATCAGGGCGGAGGCCGCGGCCGATGAACAAGGCCGATGCGGAGCCGCTGCCACCGCACCGCGGGGCTCTGTAACGGCAAAGCCCTCAGATCCATGAACGCCCAGGAGACGTCTTTTTCGTTTCCTACACACGAAACCTTGACACAACCTGGACTCGTAGTACGTGATGCCCACAGAGTGTAAAGAGCATGGCTCGTTTAATTAGCGTTAATAGTTTCCTTGCACTTGTTGATAAAGGCTTCTTCTTGAATATCTGGAGGACAGGTGTGACGACGGTTAAACCATCCAAACCATCCAACGGAAAATTATCTATGCCCAATGAATCTTCGGTAGGATCGATGGTGTACCCCACTCGGGTATGAGAGAACGGAATTCGAGATACAAGAACGGGGAGGTTTTGGAATATTCAGAGATAAAAATATTTCAGCGTACAAACACTGGGATACAACCACTCAAATTCTCGTTTTAGAGTAATCTTCAAGGCTACATCTAGGAAGTGTCCGTGGTATTTAGGCTTTACGTGGTTCCGCGACGTTCTGACAGGAAATAAATGCATAATGCTACGTTTTCAATCTGGTTTTGTGTTTGGGGACATGGAGCGGAGGAGAGCGATGGAAGAGAGCCATGGAAGATAACGATGGATGACAGCCATGGAGGAGAGCGATGGAAGAGAGCCATGGAGGAGAGCGATGGAAGAGAGCCGTGGGGAAAAGCGATGGAGAGCCATAAAGGCGAGCGATTGAGGAGAGCTAAGGTGGAGAGCCATGAATGAGAGCCATAGAAGAGAGCAATGGAGGAGAGCCATGGAAGAGAGGATGGAGGAGAGCCATGGAAGAGAGCGATGGAGGAGAGCCATGGAAGAAAGCGATGGAGGAGAGCCATGGAAGAGAGCGATGGAGGAGAGCCATTGAAGAAAGCGATGGAGGAGAGCGATGGAAGAGAGCCGTGGAGAAAAGCGATGGAAAGCCATAAAGGCGAGCGATTGAGGAGAGCTAAGGGGGAGAGACATGAATGAGAGCCATGGAAGAGAGCAATGGAGGAGAGCCATGGAAGAGAGCGATGGAGGAGAGCCATAGAAGAGAGCGATTGAGGAGAGCTAAGGTGGGGAGCCATGAATGAGAGCCATGGAAGAGAGCAATGGAGGAGAACCATGGAAGAGAGCGATGGAGGAGAGCCATGGAAGAGAGGATGGAGGAGAGCCATGGAAGAGAGCGATGGAGGAGAGCCACGGAAGAGAGCGATGGAAGAGAGCCATGAAGGCGATAAATGGAAAGAGATGGAGGAGAGCGATGGGAGAGAGCGATCAACGCAGCGCGACGTCCCCGCCCATGGTCGAGTCCCCGCGTTCCGCGAACGCTGACGCGGCAGATGATACGCCGATAGACGCCCTCCCGCCCCGCCCCGCCCCGCCCCTCCCCTCCCGTGCGCCCCCTCGCGGGCCGAAAGCGCCCGTCACGCGCCCCGGGCGCTGCGATGGCGCTTCGCACTGACGCGGACGTCTTGCACCGCAAGCGGTCACCGGCGAGAGAGATGTTCGCAGGTACAGTTGCTCGATCCGATCGACCTCTTGGAATGCTCAGCAGTCTTTTTCTTATTTTCCTTTCCTAGCATCAATCCGAGACTACAGCTGCTAAATCTATGTAAGATGGCAGATTCATTCCATACTTTGCAACTGACGAGCGCGCTTCCGCGTTACGAATGTATTATTAGATTTATCATTCTCTGGACATAAGGAAGTAGCCAGATTACACAGACAGATCCGGAAGAATTCTAAGTGGCTACCGTGCTACACTGGAATCAGTGCAGAAGGTACTTTTCTAGGGCAATTGTCCAGTGATGGAAAGTCTCCAATAAGTCCAACGCAAATACCTTCCTGAGTTTCCAAGGTCCTTATCGCCACTCGGATGAACCAGATCTCACCGACCTGGGCGAGGAAAGTGGGCGTGGCAACAACTACAAGGTGGACGAGAGAGAGAGAAGAGAGAGGTCAGAGAAGAGGAGAAAGAAAGGAGGAGTTGTAAATAGGTTAGAGGTCAGGGTTAGGAAGAGAAACTTCAAATCCATAGGAACAGAAAATTCGCGCAGTATAATATTTTCGACATGATTAACCTGCCACGGAAATAATCAAGACAGAAAATGCACGACATGAGTCATAGCTATCCCAGTAGTACCTGACGGTCCTAGGGTTCAGTGATCTGACGAAATACTTAACTGCCCTACTCATTAACACGAAGACTGTAGTGGAGCAGAAGAAGCAACTACACAGAGCATCGCCCACATCTTGCTTACGAATACTAGATTCTACCTAAGATTTCTAGGTCTTTCCATAGATCCGAATTGAAAATCGTAACAACCATACTAAAGGTGAAGGAGGTCACATAAAAAATATATTGAAAATAAGTGCAATGCAAGAACATGATACACAAAAAATATGACGCAGCACGAAGGGGCAGAATTACGGAGCACTTTGCGGTCTCAACCGGCCAGCGAACTCCTACGTGCAACCTGGCACGGTAGCGTACGTCAATATTGCAGCAGCCTAATTCAAACAGCGTCAGAATGTCAAAACCGTAGAGCATCTGTGTGCAAATACCAGCGCCTCCTCGGTGCATAAACGAAAGTGACGGCAGTCATGACGAGCTGTACGCCTAATATAATCACGTGTACTACGAGCAAGTTACGAAAACAAACACTTGCATGATCTGGATTGGCAACGATTCAACGACTGCGTCTGCCATACACGCACACACTTTCAACGAGCACGACACTTGGCGACCTTGAAGCAAATCACATTTCTTGCGACACCCGTGTGCACACAATAGACAATAAAGTTGATCTTCTAAGCGCGCAATCCTGACGGTCACTGGCATAGCACTAAATTACAAAGACAATTAAATCTCGTGTTACTCGAATGAACGAGTTCGATTTGCTGTTTTACAACTGCCCTGCATGCAAGAGGATACTCATGAAGTCATGTTAGTGAAGCACGGCAATGGCAAGAAAACGGAGAAATTGAGCAACTATAGCCAGTTGTCAAGATTACACCCTGTAAAATCGGTGACCTTCAAGTTCCGTCAGGTCACTTTTCGGATAAACAATTGGCTGAGAAGAGATGACGTGTTACAATTCGGGCCAAGGTTCGTTTATCAGCTCGTTGGTCATAAATACTTACCAGTCCGTTAAACAGAATCACCCAGCTTTCTGACTTCGAAAGAGTAAAACGAGCAATTGATACATCAAATATTTTCGAGATCTAGACATTAAAGGTCGTTTACATGTATAAACCCCCATTGAATTGAAATTATTAAGTGACAAAGCTTTTAAATTAAATTCCACAAGATACGTCAAGTACAAGCAATTCACAAACACATACCAGAGATTCCAATTGACTACACAACGCCATAATTTATTTTCCAAGCATCCACGTCTTACAACAGGAAACAAACAAGACACTTAATGCAAACCCGCGGTAGGTTCATGCGCCAACACGCAACCCGGAAATAGAAAGCGTAGAAAACAGACGAGATATATTGTTAACGTTACCATTTCGCCCACACGATGTACCAATCACGAGACGAAGCCAAACGACCAAATATCTCTCCGGCACTTTATAAAACCAATTGAATAGAATAACGCGTACGCATATTTTAAAGGGCGAGCTACAAACGTTCGCTTTCCCAACGCTAGCTCGATATTTCTTTCGTCTCTGCCTGTAAATATGCGAGTTATTTTAGTTCGAAACGGGCACCCGTAGCGTCGCGTTATTGCAGATTGCCCCCATCCGTTACGACGGGCTGCAACATTCCTTTTGTAAATCGTAATAAATGCGACGTGCCCTCGCTCGCCGCCCCGAATGATATTTACAGCGCGACGAATCTTCACACGACGCGGAGAGAAGAGGACGACGGGGAATGTGAAGACAAATGAAGTAGAACCAATATCTCGAATGCGATGGGGAAGAGAAACAATTCAAGTTACGGGGTTTGAGATGCTGAAGCAACTCGTTTAAAGGAGACAAAGGGGCTGAATTCGAGATATCAAGGAATTCGATTTATGGCAATTCTTGTGGTCAGGGTTTTGTTTGTACAAACTGACTGGATAGGAACAGATGATCTAACGACTTTACAAAAAGTACGCACAAGAAAGGAAAAATAACGTGGAATTTTATATATTTTTTCCATAAAAAAAGCTCGGTACAAAATTAACTGTATAATGCTTAGAAAAAGACAGAAAGGAAAATGAATTAAATAAAAAGTAAAATATGCAAAATAGGCCGTGAAAGTTGAAACCAAGAGATAAAAAGAACAGTAAGGCGACACATGTACTACGGAAACAACGAAGAAGGAAAATATCAGAGTTAAAGTTCAAAGTGTTGGGGGGGGGTGAGCGGACGAACAGGAGACGGCAGTGAACAAATAAAAATTGTCGAAAAAAGAAAACCAACCATGCTGTACTGCGACTAAAACTCACGGCACCTCAGTAGAAAGTATGGAAGGAAGGAAAGGAAGTTGGAGAGGACGTATAAGAAGTGACATGACAATGCCATGGGAAAGTAAGAAGACGAGGAACGAGCGTATGTGGAAGATAGAAGGAAGGCGACGCAGAGACCGTGAAGGAGGAAGACGGGGAGAGTAGAGAGGGGAAAGGCGCAAAAGGAAGAGGACAGAGACGCAGGGGGAGTGGGTGCGGGCTCCGCAGCGTGCGTGCTGAGAGGCGAGCGCTGTCCTATTTGTATGCCGGGCAGCGCGCCGCCCCTCTAAATCTCCTCCGCCCAAGCGACGGCCCGCTTTGTCACCTCGCACCCGCTCCTCGCGTGCCGCCCCGCGCCCCCAGCGAGGGGGCCACGGGGGCAGACTCCCCGCTGAACCCGCAGCAAAACGCCCCGAACCAGATCTCTCTCTACCCGACGGACATTGCGCATCACACACACGCACGCACGCACGCGCTCACACGCACGCACACAGACGGGCACGCACACACGCCGCGAGCGCGTGCACACACACACACACACAGACACACACGCCGCCATACGTCCGCGCACACACACACACACACACACACACATGCCATGCACACATGCCAATTCAGGCATACTAGCTATGAATATATCCTTAATGCACATGATTATCGTCTGGCAAGGGATACTGTTTAGTGGAAATTGAAGAAATATCAGTGCGTATTCCAGACCCACATGAACGAACATTCATTCGCCAGCTCTGCACATACTATTTGCGCGCGTTTGATTAACTTCTTATCTTGACCCCTTATTTTGATTCAGTTAATTCATCGGCAGGACTGTTAAATCAAATTTGTACATCGTTTACCTACACAAATATTGTTTATTACACGGAGCTGATGTCTCTTGCTGTCAAAAGTTCCCAATAATGCTCGGTTTTACTGATAATACAACTAAATGTAAAAGAGGGGGATATCCGGTGCTCAGGAAATAATCAGAGACGTCCAGTCACATCCCTGAAACAGTGATCTCATGGGAAGGTGACAGATCTGATAAAAAAAAAAGAAAAAACAACAAAACAATTTGGCGAGCGAAATAGTAGAGTAGACAAGTATTCTGATCCTTCTGAAAAACAATACTTGCAAGAACCCAAGTTAAGGGATGTAACGAGGCCAACGGTGTGTCCTAGGTGGCTAGCCTCGGAAACACCCCTGGCAGAGGGTGCGGGGCTGGCGTCACCTGCGACCGCTCGCGGATTCCTTTCCCTTCGAAAGCTCCTGCGCCCTCGAGCCCCGTGCCGCGCCGAGGGTCGTTCTTTGTGGGCTGCGGGGAATTCCTCGGGGATGCGGATGCCGCAGCCGGCGACGCGGAAGGGGCCGTTGTGAGGAGGAGGGCAAGGGAGGGGGCGGAGAGAGAGGAGGGACAGGGCGAGGGAGGGACATGCCAGAGATACGCGCGGCGCCAGCCACCCTCCGCTCCCCTGCTGTCGCCCGCGCTGTCGGACAGTGGGCCACGTGACGAGACACTGATTGATGATCCCCGGTCGTCAACTGGTAAGGGTCATTAGTCCCGTAAGTGTAGTGCTTTTATTATCGCAGGAGGCGCTGTTGATCTTTCCCCGCTGGCTGGGGAGCTCCAGCGCCGATCTACGTCGGCTTATGGGGAAGACCCAAAACAGGCGTAGATCCTATGAGCGGAGCACCACCCACCCGGGGCGGGAGCTAAGCCCCCGACTGGGCTCCCGACATCTGTGTCAGTGTAGTGCATGTACGTGTGTGTATGTATGTGTAAGTATGGCGGCAGGATATGACAAGGAAGAGGAATGTTAAGTATGGCGGGAAGATATGACAAGGAAGAGGAATGTAAGATAGCAAGACGTCCGTGGCGTTAGGGCTCTGCTTCGCATGGCGTTGATCACAGAAACCACAGAAAAACCACCGATCAGAGCAGCCGGTAGCCAGTTGCTAGAATTCTCCTCCCGACAGCGATTGAATTCGGCCTATGTAGGTGTCGAAAATCGTGCCGCTGGCGGGACTCGAAACCTAGGACCTCACGGTCAGAGGCACTGCGGTGAGATCAGATGTTGCCATAAGCCATCTCTCCCGGTCGTGACGAGATGACAGAGGTAGCTGCAAAGTTACACGTTTCTGCAAGTTACGGTGGCGTCAGTGGTGACTGTGGCGGTGGTGGAGGTGGAGGCGGCGGCGGCAGTGGCGGCGGTGGCGGTGGCGGCGGTGGCGGTGGCGGTGGCGGTGGCGGTGGCGGTGGCGGTGGCGGCGGCGGTGGCGGAGGCGGAGGCGGTGGCGGTGGCGGTGGCGGTGGCGGTGGCGGTGGCGGTGGCGGCGGCGGCGGTGGCGGCGGCGGTGGCGGCGGTGGCGGCGGCGGTGGCGGCGGCGGCGGCGGCGGCGGCGGTGGCGGCGAGTCAGGTATCGGAGACACCTACCTGAGTCGGGCACCCGATACGCTTTAACCCTTGACTCCGCCGGTCTGGCTATGAATACCGCTGCGACCTAGAGTTCGCTCCATTCAAATCCACGTGAAATATCTTTAGCTACGGCAATAAGATGGTAATTTGCTCCGACATTACCAGGAATTAATCTTGTCGTGTCTCTGCGAATTAATTTCTCGTAGTAGGATTGTTCATTCCTCCCCATATACACTCACACATATACAACACACACACACACACACACACACACACACACACACACACACACACACACACACAAGTTTTGCGCCAAAGTTTTTCCGCGAAAGATTTTCCTCGGAGGAGCAATGAAGATTCCCTACGTCTTCTCTATGGTCTGATATCACCTGAATGTGAAAAAGTCTTAGCATACATGTGGTTTCTTGATATCGTTAAATAATCAACTGTTGTGACTAGCTGATGTTGTGATCTATGGTTCCCAGTCTATACTCTTCGCATAAACGGATAGGTTCTAGGTGGAGGCAGATTTTTGACATCAGCTAAGTAGCTGCTTGAACGAAAACTCGCACGCACTTACACCAGACTTAAATTCCTTATCGGACGCCGGTTTCTAGGATTGACTTTCCGTTCCTGTTTGGTTGCTTTATGTCGATATAACCATACAGTATTACGAAATAATTATTAATGCCCTACGCCGATAAACAGCAAAGACAAGTCAAGTCTTATTTGTGATAAATGGGCTCCTTCCAACGCTTTTCGTAATATAACCTTCTTAAAAGAAAAAAATATATGAATGAATAGTACTACATTATCTTTGAAGAGCTTTGACACGCCATCTTCAACGTCAACTCATACGTTAAAATGCTGCCTGTTAAAATCCTTAACGGACGCCGGCCGTTAAGAGTGACTTTTCGTTCCTCGGCCAGCCTTATGTCGATTTAACAGAACACTATTAGGAAAATGATACTATAACGAAGTCTGTTGCAACCTTGCGGTTCCCCTCGCCTCCGCGGCGGATTGCATCAGTGCATCGCCGACGTCCGCACACTCTCCACCGCCTCCCTCCCTCCCTGCCACTCTCCCCCGCTGCCACCCTCCCTCCCTCCCTCGCGGCCACCCTCCCTCCCTGCCACCCTCCCTCCCTGCCACCCTCCCACCCTGCCACCCTCCCTCGCTGCCACCCTCCCTCGCTGCCACCCTCCCTCGCTGCCACCCTCCCTCGCTGCCACCCTCCCTCGCTGCCACCCTCCCTCGCTGCCACCCTCCCTCGCTGCCACCCTCCCTCGCTGCCACCCTCCCTCGCTGCCACCCTCCCTCGCTGCCACCCTCCCTCGCTGTCACCCTCCCTCGCTGCCACCCTCCCTCGCTGCCACCCTCCCTCGCTGCCACCCTCCCTCGCTGTCACCCTCCCTCGCTGCCACCCTCCCTCGCTGCCACCCTCCCTCGCTGCCACCCTCCCTCGCTGCCACCCTCCCTCGCTGCCACCCTCCCTCGCTGCCACCCTCCCTCGCTGCCACCCTCCCTCGCTGCCATCCTCCCTCGCTGCCACCCTCCCTCGCTGCCACCCTCCCTCGCTGCCACCCTCCCTCGCTGCCACCCTCCCTCGCTGCCACCCTCCCTCGCTGCCACCCTCCCTCGCTGCCACCCTCCCTCGCTGCCACCCTCCCTCGCTGCCACCCTCCCTCGCTGCCACCCTCCCTCGCTGCCACCCTCCCTCCCTGCCACCCTTCCTCGCTGCCACCCTCCCTCGCTGCCACCCTCCCTCGCTGCCACCCTCCCTCGCTGCCACCCTCCCTCGCTGCCACCCTCCCTCGCTGCCACCCTCCCTCGCTGCCACCCTCCCTCGCTGCCACCCTCCCTCGCTGCCACCCTCCCTCGCTGCCACAATCCCTCGCTGCCACCCTCCCTCGCTGCCACCCTCCCTCGCTGCCACCCTCCCTCGCTGCCACCCTCCCTTGCTGCCACAATCCCTCACTGCCACAATCCCTCACTGCCACAATCCCTCACTGCCACAATCCCTCACTGCCACCCTCCCTCGCTGCCACCCTCCCTCGCTGCCACCCTCCCTCGCTGTCACAATCCCTCTCTCCGTCACTGCCACCTTCCCTCCTTCACTGCCATCTTCCCTCCCTCGCTGCCACCTTCCCTCCCTCACTGCCACCCTCCCTCCCTCCCTTACTGTCACCTTCCCTCCCTCGGAGGCTTGAGCCCTGCGGCGGCTCGGGTGCCCTGCGCCCTCCCAGAGGGCGGGAGCCAGCGCAGGCGCCCCGCAGGGATCGGATGGCTGCGAGGGTTTCCGGGCTCCACCCCCGCCCCCTCCAGATTGGAGCTTCACCGCGGATTTGCAAACGGAGGGCGACCGCGGTGCGCCTAGGGTGGCCATTAGCGTCGCAACAGAAGAGTAATTTGTATTGGTTTCAGAACGCAATTTGTTTTAAAAGGCACTGGGGGGGGAACTGCTGTGATAATCACTAAATTAATGAATGAGTATAATGACAATGCTTACGACACATAAATGCTTTACCAATGCGACACCCAAGATCCAAGGAAGAGTCGGCCCGCCATTAAAAATTTGCCATTCAAGTGTTCCCTTACGGAACCCTTAATATGTATGTCAAGATCTGCTGTACTTACGTACGTGTGTTGTAATAAATGTACGTATACAACACCATGTTATTGTAGTACCGTGAAGACGTTTTGTTAGAATTTGTAATATATTGCAGTTTTAGAAGAACGTAATTTATTTATTGTTCTCGAGCTGTGTGTATGCTACATTTTGGAAAACCATCCTATATGATTTAATTTAGCAACATTTTTTTCTGCCCCAGGCTCCTCTTAGACACTACAATGGTTCTGCCGTGTGATACATATGACCAGATCCAACCACATCACAATCACATGATATACACGCCCATGCTTCAGACGGAATCCAGCCCGCAGTCTTCTGCAAACTTTATGCAAGCGCCGTCGGTCGTTCTGCAGAGCAGACCACTTTCATTAAATTCATTAGAATAAAAATTGTTCTGTTTAACATTCGTTTTTCATCTAAAGTTAATGAGTTTTGAGAAATAATTATAAATGGTTTAGTTATCTGGAAAGACAAACATGAGGGCGAGGGTAAAGTCGAGGCACAGAAGAAGAAAGAGAAGGGGGAGGAGGAGAGAAGAGTGAGGAACAGGAGATTTTAAATGCGAAGAGAAGGGTAAGGAGTGAGATGTTAAAAGAAAGACAAGGGCAACAAATACGAAGACATTATAAGAAGAGAAAACTGAGAAAAAGGAGAATGAGGAGACGGAAGAAAACGAGGGTGAACGATGGTGATGATGAAGAGGAGGACAGGAATTCAGGACACGAAAGAGACTAAAGAAGAGGGGATGACGAAAAAAAAAAGGATCATGTAAAGGAGAAAGATGGTAGAGTACAGGCGGAGGCGGGTCGAGATTTCAACCTCATCGACAGAGTACGGACTGAAACCCAATACGTGTGTCGCCGCCTCGACCGCACGGCGCCACCGCGCGCCTGGCTCTGCAATCGCGCTCAGCCCGTGCGCGCTCCCCCGCGAGGCGGCCGAGGCGGGGTCGGGTTCCGCTCCGGTTTCGCTCCGCTCCCGCGACTGCGACTGCGCTCCCACTGCACGCCGTGGGAAGGCGCGGACATTCACGCGCCGGCGCTCACACCTCCATGACGGAACGCTGGACCGATCCGCCCGCGCCAAATCCAGGATATTGGGTCGGATAGACCGTTTGTGTTGCTCGACTAAAGGGGTTCCCAACGGGGTCGAAATCGACACCCTGGGAATCGATGAAGTTTTGAAGGGAGTTCAATGATCACAGGGTCGATTCGGGTCTATGGCTGAATATGAACCAGCGATTGATAGGTATAATCAAGATACCATTGATTACAAAAACTATTAAATGAAACTGATCATTAATTGTTTTCTGATACAAAGCAAAAGAAATACATACTATAAATTACAAATTCCCTCATCTTCTTTCGTAACCATCGTTCATCTTTAGGAGCTATGATGTAGAAAACTGTGATTATACGCTTGTAATTTGTCTTGTGACAATCCATGCGATATGTGAAATATCAGTTATCAATACTTACACACAATTGGTTTTATCGAGAATACCGTCGTCGAACCAGGACAGGTGGCTCACGGCATGAACTGACGTCACTGCACTGAATCTGACGGGGAGGCTCTGGGATCCAATCTCGACAGTGGCAAACTTTTCGACACTGGCTAGATAGCTAGGTCGAGTTCTGTCTGGAGAATTCTAGTAGCCAGCTGCATTTATCGGTTGTTTTCCGTGGTTTCTCCGATCAACACCAGGCGCATGTCGGAGCAGTACACTAACCAACGGGCCACGAACCGCGCGCGATCTTCCCTTCCCATTCCTCGTCCTATCCTACCGCTTACTTACACTTACATGCGCTACACTACCACACATGCCGGAAGACCGGTCGGGAGCTTAGAGCTTGGCCCGGCTGGGACGGCGCCCTGCTGGTAGGAGATACCTGGTTGGAGAAACCCCTTTAGATGACGTAGGTCGGTGCCGGGATTTCACCATCCAGCGGAGGACGATCTCCGCCTCCTTCTGCGATAAAATATGCACTACACTTACGGGACTAACGGACTTTAGCAGCTGACGCGCCCAGAGCCTCTAATCAACCAACCGACTGACGTCGACTTTTCATTGATGTTCTGGATGCCAATGAACGGGGTAACTCGTACGTCATGGAAGCTTCGAGCAGGAGCGGCGGGGCGACGCGCGAGTCGACCGAAGAAGGAGCGAGCGACAGGCGCGCCCCGCCGCGGCGGCCGCCGACAGCGCGCGGCCAAATGGCGCTTTAATGGCGCGCCTCTGTGCTCCGCACGAATTAGCGTCTGCGAAAAACACGACGCCGCCGCCGCCGCCGCTTATGTAGATGGCCCTCTGCGAGCTGGAGCCTGGCAAATGAGTGTGTATTCAGCGGCGTCGGGGACGGAGGTATTGATTAATAGCGTTTGCGTCCTCTGGGATGTGACGAGTCTGCGGTTTTGGGTTTAACCAGGTGCTTCGAAGATCGCATGAACTCCAATGACGACAGAAAAGGGGGAAAAAATTAATGGAATGAAAATTTGAAATTCTCTGTCACTCGTTTACTTGCCTTCTGCAGTATAAAAGTGTTTTCGTTTCACTTCTTGTATCTGATGAACGTGGACCAGATATTGTATCGTTCTCACTATATCAGAAGATATATTGTCTATGTTCTGAATATATCACATGAAGAAAGCGATACCTATGCACACGAAAACTCTTCAATTTCCCGTTTTACTCGTATGTAGAGACACTCCCCACATTTTTAATTCATATTTCGTTCCTCTTTATTTATTCAGAGTACTGACATTAAGAAAAACAAGAAAGAGAACAGGAAGAAAAAGAGAAAGCGGGAGAAACAAATAAAGAGGGGCATGTAAAAAGAGCAAGAAAAGTAGAAGAAGATGACAAGAAAGGAGATAAGGAAAATGTATAAGGAAATCACAAGAAAGAAAAGGGGAAAAGATTAAGAGCATTAGAAGAAGAAAGAAAACGAGAATGAAGAGAAACAGGAGGAGGATGAGAAAGAGAAGAGCTGCCAAGCAGGAGAGCGCGCTCCCAATAGTAGCAGAGGCGAGGGGGCCTCGGGGCCGAATCGTTATGCAGATGCGGCGGTGGCGACGGCTAATGCGCGGCTGGCAGCCCGCCCGTGGGCCGTGTGTTAGGAGGGCCCGCCCCGCCCCAGGGCTGCTCGTCGAACTCGGGGCCCCGGGGCGGCGGCGGCGGCGTCGCCCGCGCAGCCACCGTGACCGCTCGGAGGCCCCAGGGCCACCCTGCAGCACACCTCCACAACAGAGGCAACGACCGGGCCCCTCGCTTCTCATCACGGATGGGAAAGGAGCCGCTCCTCTGTGCTGGAACAACTGGGCAGGCCTTCACGTGACGTTCAATTGGATGGAACTCTGTACACGCAAGCTTCCGCGGCTCGAGTCCATTTCTTCTCGGCTGTCCGGGTGACGCCGCGTCATTGGCAGAGAGGCTTCCTCAGGGCAGTGAGGAAGCCTACGGCATGTTAGGCGAAACGTCGGCCTCTCTGCCAATGACGCGGCGTCACCCGGACAGCCGAGAAGAAAGGGATGGAACTCTACTACATACAGAAACGTCAGCATAATCAACCATTCTTCTGAATAAAATCTTCGAAGGAAAATCAACGGTGACATCGACACAAAATCTCGTACGCGTGCCACTTCCGAAAAGGGAACTTTCCTTCCACGGATGCATCAATTTCGATTTAAGTCGAAAAATTTAGAACTTTGAAGATCACGATACCAGGAAATTATCAGTCGCGCATGCAACCCGCAAAAAAAGTTATCGCTGTGCACAGCTAGGAGACTATGCCACCCAGATTTTGAAACCCGGTTTTCGTGTCCCTCTCAGGGCACAAGTCATGTTTATTATGTTGCAATTTACAAATGACATCCCTTTGGGTGTTCTGTTACATTTTTAGAGGGTACCCCCACGCCATGGCACAGGTTGCAAGAAACGTTCGAAGTTTGGTTACAATGTGATGCTATTTTCACTTTTCAAAAATGACGACATGTTTGAAAATGGTTTTAAAACAGTGGAATGTTTGCATGGGTCCAACTAGATAAAAATAAACACATTCTTTAACTAATTTGTTTTACTCGACATACTTTAAACGTTTGATCCGTTTAAGCCTCAATATTTGGCAAAAAATAAGTTTCATTTCATTTCATCAGTTTCGTGGCAGTTTTGGTATGGAATTGAGCTTAACTTTTCCTTACATGGAAAACTATCCAGAAATAGACCATAATAGTAAGTAGGTGATCAATGACACAGTCTCTCTGAAGAGTGACTGAAAAACTGGCAAAAATAACGGGCCAATTTTCACACAGGATCAGGTTTGCCCATGATTTTAAATGACACGGAGAATCGAACAAACTTGCATCGGTGACTGAAACAGTTTAATGATTGAATATTTGTCCACATGTAAGTAACACCGAATACTCACTAAAACTTGAATTTAAAAAAATACCAAAATGTGCACATCATTGATACAACTAGGACAAACGTTCTGGTCATTTTTACAATCAAATTTCCCCTCTTGGCGATTCGTCATAAGGGAGCTGACTGCTCACTGGCTGCAAAACTGAGAAAAGCTTCTCTTTCATCACCCTCCTTGTATGAAGGACTTACATATGAAAGCGTTGTCGAACATCTCTGCAGGAACGATTAGACTGAAACTGGTAACGATAGATCTCCACGTCTCATTTTGCCAGCAAGAGAATGCGTGAGTGCATTTCGCATTGCAGGCAGAGAACCGAAGTTGTGCTGACATGTATTACGAAATAATTATTTGTTTGAAACTAATCGACGATACAATTGGAAGGACTAAACCTTTGAACTTTAAATGTTTAAGAAACGAAAAACGCTGAAGTTGTTGCTTTAAACGTTATTTTAAATGTTATCATTTTTGCGTAAATAAAATGTAATATTCATCGTCTGTTGATTAGGTTAGCTCGCCAAAAAACAACAACAACAACAACCTGTCTTCAATAGTTCCAATTCCTAACTACAACTTAATTTACTCCACTTCATATTCTTTATAGGCGCGTTGAATGCAAACAGACACCGAACATTATACGAGTGCGAATTTTTTCTTCTTTTAAGATTCGAGTTATCCCAAACATATTATACAACGTGTATCCATGCATACATACGTTGATGATCTAAAATATTCAACATAGGATTGCAATCAATCTCAGATCCTGCACGGCTTACTTCAAAATCCTTTAGCTTCCCTACGCTGACTTTCTTCGATCTTTCCGCCATCTTCGCCGCTGTACCACTCCAGAGTAACGATTTTTGGTGATGTTCTTCCTGTAGCGAAGATACCCCCATGGTACATGACAGCTAAGAAACTTTTCAGCGTTCTACCCGAACAACGTAAAGATAATAATCGTTAAATGTATTCCTACAATATTTCTGCATTTCCCAATCTAGTTCACAACTGTGTTTTAAAATGTGTCCCTTCTAAGGAATACGACCATTAAACCATCCGTTAAGGAACTTCCATAGGGGTCATCCATAAATTACGTAACGGTAAAGGGGGAGGGAGGGGGTCTGAGGCAGCGTTACATAAAGATAGGGAAGTGCGTTACAAGGGGGAGAGGGGGTATTGAAAATACTCGAAATTTGCGTACCATAATTTATGTACGGCCCCGTATGATTTTGTTAAATAAACTATCTTATTAAATAATAATAGAATTTTAGTTCGAAATAATTAGAATTTTTAGATTGTTGAATTGATTGAAATTGCATTTAACATCACATATTTCGCCACATTTTATACTGATTTGCCATTCAAACTGTCAGATGTTGCATATTAGTTCTCCTAACTGGTACGTCAAACATTTATTATATACATTACTGTCACTACACGGCAACATAACAAAATAGCTCAATCATGATGGGAACCTTAAGTGCTCAGCGAAAATGCTTGTTAGCCAATGATACAGGAGAGTAACATAAGGAGTTCACCGCCATCTTGAATCCACTCTCTAAGGACATGCAATCATCATTAACTGAGACGCGAGTTTCATCTCCCCGGAAGCGATAACCTGCCATGTATCATTAACAGAAGTGGTTTTCAACCGATTATCAAACTCACCTTACACATTAATCAACGTCGCCTTTTAAAGGGTTCAGCAATGTCTTCAAAATAGCACCGCCTTAACGTCTACCTTGCAAAATAGGATATTTCGTACATTTGGCGTTTCCGCATGGACGAAATATTTCTAATTTTTATTAAACGAAAGAACTTAACAAACAGATCAGCCGCTATGAATGCCATTCAGGGACTAAGTAAAAGGCTGTACGACTTTGAATAACGACGTTACAGTAATTATCAGGAGGGGTAGAGATTCTTCTAGTACAATGGAGCCTCGATATTTCTAATCGGATCGAGTAATTTAATGTTTCCGAGGGCTGATGAACTTTTCTCCTTGTGACTTGTGCAATACAGAATTGAAGAGCAATGAATAACATTTAAGATTTTAAGGAATTGGAAAAATCTGTAATGGAGTTCAGAACGTTATTTCAAAACACAACAAAAATAAAATATTTTTTTCGAATTAAATTATAAGCAAGAAGAAGTAATTATAAAAGCATACAGTAACGTAAATAAATAATGGGTACCGATATCAACTGAACGTAAACGTAAATTTAAAAATAATATAGGAAAATTGCAGATTGGCTTGAAGTGAACATTTCTGCCTCTTGGCGTGATATTCTTCACGCGCCTCAAAGACTCTTGTGCTTCATCAACCAATCCGCGAAAGCCCCTCAAGAACTGAGGAGAAAGTCGAATTCACCGCCAAAGAAGAGGGCTGCAAGGTCGGTGAAAGAACGCTTTGCTTTATTTTTTTATACGCCCTGTGTTTGTACAGAACTTGCTGTACGTATGAAAGTTGGCTGATCTGGCATGAATGCCTGAAGAGCGCGAAACCTCACTCTCGTCCACACTCCCAATAGTGGAACGTCGATAATACTTCTCTGACGAGGAAGAACGAAATATCGAATATTTTGATTTGTCGAGTTTCAAGTTACTATCTCGTATGTCCGTAAAAAACGCAAAGAGGAATATAATATTCGAGGTGTGTATGAATTCCTGTTAGTAAGGTTCGAGTTATCGAGAGTGTACTGAAGGTAGAACCTCGATAACCTAAACACAATTACTCAAAACTTTTGACACCTAGAATTTTGCTCGTTTCTCATTAACCTCTCTTGATGTCTTGACATCCAAATATTTAATTACAAAATGTCTCAGCTTCCAATTCGAGATGTACAAGTTCGTATGTACCGGCCTCCTTGCATGTATTAAAATTAGCGGTATTTAATCACCTCCGTAAATGGTTCTACAGAACCATGCATATCCGTTTCTTTAACAAGTAAATAAACATTTCGAATGGCCAATTTGGTGAAAACTTTAAAATATACCAAACTTATTTTGTTCCTTTCAAAAGAATATACCAAACTTATTTTGTTCCTTTCAAAAGCACAACGAAGCACTTTTGAAAGTGAGCGTTTCGAATTTTCCCAATACACTGTGCGAAAGTTGAAGTGCAGAGGCGAAAGCCGAAATGCACAAGGGAAGGAGGAGATGAGCGGAGCGGAAGAGAGCGAAAGGGAGAGAGCGGCTGCGAGAAGCGCCTGCCCTCCGCCAGCGCCCTGCGCCGCCGCGCACAGGAAGCCGCACCGAGAGGCGGCGCTCGCGCGGTTTCGCTTTCCGCCCGGCGGAGCCGCGCCGCTCGCCCCGGGCGCTTCCTGCCGCGCAGACGACCCCGCTCCAGGAGGGCGACGGAGGCGCGCGGCGGACAGAGGACCTGGCGCCGAGAGCCATGCGGAGGGGGCGATGGGCACAAGGTAACGGGCACACGGCAACGCGTTGAGGGGGACGGGCAGAGGGCGATGGGCAGAGAGCAAAGGGTAGAGGGCGAGGGGTAGAGGACGATGGGCAGAGAACGACGAGCAGAGAGCGACGAGCAGAGGACGATGGGCAGAGGGCGATGGGCAGAGGGCGATGGGCAGAGGGCGATGGGCAGAGGTCGAAGAGCAGAGGGCGATGGGCAGAGGGCGATGGGCAGAGGGCGATGGGCAGAGGGCGATGGGCAGAGGGCGATGGGCAGAGGGCGATGGGCAGAGGGCGATGGGCAGAGGGTGATGGGCAGAGGGCGATGGGCAGAGGGCGATGGGCAGAGGGGGATGGGCAGAGGGCGAAGAGCAGAGGGCGATGGGCAGAGGGCGATGGGCACAGGGCGATGGGCAGAGGGTGATGGGCAGAGGGCGATGGGCAGAGGGCGATGGGCAGAGGTCGAAGAGCAGAGGGCGATGGGCAGAGGGCGATGGGCAGAGGGCGATGGGCAGAGGGCGATGGGCAGAGGGCGATGGGCAGAGGGCGATGGGCAGAGGTCGAAGAGCAGAGGGCGATGGGCAGAGGGCGATGGGCAGAGGGTGATGGGCAGAGGGCGATGGGCAGAGGGCGATGGGCAGAGGGGGATGGGCAGAGGGGGATGGGCAGAGGGCGAAGAGCAGAGGGCGATGGGCAGAGGGCGATGGGCACAGGGCGATGGGCAGAGGGTGATGGGCAGAGGGCGATGGGCAGAGGGCGATGGGCAGAGGTCGAAGAGCAGAGGGCGATGGGCAGAGGGCGATGGGCAGAGGGTGATGGGCAGAGGGCGATGGGCAGAGGGCGATGGGCAGAGGGGGATGGGCAGAGGATAGAGGGCGGTGGGAGGCGTACCCTGTTGTGCAATGAAACTTACATGCAACGACACGAGAAGCATGATTAAATTTCTATACGACGACAATGAAAATGAGTTCTAGATCGAAGTCATTATGTTCCAAAAGTGAATAACTGAAAATGATATTAATAAAAAAAAATTCAGATGACTTCGGCTTTTGAAACGCTAAAATTTTTACTTATGTTTACATTATGATTACATTACCATCTTATTGTCCATTAAATTTAACCTTTCCTTCAAGATCACCTGTCCAGATTCATAACATTTATTTTGTCCCGACGAACAGCAGACGGCGATTAAGGAAAATAAACATGTACGAAATAAGTATCGAAAGACTTTTTATTACCATAAAGCATTGGAGAATTATCAAGTTTGCCGTTCGGTAGAGTTTGGTATCAAATCCAGTATTGTAGTAGATGTTACGACACGAATACCGTACATTATCTACTCTGAAAAAAAATCCAATTTATTTTAATTATCGTTTTAATTTCATTGTTCGTCCTGCGGAAAGTGACATTCTGAAATTGATAGTACTTAATAACAAGCCATGAACTAGTTTTAAAATTACTTTCATTAGGGAATTATTGTTATCGTTAATAGTGGGCGTGTTGTAATATCATAGTATGGAGTTTTGTTAAGTTTTACTGTGGATAAGTAAAAAGGATAAAGAAAAGTTATTACAATCAAAATCAAACTTGTGTGAATTTCTTAACATTACACGTCAGTTAACTTGTATAGCAACAGCACAGTAACACAAGTGTTATCATGGCCACTGCCAGCTTCGTTGAGAATATTAGCTGCCATTTCTTGAATTAATTGTGGTTGTTATTGTTGTCATACAATAAATGGCATTTATTGCATGGCATTATTTGAAGGTATAGAGAAACAAAAATTCCGATCGACAAGTCGATCACCCACCGCCATATTGTAGGTATTAAACAACAACAATAATAATAATAATAATAATAAGGAATAATAATACTAATACTACTAATAATAATAATAACAATAATAATAATAAAATAGCAACTATAATGTACGTATTCCTTTAAAACAATAACAAGCCATGTTTCAAGGATTATTTTCCCAACATCAGTTGTTTTGGCAGCTTAAACCACTGATTAAGGGTTAAGAAACGCTCAAAATTGACTGTCTACTGTCGAAGCTAATATATTATTGTTAATTCCTACATTGCAGAAGAATATTTGTTTCACCATATTTTTCAACATCACAGAATTCCACAAAAATGTCCGTGAAAAATCATCGAAACGAAATGACATTTTGACCTCCCAGCCTCCCGCTCGAGCCACTGCGCCAGCGACAATCGCCCGCGCGAACGCCAGCGCTAACGGTTCCCGCGCCGCCAGCGGCTGCCGCAGCCACCACAAGACGGACCGGTGCGCTGGCACCTGCCGCCCACCGCGCGCCCGTTCGCCCACCGCCCCGCGCGCGCCCACCCGCCCGCCCGCTCGCTCGCTTCCGACCGCTCCGATGCGCGGAATCGATCATAGAGTCCTGCGACGCGATAAGACGAGCCCGGAACCGTGGGAAAACACCGGAATGCGAACCCACCGACGGCGACTGGCAGCTAGACCCGTTCATTAGCATGCCTCTCGATGGGCGCGATTCGCGCAGCGAAATGCGTGTTCGCGAAGTCGAGTAACGGGCGGCGGCGGTTGCCGATCTTGTCAAGAGCACTCTTTCGCTTTTTAATTGGGAATTATAAGACTTGATGAGTTGCGGCATCGACGAATAAGTTCCCGAGCACTATATCTGTCATGTAGATTAAAACATCAATAACTTGATCTCGAACCTTCGATAACCCGAACCTTCGATAACCCGAACCTTCGATAACCCGAACCTTCGATAACCCGAACCTTCGATAACCCGAATCTTCGATAACCCGAACCTTCGATAACCCGAACCTTCGATTACTCGAACCTTCGATTACTCGAACCTTCGATTACTCGAACCTACGATTACTCGAACCTTCGATAGCTCGAACCTTCGATAGCTGGAACCTTCGATAACTCGAACCTTATTCACCTCAATTTTGCTCCACCGAGTGATATTCAATGACACGAAGAGCGGGAAGAAAATATACTCCGTAATTTGAATGATTTTTCATCTTCAAAGCGCAAGTAACGAAGGCACACTAATCTACATCAATTAAATAATTACCGCCTGTTCCGATTTATTGTGCCAATGGAACTACCATCTATTCAAAAATATCGCCGGATAGTAAGATACACTTTTAGGTTAAAATGGAAATAGCTATTAAAAGTTCTTTAAAGGAAACATTTCTTTAAAAACTGTTTATTAACATTTCACATCAAAATAATAACAAATGCCTTGGTTTTTCATGACCTGTAAAATTAGATTTTTCGGCGGCAACTACAGCTATATTGTAGATCTAATATAGATTACAGGTCCTTTTATAAATATATTTGCGGCACTATTTTATATAATACTGAATACATAAATAATACTGACCTATAAATAAATGTGGATGATTAAAAAATTGCTCTTTTGCTTGAGAAGCGAACAATAATCTTGTGTACAAATTCGATTCCCGCCGATGGACTGCAGGGTTGCTCTCCGTAGTAACGGGGTCCTTGGCTTTCACCTCTTTCCCGTGATCTTGACTTTCTGCTCGGCCTCTTACTCCCGGCATCACGCTCCGCGGATGGCAGATAGCGCCGCCAGCGGCGGCGGCCCCGTCTCTAAGCGCCGCGAGCGGGAAACAAGCGCTCGAGATTCAAATGACAAAATAAACGCGTCGTGTTACTCACAACTCGTCGGCGCTCGAGTACTCACGCGTGAGGTCGCGCGGGTGACGTACATGACGGAAGCGTGTATTTACGAGTGGCAGCGCGCAACCTGCCAGTCACGAAGGTTGGCGGCGGCGCGGCGCGGGGCGTCAGGCCGTGCGTCGAACCGCGGGTGTCGAAGTGTGCTCAAGTGGCTTCGGGGCGAGCGGCGAGCATTCCGAACAGCATCCATCTGCGCTGGCGAGCTACTTCCGCGCAAGTACGTGGTAATTCTCGCCCTCGGGGGAATCACAGCGAAGAGGAGTAGTTTGGCATCGCCTCTGCTTAATCATGTGTCGAACGTGGAGAAGTCGTACATCACGACTGTCAACGCAATGATTGCCGATTGCCAGCAAAATCTCTCTAGTGCCCCAGGGCTCTAGGGTGCAGCTAGTTGGCGTACACTAGTTTCTGAAAGTTTTTTTTTTTTTTTAAGGTTTTTCCCTTTCTTTGTGCAAGAAGTTTGAAGCTCCTCTTCCACTGTCTTCAAAAGAAAATATTTGATGATTCATTCCCCTAAATGGTAACCTGCACCCCTCGATCAATCCATCAAACTCGAGTGAACGGTCCAAAACTTCCGGAAGCCTTATGACAAAAGTGACGCATAATTCTAAATAAGATGTTTTGCTACATTTTACATTGTATTTTTCTTATACATCAAATAAGTGAATATTTTAACAAATAATTCCGGTTTGAATGTTCCTTCTTCCATCCTTTATCTCTCGAATTTATTTTAGAATGTCGTAGCTTATTCTTATGCATATACATCGGACTCTGACCTTTTAAATATACTCGCAATTTGTATGTAAGAATATGCAAGTTACTTTTATTAACAATGATAATAATAAGCGTATCACCTATATTTTTAACTAACAGAGAGAGAGCAGAGTACGAGAAAGAAAGAAAGAAAGAAAGAGGGAGAGATAAATAGAGAGAAACAGAGGTCGGGAGAGAGAGAAACAAGAGAGGACGAAAGAAAGAGGGAGGAATATGAGAGGACGAGAGAGAGAGAGAGAGAGAGAGGGGGGTGAGAAAGAAACAGGTGGCAAGGGAGAAAGCGTGAGCACGATTGAAAATGATTTTTTTTTAAATTTCCCGTTTATTTACCACGAAGCCCGTAACCTGAAAAACGGAAAACACAGGCCAAAATATGGAAGGACAATTTTTTTCACTTTACTATAGGTAAGAAAAATATGATTAATTTCAGACAGAATATTGAACACACATTTTTCAGCACGCTGTTTGCGATATGAAAAAGCGTTTCCTTTCTAAAATTTAAAATTTCCTTCAAGGCTCTCACAATTTGCATGTAGTAAATAACTACCAGGAGCAGCTGCCTACCAGCGGCCATCTGATCTCGTAGCTCAGCTACTTTAAAAGGGCGTCCAGTAGCCCCGGATTCCGGACTTTCGCCGCTGATTTCCTTGCTCTTTGATGATTCTAAGTGCCCCGGCAGCCAGTAGAACTTCGTTTATACTGCGGAATGGAACGCATCAGCAGTGAAATTGCATTTCACGGGACGGTTTTTGCTTCCACGTAACGGGACACGAACTGAATTTCGGCTCGGCGAATAGGAAATCTGCACGCAGGTAACGGGAAGGAGATTCAGAGATACAGATCATTACAAAAAGACCCGAATTCTTCCCAAAATGACGTCTATTGAATTAAAAATAAAAAGAGAACAAATAGAAGTGTACAATGGGATAGAAATGTACAATATTTTAAAAAAAAGAACATTCAAAATTGACAGATCAGCAAGCCGTGAATGGAAACTTGGCCGATTCTCAACACATACGCTTCAACTAGACTTTTTGGAGAATCATTCTCTTGAAAAGAATTACCAAACGGACGATCTCGTGCAGTTTTAGGATGAAGAATTAGAGATTATACTTAGACAGCGTTTTAAGACAGATTATAAATTACGAAAACTACAAATCATCCTCTAATACTTTAACTATGTCCTTCTGGCTGGACTCTGCGGTTTCTCTAGAATTTCTTCTCTGTTCATTTATAATCGTCATCATCATTGTCTCGGTGACTATTTGAAACAATTCCTCGCATATATTAGTTCTCAACTCATAATGTCCCCAGTCTGAAATTTACATGTTCGCACACCTGCACTCATAAATATCCCATTAATCCGATCACAAACAATAAGAGACGGGTACATGATAATAAAACCATTTTAAATGTATCGTCGTGGTACCGGTCGTGGTACGCTAGTGAAAGGTAAATGGCAAAAACTTTGTCTTGGAATTCCATTAGCGACCCTCCAATACGAGTTTGATAGCCGTCGACCGCATGCCAATATCGCTTTCCGGTATAATAAATCGTGTTCACATTTATCTCCGGCAACTGATGGGTTACCATCTTCCCGATATTTTATAGCTGGAAGCTAGGAAAGCGCATGTAAACTTCCTTCTAAAGACTTTACGACTACCTTCCACATTTATGGTTTACATTAATGGCTAACCAACGCTCATTTCACAGATAAACATATCGTGCATTTTGAAATCTCAAAAACGATGTTGATGACCAAGGACCGCACACGAAAATTGTTACCATTTTCCGGTATCATATATCCTGTTCTCATTTAGCTGGGGCAAGTGACTGGTAACCATCTAATGAAGATTTTATTTTTTCAAAACTAGAAAAGCGGGTGCGTTATACATATAAGTTGATAGTTCGCGAATGAAACATATTAAATTCGGAACATGACGACAGTACCAACTTCGCTGGAACCGACCACTGCCTGGTTGGGATTAAACACGCCGAGTGTTTTGAACTCTGATTTGCATCGTTTTCGCCAATCAAAGCCAGGCATAATATTCGTAAGCTGGAGCAATACCTTAAGCAACGAGCCACGGAACGCACTCAGTACTGGACCTCCATCCCTTCATGAATCCTCCCCTACCACCGAAATAACAAGCTATCGGAAAGAAAAGAAAAAGAAAACCAGCAATGTGCATGTAAATTCCCTAGTAAAAATGTCTTCTCGACTAACTTCCACATTTCTGGTTTACATTAGCGAGCGACGAGAGCTCATCTCGCAGATACCAAATCGTGTATTCGGGAGTGTTTCTGAGGGCTATCCGCGCAGAAGGAAGTCGCTTCCGGCAGAAAAGAGGTTCTCTTAAGAGACGCGCCAGCCCATTTGCGCGCAGGCGAGGAGGCTCTGTTGCTGTCACTCCCGGTGACATCGATGCCGATGTTTTCAAAAGGTCGATATTTCTATAAAAAAATATCGATGTTTTAAACAAGGATGTATTGAAATCGAGGGTTTTTCAACATCTATGATTTGGGCTCGATTCTTTTACGTTTTCGATCTTTTGTTCGAGTATAAAAAATTCCCATCGTCACATTTGTTTAAAAATTGATTCTGGCACTGGCCGTTTTTAAAAGTTAATATATGAAATAATAACTGATGGTACCACTGTGTGTTTTCGAACCTTACGAACGCGGTCTTCATCGAGCAGACTATCCCTTTGCCGGAAATGATCCTGATGCCCTACTATTTTCATCGTATTTCCTCGCATTTCGCACGTAGAGAAGCGAGTTTGAACTTTGTTTTCAGTCAAATCTTAATTATAAATTAATGAATATACATAGCCATCATCGAATTAAATCATGTTGCGCATGAATTTAATGTTAGAGACTACTAAACCAGCTTCAAAACATCGATTTCTAAGACATCGATGGATTTTGGTCGATGTATTATTAACATTGATGTTTTGTTGTGGATGTCGCATCACAAACCGGCGTGTCCCGAGTAAAAGGTCTGGGCAGTGACCTCCACCTGCGACCGTGCTCTTACATCTGCTGCTGCCGCTTTGCAGGAAACCGCTCACGTCACGAAGTTCCAAGAGCCTTGCTGATGAGATCTAGGAGTAGCGGGAAGAGGGCGAGAGATAGCAAAAGTAGGCGAGATATATTCGTTAGTATCTGGGAGAAAAAGAAGATACTTTAGGGGGCGAAAGTGGTTTTTTTTACGTTTTATTTACTGCTAACTTTCAATCTGTTTTTTAACGGTAACACGGTACAGAATATCTCTTAGGTGTTCGTTCAGTGTGCATAACGTTTCGCAACGTGGGAATAGAGACTGCCAGAGAAGTCGCCGTGATATGAAAGAGAGATTCCGAAATTAGCATAAACCTTTAGACGTAAAAAATAACAATTTTTTTACAAAAATTAAGAGGCCGTCCATAAATTACGTAACGCAAATTTCGAGTATTTTCATTACCCCTCCCCCTTGTAAGGCACTTCCCTATCTCTATGTACCGCATCGTAACGTCTCAGACCCCCTCCCTCCCCCTTTAGCGTTACGTAATTTATGGATGACCCCTAATGAATTATAAGAATTTTATTCACATTAACAAGTATACATCTAAAGAAAATAAGTTAATAAGATGATTGTGTTTGTTTTTCATTTAATAGCTTCTCGCTACGTGAATGTACGTTAGAAGCATGCAAAAACCAATTTTTTCAGTTATAAAGAGAATTTCCAACATGTAGTATTTTGGCGCAAATACAGATGAAAAACCTTCCCTCACCGCTCTACTAGTTTTTATAAAATATGCAAATCAAATTACAAGGAACACGTAAATACCAAGTCGCAACCTGTAAATTGTTCATGATTCTGAACTAGTGTGTATGCAGGATCATACCCGTCGCTTTGAACGCAGATAAACGATTAAAACTACATTTCATTGGATTGGGGTAGGGGGTTGCGAAATAGTAATTCAATACAAAAAATTTACTAAGTTACTATTTACAAAACAATAAACTATGGCCGATTAAGTTCCGCAAATAAATTCTTCAAATTTCAAATTTGAACTAATTATTTGTATATTAATTTCCAGAAGTTTCTTCCACTCTTGTTTCTTCAACGCCCGTACACTCTCAGTTCTTCAGTGAAGTATAATGTCCATAGGAGCGTCCAGGGGACGAGACACTTCTCGAACTCTCAGGCCCGTACTTTTCTTCTAATTCCGATGTTTTGAGTTGCCACGAGCCCGGAGCCATCCTCCGTGGATCCTCTTACCAGGAACCGCGGGTCGGTGCGAGGAGCCTGTTCAAGGAAATTCCGCAAAAGCGGGGAATGGAGGGGGATTGTGAGCTGGCCACCAGCGTCGCCTCCCGCCCCCCGCTCCACGGACGCGCGCAGTCGCTGCCGCCGTTTCCACACCCCAATGCCACTGCCTCTGCCAACGCCAACGCCGACAACGCGGAGACTTCGCACACCTGCCAGAGAGCCACCGCCGCAGTCACTTCTGCATCACCAATCCACACTCACTGCCGCCAGCACCACCATCACCACTATACAGACAACCACTACTACCACCACCGGGGCAGCCGCCACCGCCGCAAACACCATCACCACTATACACAACAACTACTACCACCTCATCACGGCTACTGACAACGCCACCTCCACTACGACCACCATCATCCCCACTATACACTAATTACTACCACCATCAAGGCTGTCGCCAATGTCGCAAACACCATCACCACTATATACAACGACTAGCACCCCATGAAGACTGTCGACAGCGCCGCCATCACCACCACCATCACCATCCCCACTATACGCCAACCACTACCACCATAAGGGTTGTCGCCAACATCACCACTATTCACACAACAACCACAATCACCACGCCTGTCGCCACCGCCGCCAACGCCACCACCATCACTACTGCGTATACCCCAACCACTACCACCATCACGACTGTCGCCATCACTAGCACCATTTCCAAGCACGCCGTCGCCGTCCCCCCCCCCGCCCCCGCCCTCGCCCCCGCCCCCGATTCGTCGCGCCCGACGCGTCAATGGCGCCAGCCGCTGCGCGCCTTTTGAGCGCCCGCCTGCCCGCCCACCCGCCTGCTTCTCGCGCTACTCGCGTTTTTTCGTGGACGAGCCCCCACCTCCCCCGCCCCTCCTCCTCCTCCTCCTTCTCTTCCACCAATCGCGTGTGTAGCATTTTTTTACAACCCGGAACACTTCGCTCTGCGTGGTCTGTATTCAGCGCCTCCTATTGCGCCAGGGGTGCACACTCGTGTTAAAAGGTGGAACAGACTCCAGCAGAAGACAGGGCTATTAGCATATAGTGGGATGACTGCGAATATATTACGGTCCGTTTGGACGTTGTAAACTCATAATAGTGTAAGTTTTGCGGAGGGGGCGCATTTTCTTGACACACTGGATTCAAATCTAATGTACCACTAGTGCCCTGCAGCAGCAAGAATGTTGCCGAGAAAAACAATGCAAAATGGTATGCAAAAAAGTGGCACTGCTCAAGAAAAATAAGACTCTCGTATAACAATGCAATAAATTAAATATCTCATATACACTGCGTTAAATACAAAAACACGATTCTAGAATACTGCAGTAACATAATATACTTTACCTACAGTACAACAGTCCATTACATACCAAAAATATATATAAAAAAGTTGGCGTTCTATAACGCAAAGCTTCAATAGCGAAATTTAAACAGCGGAGCCTTACTATCGCATGATGTCAGCTGGGATGTAAGCGGTGAAGCACTGAGAACGCGAATTCAATCGGTTCGCAAATTATGAAAATAGACGGAATAATGCAATGTTTGCCTTTTTTAGTCAAAATCGAAATTTTTCAATGTTTTTAGATTTTTTTCCTGTGCTCCTGGATATCTAGCCATTCTCATGGAAAGCATATGTGTAGATACCTCTCACATGTAAGGAGACCGCATAGTTTTCTTTCAATGTCCATACGCTTGTAAATAAGTATAGATGTTTATACAAGACAAGAAAATATATAATTAAATAAAAAATAAAATAAATAAAAATCTAAAATTACTTATCTCTTCTCTACATTATATACGATGTTCTATTTTTATTAAAGACAATAATTATACACGGCATGTGTTTACCTTGGGCTGACAAATGCCAATAATCGCAGAGGAAACCACTCAGGTATGTGCGTGTTTTATAAAAAATACTACTTATGGAATAAAAAGCAGAAATGTCACCTCGGGTAAAATAGTATCGTTTATTTACAGTTTTTATTTAATTACAAAATAATGGTAGGAACCAGGAGGCAAAAGTGTAAATTCGTTTTATACTTTTGAGTTGTTTTACGAGCAGCAGCAACAATGAAGGCAGTGTGCCGTATTTGAATACGAGGTGCAATTGACTTTCTCCATTTACAATTTACGATCCTCAATAAAGGTTTGTACACGTTTATTGCATTGTAATCCGATCAAGATTACGGGGTAAATTTGAGAGGCAGGTGGCAAACAGTAACAACCAGTTAGGTGCCCTTGAGATCGATGAGAAAATCTAAGAAGTTGTCCCGAAACGAGTTTATCGAAAGACATAGGTTTTTTAAAAAAATGCCTCTCACTGACCTAAATAGCTTAAAATAATTCAGTTCAGGCTGATCCGAGAATAATATTCGAGAATAATATTCCTGAAAACGCCGATGTTCATGATACAAGGAAAATGGACACATTAAGTATTTCTCCTTAGCTTTGCCCGTAAATACTACATATTATCCATTTGACGCCAGTGGGCTCAAAGAGAAAGGGCATTTCAAAATACAAAAAATAGTTGTTTACTATAATAGAAAAAAGTCTCTAACGATGTTTTAATGGTATACAATACTTGTAACATTTGTAACTACGAATAAATTTATTATCTTCATTAATGTGGGTTTCTACTAGTTTTCTGTTTATTTGGGCAGCAACATTCCAATATCACACCGTTTCAATCACAGATTTGTAGTTTGGCACACCCTTTCTTTCGTATCACTTATGGAATACTGGTTCTATGCGACATGTACCGTATTACAATTCCCTTTTGGCTTTATATCATTGTTCGTACTTCTAGTCCCATCAACACACGACTGTAACCACAAAACCACCAATTTGCAGAGGAACAACACATCACAACAATTATCTTTGTATCATTCTCATACCCAATCTGACAGCAAAGGGCAGCAGTGATACTCAATATCGATAACCCAGAAGGGCTACTACAGTAAAACCTGCTCAAAGCGGAACCTCAAGGGACCAGAATTTCTTTTCCATATTAGACAAGATTCCGCTTTATGCAATGTAATACTGTAGAATTTGTTATTGGCAGAAGCGGAAGATATATTCATATTAGACAGATTTCCGCATTATACACGTTCCGCATTGAGCAAATCTTATTGTAATTCCGCAAAGCGCTTCGATTCCGAATACAGTTACCGGAAGCCAATAGCGGCCCATACCGGGCCCTTGGGGCACCCCTGCTTCGCGCAATAAAAGCACACAGGCTCAGGATCGGCGGCGAGAGCGACGCCCCAGACGCCGAAGGGCGACGCCAGCGGGGCGGGCGGGGAGGGGGGGCGGGGCGGAAATACTTATTCAATAATCAACCTCTCCGCCGGCCACGCGCGTGAAATCAAGCAACGGGATGCGTCGATCCGATAGCGCGATACATACATTAGCAACAGCGCTTCTACGGTATCTAAGCGGCCGCAAATCATTATTAGGCGCCCAGTATTATGAAAATAATGTCCATCTGCTCGTTCAACAGTGTTCAAATAATGTTGTTTATGTGCGTTGCCCAAATCTGTGTTTCAAATTGTAATATACAGTTATTAGTTCACGAATGCATGCATTTTATCTGTTCTGCAACCCTCCTGTATTGGGCTTGGAATGCTACCATTGTCTTGCCTCTTCATTTACGATTCAGTAGTTTCTGTTGCAAATGACTTACTCAATGGGCATATAATTGCACTCGACGTACTAATTATAATACATAACCCCACTCTTAACATAGACTAAACATCCACATACAATACGTGAACGTCATTTTACGATTTACCATATAGCACCGAACACTTCAATACTCCAGTTTAAATGAGCAGTCAATATTTAACCACTATATACATTTTTATTATATTCGAGACAACACTGATCAGCAAGTCATATATATATATATATATATATATATATATATATATATATATATATCGTACTCTTATATTCGTACATTCTTATATTGTTTAACATTAAAAGACTAGTATAACCTACTGCAAAGTTCTGGGCCTGTGACCGGAATCTTGGGGGAGGAGTCTGAGGAGCTGTATCCATTTTCTCTTGATCAAATGCTAAAATTATCCAGTCACTAAAACCAGGTATTCTCTTTTTTGAAAGAAAATTACAATGGAAAACCTCAAAAAGTTGGTTGTAAAATTCACAATGGTGCCTATTTACTCACACGTGTTAAGCATACACACCCTATGGTTTCTAATGAAAACCAGGGAGGCTGTGTTTATCTTGATTATGATTTTTTCAACCGCCAATTATAAATACTAACTGGGCACATGCATATTAATATATGCACAACATATTAATATGAAGCGTGTAATTATATTTATTGGGAAATGACGCTGTTATCGAAACCAGTTTACATGAAAACATTGGCCAATGAAAGACGCATAACCTTCCTCCCGTATTCAGGGGTTCTTTACTCGTTCGTACGTACATACATACAAAAATTTTCCAATTAAAATATAGCTAAACTGCAATATGTCACGACTTGATCATCAACAAGACTATCTTAGAATGTAATACGCGTCAGCTCTGAAGGCGGAATACGAATTACTATGCAAAACAAAAGAGACACCGCTCGTAGGCTAAGTCGGCTGGATCCGTTCAATGATCCGAGCGATTCGTTCCCAACGCAGGTGGCCGCGTTGAAAATGAGGGGTTTATTGCACATTAGTCGCACGAAATAGATTTCACAAGGGTTAATACGAGGCGGGACTCGAGGATAAGGGGCATATTCGACGCATTCTAATGGTGGAGGGCGAGTCGTTGACCAGAGAAGGCACCCGGCAGTTCCGGGTTCTTCATTCCATTAGGCGTAGGCCAATATTGCAGTGTCATTGTCGCTCGCGATCGGCTATGTATGTCGAAAGTGCACTTGTATGACACGTTTTTTATCAATGCACGTCAAAAGAAAGCACGATATGTTATGCAAATAGATTACAATTCGTTCTGGAAAATTGTTCCAGCTAATGTCGAATGTAAGGGAGTACTGACCTGCACTAAAAAAATGTTTAACGGATACGCCAAAAACATTTTAAGCGCTTGAAAGGCGACATTAATCATACGAATGCTACACGTCAATCCACATAGGAAAGATGCTTTCTTTTGCAGGCCTTTTCATTCTGCACAGATAATGAAATCGCCGAGTTCCATTAGCAGAAGACGCAACGTAGAAGTTATACCTCAAAGGAACATTTGTAAAAACAAATTTTTCTCGACAATTTCAAAATTCTTTTGAACTAGTGCAACAGAATTTCACTTTAGATCAATAAACGATGCTGGAACGTCAATTCTACAATGATATTTATCGCTTAACAAGGACTAGCGATCCTGCGCGACATCAAAAATCGCATGAAAATTACCACAACGAGTTCGACTATACATTACGCGAATCACTATAATTTCCACTACATCGTGCAAAACGACAGTGTCCATCAAGAGAAAGCGCCCTCACTCAACATCAGCACCATCATCACTGGCATCACCGCAACGGCCGTTTAAGAAGCAGAATCGCCTCCATCTCGCACCGCTGCCATTCACGGCGCACAGTGAGCGAAATTGCCGTACTAACCGATCAAAATTCAAATTTTCGATCAGCAGAAAGGTTCCTTTTTGTAACAAATAATAAGCGTAAAAGAATAGCAAAAACACAATTTAATAAATAGTAGCGATTATTAGCTAAATTTTGAAGGACATTGTGTCCACATTTTGTACAGTATTTTTATCGAGATTTATACGTAGAAGGTAAATAAATTACTTGGCTACGACATTACATAGAGAATAATATGTATCACGACTCCACTTCAAATAAAATGTCCACAGTCTCCTAGTAAGCTAATAAGTAATGTCACCATTTTGAACGCTTAATAATGGTCGCCAAGATAGTTGACGAGCGAGTGGACAAGTATTCAGTACGACAAGCAGGACAAGAAACTCCTCTAAGATCTACCGTTCCATTGACATTGACGCAGGCCCTATTGTTGTGGTAAGGTATATCTCTCCACGAGAACATTCTAATAATGCGAAGTGCGAACTGCCAAGTTGTCGTAATGTAGTTCTTAAGCGAACATTGTGTAGTTAATTACGGAAAAGGGTTATAAAAGTATGGAGTAAAAATTTTCGTGACGACCGGGCGAGTTATCAGCAGAATGTCAGGAATCCCGCAAGAAAGATTTTTGTTTTTGCCAACCAAACATTTCGCTTGAACACTAGAGATAAGACGCATTGTACCTCATTTCGCCAGACCCCAATTACAGAATAGTTTCGATCAAGATCTGAATCTCTACACAATTATTGTCAGAAGTTGTAAATTGTAATAAAATAAAAATAAGACTTTAAATTTAAAAAGAAATTCTAAGAATAGTTCAACCTTTTCTTCGGAAACGCGATTCACAGAACCGCTGAATGTAATACACTATATGCGCTTATGAGCAATCTAATTTTTGTCCGGCTGAAAGCGCCATTCCGCACACTGTCGCGGCGAGCATCTGCGTCGGGAGTCCCTGCGACCCGCTCTGCGGCCCCTTTGGCGGAGATTACGCCTCGGAAAACACGCGGCAACAATGATGTACAAAGGCGCAGTCAGCCGTGTTACGGCTTGTAAAGAACGAGGTTGAAGCAATAAGGCTCTGAGGCCGATGGACGCGACGCTCGGCGGTCATCGCGGCAGATCCATTATTAAGGGCAGTGGAACAGAGGCCTGGGGGAAATCGGACGAAGAAAGGGGTGGACGAGCCAAGAGGGTCCTCTCTAGGGGGCGGATTTTGCTGACCTAAGACATCGCCAAAAATTATCAATAAAATGGTCTTGAAAATGTTTTTAAAATGCCCCAAAAGTAAAGAAAAATTACGTAAAAAAATTGATCAAAACCAGTTGAGATGAACATCTGAAGCTGTTGGCTGTTATCGATGTAAGCAAGGCTTTTTCCTTTCGAACAAGTGGACTCAGATTGAAAACCTCTAGTTTGGACTGTTCTTTACCGGTAAATCTCTTGTCTTTAGTTACCGCGCAATCGGCCGAACCGACAATGGATATCTGATAGGCATCACAAGAACCTTAGATTGCATACATACAATTGCTGACATTATAAGCGAGCGAAGAGATCGAGTAGGCTACTTGGGAATTCCGTGGAGAACTTTTTTTGTATCTCGAAAATATTATTTAAAGCAAATACAATTAAAATGATATTAAAATAGATTAAATCAGCAAAAATGCTTTAAAACCACAAACAAAGGTAAAAAATGACTTATTAGTCGAAATCGACGAAAAAGCCCAACAAAAAAAAGTCAAAATAAAATGAGTAATTTCCTTTTGACATAACATAAAATTAATGTCTAGTCCAAAACGTATTGTTCTAAAGTGGAACAAAAAATGGCATTTCATTAAAATCTGCCCCCTAGTCAGCTCCATAGGGCCGGAGATGAAAAAGAAGGAAGGAAATCCCAAGGGTAGAATTCATAGTCAACACTTCAGGAATAAAGGGGCTACTTGAGGCATGAGTGATTGCTCATAAAATAAGTGATGACTTATAGAGGCTTATTTTTCATTGGAGTTTCTTGAAAAAGGGAAAAGACTTCTGCCTTAAGTGATCGGAAACTTGGCGATCTGTCACTTGCACCAACTGTTTCGAGTTGAGTGGCAGTGGAGTGTACGCATTCAATATTTTTCAGGCAAACAACCTCCAATTTGACTAAGGCGCTTTCGAAATTGTTCGTGATTGTGCACTTCCAGTGGATTGGTCATTGGAAGTGTTCATGGCCCTTTTCATAGTAAGAATGACGTGCTGCGTCTGAAACTCAAAATATTCTGCAAAATCATTGCCATAGATTTTCTGTAGTGGAAATAAAATCCGCCGAAGAACGTAACATAGGAGGAGAACCAATGAGGAACAGTTTAATTGAGCGAGCAATTTCCCTTCTACGAAGTGGTGTCTCATTACGAACTCATTTGAAAACAAGGGTTGCTTTTGAATAAGAATAGGTCACTAAAGAAACACTCATTTGAGATGTGAATTCAGTCAGCCCTTAGGAAGTAATGTTGAAATACTGGGACAACTCTCTCTCCCACAGCTGTGTTACGTAGTTTAAAAATGATTCCTCGGAACCAAACGGACACGAAGATTCTGGTCAAATGGTGGATGTGAGAATGAGTGTAGTGCATAGTGATGCAGAAACTTTTCACGTCACATACGTCCATCTTTTGGTTATGGGACATTCGAATTCCGGTAAGCGTTCAAAGATAAAAACTAGAAACTTCGCAGTTTTTCTGATGTTGGCATTTATGCTGTTCTTTCGATATTCGAAGCCTATGAAATTTTGTAGTTTTGAAATCCCTCTAATCTCGGTTTTCAAAGTTTTAAATTACAGCATTCTAAACAACTTCACCTCTGTGGATTTATTCATTTGAGAAAATCCTCTCTATTTTATCCTATTAATCCATTATGCCGTTTTGTAGCAAAATGCAACCTTGAATTCAGTCTTCCCAGGTATCTTTTTGAACCCTGTTTTCTCAATGTTTTAGTAAAAGAAAGATTTTAACATTTTTGGAAACCTAAAGAACCATGCTGCCAGAATTCTGAGGATTACTCCCATATTTTCTTAAACTTTCATTTTCTCCCCAGTTGATTTGACCTGCTAATGATCGCATGAGATGATTTCTCATAATGACATTCTTTTCTCCTTACATTTGAGTATATTCTCACCATTTGTCTCCGTTTCTCCCACACTTCTTGCATCGAAATTATTTCTTACGCCCGTACTGCATGTACTCACTTTCTCCCGGAAAGTTGTAGTTTTTAATTTTCTTCTGAAATCAACTGTTTTTCGATGTATGTTACCGGCTTGGAACAACAGAACTGCTTAGCGTCTGCAGCTTCGACCTACCGGACGTAGTCCACGAGCGGAGTCAAAGAACACAATCTGTGCGTTGCGACAAATAAATGGAGCTTTTATTCATTTTCAATAATATCAGGTCAAGACCAACATTGTATTAAACATAAATAAATAAAAATATACATTAAATGGGATATTATTTTATATCTAGAACATGCTTCTTTAGATTCATACAAAAAAACAACAAAAAAACAGGTTTAACGTCGTTAAATAAACAGTTATCCTATGCGAATGTTTCGGCCTTGTCCAGACCACCGTACGCCGCCCGGAGAGGCCGCAGAGTAAATTGCCCATAACGTGCTCGCGACACTGGTGAAGATGGGACTCGCCACTAATGACTCCGCAAATACCGTAATCACTTGTCCAAGGTCATTTATAAATGTGACATGACGCTTAGTGTCACGCCGATATGGGAAGTTGTTTGAAATGAACTAACAGAATAAGTGTGAGTCTAGTAGAGTTCGGATCAGTAAAAACTGGTTTGTCATTCCATCAAAAATGGATGTTCAGCTAAATGTAAAAGTAACTTTATTTAATTGATATAATGAGTGGCAAAACGAGAATGTTTTGCTGGCAATTCTTAGAAGAAGCATAATGTTATAATGATTAAGTAACGAAACCAACTTATATATTGTGAGTATGTATTGTGAACTGCAAATATTGCTGTGAATATTCATTTTGACAGTGGTGCCTGACGAACATTAATACTCACGAAAAGAAGAATACTTCACAACGAAGTTGCGTATGTGAACCGATCTCAGCGTACATACCTGAAACAGAAGATAAAATGTAAATATTTTGTAGAAAAATAATGACATAAAAATATATAGGACTGTCATGAATAAACCATGATCAATCAGTATACATTTTACATACACATAAAACACAGAGGGATCCAACAAATATATACACTCTTTGACAGTGAATATGTTTGGGACGGGGAGACTTACAGCTCTGATATTCCTGCTAGCCATTTCCGTTGAATGTTTGTTACATGATTTTACGATAACGTGTTCAAACTGGCCCCCATTAGAAGCTAAAAACGACCACGCCGCTGAACTGCTGAGTGAATACATTTTTTGGACCTCTGTATATTAATAAATGAAGAATTCCCACCTCATTCTACAAAGGAATGCTTCGAGCATACGCTCGTCAACGTTTGTTGAAGTTCATGAGGTCTGAATGCATGCAAGAAGAATGGTCTTCATCAGAAACTCAGCGCAACACGCGTTTTTGGGTCATATTTGTATGCCATGTTCCTCAATAAAAATATCAGTCTTGGGTAGAGAAGATTAGGACAAGGAGAGATCTACGGTTTCATTTTAAAACTATGGAATAACGGTCACGATAAAATAATATAAGCCCGCTAGTGTGCTCATAACGGCCCATAGAAGTTAATGAAGAGATGCCCCATTTTATGTTGTAAAACGTTATCTAACTCCTCTCTGTTGGACGAGAAACACGCGATCGCACTGTGCCTACGCGTTGTAGAGAAACAAGGCCACAAGTTGAATTGACCATCCAGATCGCGTGATATGCCCTTTTAGGAAAAGTGTGGTACGCGTTTACGATGCATTTGACATAATTATCTGTAAGACTTTGGAAGCAGTTGCGCTCTCGGGAAGGCAGAACCTTATGATACAAAGACGATAGTATTCTAAAACTATCGGCGAATTTCGATGGCTACAATAACTGCAGATTACTCAATATAGGGAATACATTTTAAAGATTATACAATTATAATTTTGTCTATAGAAAATTTAATGTGGTGAGCAATTTTCTCTTTTTCAATATATTATCAGCATATTCAACATATGGTGAATAACAAAACTGTGTACGAAACAATTACAACATTAATCAAGTGTTTGCGTACTCGTTATGCGATTTCCTGGAGTTTTGTTTTTTTACGAAGTAGCTGTGAGAAAAATCGAAAACGCGGATGGCATTTGAAAGACAAAAACAAGTCCCCAAAAGAGCAAAAAGGTGTTTATTTAATTATTGAAACAATGGTGGAAATCTATTGTTTGAATCACATCATTGTGTCCGGCAGCCACAAGTAGTTGTTGATCAGCTGCTTATGTGGTTACATTTATTTTCAGTGCTCATTTGCTAGTGCTTCACTGAAATACGTCAATAACTGAGATGCTGGGAAAGGAGAGACCCTTAACAGTGCACGAAACCACGTCTGAAAGCTGTAAGTATATTAACATGTTTATTTCTAGGTAGCCATTTACTGGTTGTTTCTCGCATGGAACGTTGCAAGGCTGTTCGATTCCTAGTATGCGCGACAACGTCACTGTCCCTCAACAACGCGCATATGCCAAAGCAATTTTATTCATGATATAAAACAAAATAAAACAATTTAATAATGGAGTATTATGCCCCTATTTAAAATAATGAATTCCTTTACAAGCCCTGTTTTAAATATTGATTTGAATTTGATCGTTACATTTAAGGGTATAGTCAAACACCCCTATCTGATCGTATTTCAATATTTCTCTTGCTAAGAGCGTAATGTGAACTACTTTGCGGCACTATTGAGAGCCGTGCGAAGTCACACCCTCGTCCTAGCATCATGCACAGAACGCACCTTCCCTTCAATAAGGGACTTCGCAGTAGCTATGCGATGAGTACAGAAGCTGCTTCTAGGCAGACATGTCGAGGAGCTGCGAGCGATCGTGTCGCGGGAAATTCCTGATAAGATTTTTAATTTCACAGTATTTAAATGAAATACGCAAGCCAGCCTGATACCAAATGATCAGCTCTGTGATTTCGCCTCGAGAATACCTAATGTGACTTACTAGTTTTTCATAAGGCATGAATGTTATCTGTATAACAGTGCATTACTTCATTCTAATCTACAATCATTTTGTGTCTGCCAACGGTGCTGTAAAAGGAATGCGTAATAGAGCCTCGCCACTATACATATTAGCAGTATTTTCCCAACAAATAGAAACTGAACAAATACATTATTATATTAATGTTTTTAATGAATTATATGTAGTTGTATAAACCTCTGAAAATTTTTCCGACTTCTAACGATTCTTCTACAAATTTCCTGATTTTTCCAGAGCAATAAAATTCTCCAGTTTTTCACTGTTTTCCACGCTTTCCTGACAGTGGCCATCTGTGCACAGATCGCAGCTTCCGTTAAAATGCAGTAGTACGCGTTCTTCGCAGTAGCTGCGCGTCGAGCACCACAGAAGCGAGGCTGCTAATGGGGAGACGTGTCGCGTAGCTGCGAGCGGCCGTGTCGCGGAAAATGGGCAAACAGCGACGCAGTGTTTGCGAAGAGCTTTTGTGGCCGGCTGCGTACGCGGCCTTCTGATGCCCTGCAGTCGTCTAGAAAGTTGAATGAACGTTGTGTCGTCGCCGTAACGGCGTCCTCTCCACAAGCACTGGAAGTTAGGACGCTCCATGCCAATAATACACACGAAAAACATAGGCCAGTGTTGTCAAGGTCGATGCCACGAGCGGGAGTCCGTGGCACGAGTGCCACGACGAAATAGCCCTTCCACGCAGTTCATCACCCCGCCACCAGAGACAACACCATCCCTATTGTAAAACGGCGTGGTTACTAATAGTTTCCTTTCCCGACGCTAGTTGCGCAGAGACGCTCCTGGTATGCTACGGTGCAACGACGCGTGCCACAGCCACCAGTAGAAGACCTTGACATCACTGACATAGGCTGCTCATAGAACCTTGATGGCGGTACGTGTCGAGCAAGAATTGCATATATAATTTCCGCACTAGTGTCCTGAAAATTCAGGACATGAGATATTACAAAAAAATCACATGTTGAAATATAATTTTACTATAGCAGCGGTTACGCATTCTATGGTACAGCTCTCATATCTCTGGTTTTGATTATGCCTGATAGCATCCAACAGATTGTTTTTCATACATATCTGTTGATACTGCTTGTGGTCTACGTTTAATATCAATTCTCTTTTCTATATTTTTCAGTTCTTTCGTTGGCTGATTCCAATGACCTGCTTACGCCTAAGAGATGTGTTAATCGGAGAACCTCGCCGTCTCTTCTGCAGAATCTGCGCTTATTGTGTTCTTTCAATAACTGAAGAGTATTCTTTCGCTGAGAAAACACGCGTCATACATCGACGTATCAAGCCGTATACAACATCACAAAGGACATAAAAGAATTTCGACCTGTCTCCCAAGAATGGTATCTTACCTTATCGTGACCAACGAACAGTTCCAATTGTAGAAAACACACAAAACCCACAACATCACGAAATCCAGAAAGGATATTGCGTGCCATTCACAAATCCCGTTCGCGATCTCACCAGCACACGATCAAAGGACACGAACGGAAATGTCTCTGAACCGACGGTCCTGAATGGACATTCGTCTCTCTCACATCTCGCATCCGACTTCCTCGACCCACATTCCCAGCGCCGCTTCAAAGGACATCTGCCCGGAGGATCGGCCTTCAATCGCCGTCGTGTCCCGTGCCCCCGCGTCCATTGTGCGCGAAGCACAAAGCGCCGCGCGTCGCCAAATGCCCTGCGACCCGCGCAACCTTTCACCCTGCGGGCGCCGCGTCGCCGCAGTGGGCTGGCGTTTCGAGTTCGCGACAGCAAATCAACTCGAGTTCATTTGTTAACTAGCGGCCCCGGCAATGCTTCGCTTCAACCGAGGAGGTCCTAAGTTCGAATTCCGACGGTGGCAGGATTTTCTAGCTTGTTAGGATTCACTTTCTGGGATTCACTAGCGTGCCAGCTAGGTCGAATTCAGCCGCTTTCTGGAAGAGAATTCTATCGGCCGGCTGCTCTCATCAGTAGTTTTCCGGTGGTTTCTCCTCCACCGCCAGACCAAAAACATGCACTACACATAGGGACCAATGACCCTAAGCCGCGCTCGGAATCACTAGCAATCAATGAATCAACCGAGTCGCAATTACAATTTACAGGGGGGGGAATGGCGCACACCATCCTGAAACGCCGGCAAAGCAAATATACTGCGATTTTCGTGACTGTGCCCCTGACAGTAATCAGCTGTTGACTGTTTCATCCGATTTTACGTGACCATAGTGACGTCACTGTCGCGAAATATATTGATCTGATCCAACGAATTTATTGATTGATTGGATGGCAGCGAAACAGCTGATTCCTGTCAGGGGCACAGTCACGAGAATCGCAGTATATTTCTTGTGCCTGATGCGTGAGGCGGGCAAGCGACGTGGCTGACCCACAAGAGCCGGCGGTGGCAGCGGTGCGCCCCACAACCGTCAGCTGGCGCCCACCTGACCGCGCGGCCTAGAGGGGCGGCGGTAAATCTACTTTATGGCGGCGGGCGGGCGGGCGGGCGCCTCCGGGCGTCGAACCGGGGCCCCCGCGGCGCGCTCCCGCTGGATTTATCGCCGATAAACGCCCCTCAATGCGCGTCTCTGGACGGGCGAAGAGCCGGCTGCCGGGCACGATGCCGGCGGAAGGAGGGCTTGCGTTCCAGAAGCACGTCTGCAGCACTTCAGCACAACACTGGTGTGAGGCCTCCCAGAAGCATGAGCTACTAATTGAGCTCAACAGTGATCTGGTGGCGTGAGGCCTCCCAGAAGCATGAGCTACAAATTGAGCTCAACAGTGAACTGGTGGTGTGAGGCCTCCCAGAAGCATGAGCTACAAATTGAGCTCAATATTGATCTGGTGGTGTGAGGCCTCCCAGAAACATGAGCTACTAATGGAGCTCAACAGTGATCTGGTGGTGTGAGGCCTCCCAGAAGCATGAGCTACTAATTGAGCTCAACAGTGATCTGGTGGCGTGAGGCCTCCCAGAAGCATGAGCTACAAATTGAGCTCAACAGTGAACTGGTGGTGTGAGGCCTCCCAGAAGCATGAGCTACAAATTGAGCTCAATATTGATCTGGTGGTGTGAGGCCTCCCAGAAGCATGAGCTACTAATTGAGCTCAACAATGAACTGGTGGCGTGAGGCCTCCCAGAAGCATGAGCTACTAATTGAGCTCAACAGTGAACTGGTGGCGTGAGGCCTCCCAGAAGCATGAGCTACTAATTGAGCTCAACAGTGAACTGGTGGCGTGAGGCCTCCCAGAAGCATGAGCTACTAATTGAGCTCAACAGTGAACTGGTGGCGTGAGGCCTCCCAGAAGCATGAGCTACTAATTGAGCTCAACAGTGAACTGGTGGTGTGAGGTCTCCCAGAAGCATGAGCTACTAATTGAGCTCAATAATGATCTGGTGGTGTGAGGCCTCCCAGAAGCATGAGCTACTAATTGAGCTCAATATTGATCTGGTGGTGTGAGGCCTCCCAGAAACATGAGCTACTAATTGAGCTCAATATTGATCTGGTGGTGTGAGGCCTCCCAGAAACATGACCATAGTAATGGAGCGCAACATTGAACTGCTGAGGTGCTGTCTCCCAGAAGCACATGGTCAACTCTGTTCCGTTGGTGAAGTATTGTCAGCACTTCACATTCTACTCAATTTATCCGTATTTTTCATCCTTATTGCAAAGATGGCGTTAATTCAAGTTATTGTACTCAACGCGAAGAGAAGATTCAGTTCGCTGGCATGTGGTTTTCTGACACATCAAATTTTATAACCCCACAACTTGACAATCACGAGTAAATAATACTTCACTTCCGGGCTCTCTCGATGCAGCGTGAACGTCGTTAATTAAAAAGGTTCTAAAGTTTTCGAACAAGACTTACAACGCATAAAGACACAAACCATTTTACAATCATTTTGCAACCCTAGTAGTTTCTATTCATTCAAGCCTTTTCAGTCATCCTCTCCTATTAATAATATTCATTCTCTTATTTTCTCTTTCCTATCACGGCACTCATTGATTTTTTATTTCAAACATTTCAAAGATATCATTATATTTACTGATTTATTCGTTTGTATCATTTCAATCATTTATTGTTTCTTACATTATTCGATACCCTTTCATTCACTCACTAATTGACATTATTTCAGTCGGAATCTCTGACGTTATTAAAACATTCTTTAAAATTGAAGACCTCAGGATAATAACAAGCCACGCCATAATACGTTAGTTTTAAGAAAAAAGGAAAGCAAACGTTTAGACATTGCATTCTACACATTCGGATAAAGAACATTAATTTATGAATTACACTGCCATCATGAGGCGAATCTTTAAAATAAAAACTCAGCATCTAGACACATCTACGAGGGTATCGAAAAACAATCATCATTTCAATTTTATCAGAAATGAGGCATATCATGTTATCGCTTCAATGTCTTCAATTATAAGCAAAATTCATCCCACTTCTTCATTCATTCCGACGTTGGACCATTCATTCGTGCGCCTGCGCAACGCGTCTGCGGAACGGGCGGGCGTGCAGCTGGATCTGCATGCGGCCTCTCGCGGTAACAGGTTGGCCCGGCCCGCGCCGCCCGCATTTGTCGGCAATTTGTCGCGGCGGAGAAGGCGGGCGGGCGGGTTGTGTGCGCGCATGCATTGTGCACCGAGAGCAACCGCGCCCGCCCGCCGCCATCCGTCTTGCTCCGCGCACCGCCGCCGCCGCCGCCGCCGCCGCCGCCGCCGCCCGACTGCTGCCGAACAGCGATCGCGGGCGAGCGATCACACTGCGCCGCGTGCAGCAATGCGAGGAGGTGCCACCGGTGGATGCGTTTGGGGAGATCGAGGAACAAACCGCTCACGTGGAGACTTAAAAGCACACCTCTCCCAAAACAATAATTCATAACTTCGATAGATGTTTGCGGGTACGTCAACTGCTGTGATCATTAACTTCCTTTGTATAGTTAATGTTTTATCCTGGGAGGTACTGATGAGTCTTTCAACGTTAGTTGGTGAGAGTCGACCTACACGGCGGCTTGCGGAGAATTTCCTCCACCAGGTATCTCTGCCAGCGGGGCAGCCGATTCAAGTTTAAGTTCCCGATGAGTTTGGAAGGGAAGACCATGAAAGTGTGCATGTGTTTGTGTGAGAGAGATCGGAAATTGGTGAATACCAATTGTCACATTAAACAAGAGCAGAAACAATACAAAAATACCAGATCTTGCATTACCTATATTCAGATGCAAACCCAGGATTCTTCTCGAGGGGAAGGGGGAGGGGGAAGTCTTGGGTCCAGACTAACGTTTTCGAATGCAGAGTTTTTCATTTACACTAAATACATAAGTATTTTATTTATTGTCTTGTAATTAATATTTATAAAGTACAGGTATATTAAATCACGTTCGTTAGTATACAAAATTTGTGAATACTAAATTTTTCAGCATATATCATTGACTTCTGGAGGGTGGGACGGGAGTGAAGTTCCATGAGCACATCTGCTCGTGTGCGACACTGCCTATGTTTATGAGCGAATGCATATATTCGTACGAATTTTCCTAATTTATAGCACAAATACACTTTATCTCCTCAGTAATTTCATTATTCCATGAAGAATGAATTTAGAAAGACTGTGTGATAACGAAATGACTGCGAACACACACTGATTCTTTTATATCTTTAAATAAAATAGTATCTTTTAGAGTACACATTCCTAATTTAATAAAACTTGTACTCCATTTTGTTCTGATCGAAACAAAAAGTAACTTCTCTAATTTTCACAAATTCCATCAATGTGTTGGAACATTATTCGTACGCCAAGAAGGAGGTCGCTGAGGTGTCTCCATCAGTGACTTGAGCCCCAGCAACGCCATTACGTGTAATTGAAAAGCAAACTGCACCCGAACGAAACCTGAATTGGGTTGCTGCTATTCGTCTTGCTGCGACAGCCCCGCGCACAGCCACTCGTTCATCACCCGCTCACCCAGGGCTCGGCACGGCAGCCCGGCGAAAGAGCGCGACGATTCGGCGCTGCACAGGATACCTTCTGCTCGTTCTCCTCGTTCTCCTCCTCCTCCAACTCCGTACCATTCTTTTCCAATTCATTAGTCCACATTTCCTCATCTTCCCACATTTAACCCCTTTTCATCCTCCATTTAACCCATTTATCATCATTCTCCTCCTCCACGTTACCCCTTTATCATCATCCTCTACTTACCCCCTTGTCATCCCTTAACTCATCATCCTCTTCCACTTAACCCATCATTCTCCTCCACTTAACCCATCATTCTCCACCACTTAACCCATCACCCTCCTCCACTTAACCCATCACCCTCCTCCACTTAACCCACCACCCTCCTCCACTTAACCCATCACCCTCCTTCCTCTCTTCCTCATTCTTCTTTTTTCTTTTCTCCCTTTTATTCTTTTTTTTCTCTTCCCTTGCCCACAACAATCCGTGAAGTTTTATCGCAAAAGAGAGGCTGCTTTGCGCGAAGTGTAGTCGGCCCCCGTGCTCTGACTCCGCGAGTCGCTCCCCTTTTTCAATAGCGCTGATTTTCCTACGCTCATTGGCGCGGCGCGGGCGAGAACAGGGGAAGACGTCATGCATCGATGTAAAACGCGTCGATAGTTTGACACTGAGAAGCGAAAATAGGAAAATAAATTTAAAAAAAACGCGAATTCGGTGTGCAATAGGAGCATCGAATTCCAATGAATTTGCTTCGAAACCAGCTTTCAAAATTAAGGGAAACAAAAACACTATTTTACCCCTTTTTCAATCTTGGAAGTGTACACACGTCAGAGAGACGAGCCGGCTTCTGGCCTCGCCCCTTGAGTACTTAAGGATTAAAGCGAATAGTATCTTCCCTAAAAGTAGTTTATGGGATGTTTCGTAATTTAAAAGAAAAAAAAACTACATACCACGCATGAAAAAATTAATAAACGTTTACATAATACAATCACATTTTACGCGTTCCAGTTTGACCATTGTATTCAGAAATAGAAGAAATATTAAGTTTAAGGGCAATTGAGGAAAAGGATTCACTAAATGGTTGAAATTGGAAGACGGTGTTTTACCACCCACGTGTACCCGCTTACGAATAAAATTCCCTTTCACTCGACTCGTACGTGTCATGTGGATCGCGACTGCTTCCTGACTGCGCAGATGGGAGCTGCACTGCCTCACCCTCTCCTAGCGTCCGGGGTTTCTTTCTCGCGTCGGCTCGTGACCGGCAGTGCCGTAGCGACGTGTCTCTCGGATTATGATGCGAATGAAGATGACGCTTCTTGTGTTGAAGAGGTTAATAGAGTCGACACCACACGACTTCACTGGGCTTCCGTGAAATGAGTCATTGCGAGACTCGGAATTAGAGCCGTCGTCGTTGCGTTGATGTGTGTGCGACCTCTGTAAATTCTTGCGCAACGGGCCGTTTCTTTCGCGGTGACAGATGTCAATGTACTGTGTTCCGTTTTCCCTGCTTATTAAATAACTCTATCAAGAGCACTAAGTGTCAGGAAAGTGGACCTAATGCTAACATTTGCGTGCGTTTCCTTCCAATGACATTGCGTTGTAATTTAGTACTACGAGTACAATACAATCTTCTTTAGATGAATACTCAACAAATGATTATTTGCCATAAGAATTTTTAATACTGAACTAACTTAACATTTCGTGAAACTGGTTCCGAAATTTGAACCAGTTATTACTTCGTCCAGACATGAGATGCAGGGATCAGTAAGTTCTTTTGGTCAGAAAATGCAAGCTAGATCAAAGGACGTAACCTATACCCAACAGTGACCGAAATAATTTTTCTTTGCGAAAAATGTCAGCCCCTTAGTTCTCGCCCAAGCATGGTGTCCTTTACACGAAATATTACTTAACAAAATTGAACTCGAGACTCCAATCATTAAACACAAGAAACTAAACATAACCAAATTAACAATTTAAAGAATCGTATGTGGAAGTGAATAAGAATTTTTCCCGAAACACAGCCGGTACGGCAGGTTTGTGAGTTGCAACACCATGTACTGTATATTGTTCAACCACGTGAATGTAACAAGGTAAACCAGCATGTACCTCACACACTGGTCTACGAACAATCTCCCATCAATTCATAATTGTCCAGAAAGTCTAGAATCGTTCTACGTTCTTGATCACCAATATTCCTTTAGAAACATGAATTTAGGGAGAAAGAAGAAATAAGAGAAACACTACGTACTGATAATTTTGAAGCCATAAATTTAATATAATTCGATTTTTTTCTTTACTTTTGCAAATTCGAAACATCGTCTCTCTGAAAACACCAGATAACGTGGTTAGCCTGTACGCTATTCACCTCGACGTGCGAACTGGCGGAAAGTGTTATGAATCATTACAACGCAGCTCAACTCCGTTAATGAAGCGATGACGAACTTCCCCACTCCAGCGCCCCGTGACGTCATCACTCACAGGCGACAACAAAGGGATGTGCAAGAAACGTAGCCACCCTCCTCCCCGTTCTCCTGCTGCTTGCGGTTCCAGATTGCCCCTCTTCATTTCCTCCGGCCCCGCTTTCTTGTCGTTACCCCGGGTAATGACGCGGAGAATTCGAACGGATAAGAAGTGCGGTGATAATGATCTCCGGGTAATGCCCGACTTCCACTCTCAGATACACCGGGGGAAGATGCATGCGCGCAAAAAAAGAAATGTGAGTGCGGTTTGGGCGTAATGCAGGGCGACCGTGGACTACGGACCGATCGGCTGAATTCAACCGCAGTTCATTCCGATTTCGGATTTCCTAATCTGGAAGTCTTGAAAAAGGTGGTAGACATTTAGAGGCTAGTCCTTTGTCTCTGAATCTAAAACCAGCAAAACAAACGACAAACAAACCGAAAAATGTTGGTGTCGCAGTGAAGTCAAGAGATTATTTAATTTCCATTTTTATTAGTGTTCAAGTATTTAATATTAAAAACACAAACATACTACTCTCTCTAGTGTAAAATACAATATATTTCAAAATGTACGAATCATTATTTTCAGTTGCGAATCTATAGCTACCAGATTGTGCAGAAAAATTTTGTAAGTTGAAGACTCTGCACATCGCTATATAGAGCTTCAAAAACAATTATCGAGCTCTCCAATCGAGGTTAGCGACAATTCGAATGCCTTGGGCTCAGGTGACAAAAGTATTCCTTTGGTGTTTTTTTCAGACATTTCTAAAGTATTTCTGTATACTAAAGAGGGAAAGGATTCGCTCAATTTGAGAAAATACAACCGAATGTGAACGCCGAAGAGGTAGGATATGAACAGACGAATGTAACAACTGAATGAACAAGCGCAAACCCTTGAAGGGTAGAAGCATCAATCGTCAGCAATGACACTCGATAAAATCCAAAAATGAATATTATCAAACGTAAAATATTACTTATTAATACTTCAATACCGTTTCGAATAGGTACGATATTTGAAATACAACAATGTGGATTTTACTACATATTCGAACTCTTTTCAATATATTTTGATTAAATTATACAGACATAAATGAGTTTACTTTATTGACTACCCACAAATCTCTTCTTATTCGTGGAAAGTATTTCATTACTCAATAACAAAACCAAGGGCAGTTTCACTTACGATGTGCCGAAATGGGAAGAAATAACGTGCTTGGAGTGGCGAGTAATTATTTTTTATTCCAATTCAGAAGTAATATCGACATCATCTTATAAAAGATTCAACAGTGTCGATACTGCATTTATCGCAACATCCTCACCAACTCTATTCCGCGCACATTCCGAAGGACCCGAGGCCCCCACAGCGCGGTCGTCGTCCTGCCGCCCGCCGCGCCCGCGCCCACGCCCCCTCGGATTTGTTCCCGACCCCGTTCCGTTGCTGGACCCATTCATGGGGCGGCCGTGACTTGCTCAAACGCGCGCGCGCCCGCCCGCCAACAGACCCCAACAGACGCCTGTGTGAAAGCGGCCGCGCCGCACCGCGAAGAGTGGCTTTTCCTTGTACTACGTCGTCTTCCCCGCCCTGCCCTGCCGCCCACCCCATACACCACGCCACGCCACGCTGTACACCCCCCGTGACCCACCATGCGCCGCTCCACCCCGCCCCGCCCCGCCCGACAGATCCGCCCCGCTCCACCCTATCCCACCCCGCAGCGCACCCACCCTGCTGCTCCGGAAAGAACCACCCCCGCACCACTCCGCGCTACTCCAAATCACCGCACCCCCCACCACCACCTCTTCCCGCTCCGGGCTGCTCCAAGTCGCTCGCTACGCCACATCCCTCCCCCGCTACCATCGCCGCACTGTCCCGGCCCCGGCTACTCCAAATCTCCCCGCCCCGCCCCTTCCGCTCAGGACAGATCCATCTCCCCCTCTCCCCACCGCCTTGTTGCGTCTCCCCGCCCCGCCCTCTCTGCTCCGGACAGATCCACACCACCCATCCCCCTTCTCCGCCCTGTTCCAAGTCTCCCCGCCCCACCCTCTCTGCTCCGGACAGATCCACCCCACCCCTCTCCTTTCCGCCCCCTTCAAGTCGTCCCTCCCCACCCTCTCCGTTCCGGACAGATCCACCCAATCCTTCCCCATTTCGCCCTGTTCCAAGTCATCCCACCCCGCCTCATCCCTTCCCGCACCCCCCGTTCACACCGGCCCACCCCGCTCCTCGCACCTCCACCCCCGCCTCGCCCGCTCAATCCCGCTCCGCCCCACTCCGCACGTCTCCACCCCAACCTCGCCTCCGCCCCTCCCCTCACGCCACGCGCCGGTCGCTCCTCCGCACTCAAGCGCCGTTTCGCGACCAACGACTTGTCAGCGTCCTTCTTCAAGAACGGGCGCGTTCACGCAAATGCCACTCTACCGCACAATTCGTTCCAAGACACCCACACGTGCCGTGCTGAATGCGCCACCAACGCGCTAACGTTTTGCCACCGAGTGGACTGACTGCTCGTTCGCAAATATGGTCGTCGCGTCGTGCGAGTTGAAGGAGAGGACGTGGCGAAAATTGGAACAGGAAATGGGATGAACTCATCCTGAATTATTTCAGTAGTATACCTTCCCTTCCTTATATCGTTAATTAACTCCTAAATGAAGCGTTCTAGGGCCTTAAAACTAAACTTTTGAGACCAACACACCGTAATCTACAGAATGAGATCTTATTGATCACTATTACATTTTTGCTGGTTCGACGCTTCTCGATTCTACTCCACCTGTTCAGAGCGTATAGAATCTGCAACTGTACGTGAAATTACTAATTACTACATATTGTATTCGATTGAATTACACGGGCGTACCTGTTTGCTCGATAATAAAGTTAATCAGACTGGTTAATATTAACAAGGGCGTACTATATTGTTTTAAATTGCAAGGTGGCACATAGAACAAGTGACGGAGGATAAGAGGGAAAGAATTTAAGAAAAATACATTATATTACAGGCTTAATATGGAAATGGAAAAATAAGGAAGAGAGTGGGGTATAGAATGCGAGAGTTCTCGCAGGAGTATGCTAATTACATTATAATTTGAACACACACATTTTGCTATTTCTCTTGTTCCTTTAGATTAAATAATTCACAACTATAAGAATGTCCCATTTCGTTCTGTGCTATACGTATAAAACAACTCTCGCCACCGTTCTCAAATGGAATATCCTTCGTAATATCGAAAGACTCCGGTGAGATCGATGATGAACAGTTGCAATCGGCAGTGTCCGATCTGGTCTATCGCGCGAAAGACAAATATATTACACTCATACCTGACTATTTAGGTTCTTTAGTAGAATTGAGAAGCAACGGGGAAAAAACTGCAGCAGCACACTCAACATTGAATCGGCCCTATTGTAACGGAATGTTGAATTCAATTGATTACAGTGTATATTTAGTCGGAATTACACCGTCAGATTTGGAAGTGTGCTCAATTAAAACTACAGCTCTGTATTCTTCTTGTCATACGTGATATAATAATTTATATTAACTACGCCTAACCTAACCTAATCTTAGTGTTGTAATGTAACCGAACGTACGACCAATCTGCTCCATCGTGTCACCATTCAGTTCTTGGTACAGGGATTTAAGTATACTGCCAGATCACTGCTGTATTTGCATTTTACATGAATGAGTACTACCAGCCGCAACGAACCGCAAACAACTCCTGATTTGTTCAATTTGAAGCAGAGAGGGCTGATGAGAACAGAGAGGCCAAACAACCACAATACCACGCGGCGTCTGAAGCAAACCCCTGAATCAGCAGAGGGAAAAAAGGCAAAACGCGCCAACGCCCTGGCTCGGTCCAGCGTCTCCTCGCCCCCCTCCCCGCTCCCCCAGCACCGTCGCGGCCGCTGTCGCGGAGGCGTTGAACGCGGCACAGGCGTTTCGTGGCCGCGACGCGCGATTTCACGGCTGGCCGCGAGAGGCGGGCCCCGCACGGCCACCCACCCGCGCCGCTCGGGACGGCCTTCGGGGAATCCCCTCCCCCCCGCGAATCAGATTCTCAGAGCCGCGTGGCGCACGGGCGGACGGATGAACGGACTGTCAAACAGACGAACGAACGGACGGACGGGCGGACGGACGGATGAACGGACTGTCGAACGAACGAACGAACGAACGGACGGAGGAACGGACGGATGAACGGACTGTCGAACGGACTGTCGAACGGACGGACGAACGAACGAACGAACGAACGAACGAACGGGCGCCAGGCGGGCGGGCGGGCGGGCCAAGCAGTTGTGACAGAACAGAGTGGTTAGCTTTTTAGAAGGGTGGATCAGTGGACAGGCAGATGGTCAGCTGTGATGGTCGATGGTCTGGCGGGCGAATGGGAGGGGTGGGCGGATGGGAGAGGATGGCAACAATACCTGCTTGTTTTATACATCCCCTTGTAAGTCTGCCTTTAAACGCACTAAAGAAAACATACTGATTGATCATTTTATATATAAATACATATATTTTTCAAACAATTTTTGTCATTACCTGTTACAGCAGTAAGATACGAGAATATTTTGTGGACTCTTCAACATTTCTCGTAAAAATTACGAAGAAAAAGCAAGCTTGAAAATACTTCAACCACCTTCAAAAACGCGGGCATAAAAGAACGAGGAATATGAAAAAAGAAGTTGAAATATTTAACGGGTTCTAAATTTTCCAATATTTTTTTCTACGTTAGTTAATGGACAATGGATATTATCTCCCCCCTCTCTCTGTTTTATTCCCTTTCTCTCTCTTTGTTCTTTCTTCATCTCCCTCCATTCCTCCGTCGATCGCTGTCTCTCCGCTTCTCTCTCTTTCTTGCTTCTACCTTTCTCTCCTTTTGTTCCTTCTCCATCTCCCTCCAGTCCTCTCTCGATCCCTGCTTCCCCGTTTCTCTCTCTCTGTTGTATCGCTTGTCCCTTTCTCTCCCTTTGTCTTTTCTCTATCTCCCTCCATTCCTCCACGATCCCTGCCTCTCCGTTTCCATTTGTCTCTCTCTCTCACCGCGCAAGTGATTGACACGCGCATTCATCTGCCCCGCCAGCGCCGGCGACGCCGCAACATTCCTGCGCGCGAGAAACGGGAGAAGAGACCGCTTTGTTGGCCCGCGTCCCGCCCCGCCCCTCCCCTCCCCGCCGCACACGACCCACCGCAACGCCCACGCGCCCCGCCAGACATTCGCGAACCTCTCCCCCTCCCCCCTCCCTCCCGCCCGGTGGGGGGGGAGGAGAGGGAAGAATGATCGCCGCGTCTTTCGCCGAGACGGACCTGTGTCCAGGAGCCTTACACGGACGCCGAGCGGGAATTATTTTCGGGGGTGACATACGGCGGGGAATAAATAGCCTTACGATTCCCTTCGTGGCCTTGGTCCGTGCTCGCAGCTCCTACAACATGCAGTGTGTTCCCTTCTCTCGACAAGTTCTTCCGCGGTGATAAACGACAGGCGAATACACACAGTCGGGTTCCTACGGCAACGATCCACAACGTTTTCGGCCGCAGTATCCCGACGTCGAAAATTAGGATAATTGCACAAAGGATGTGCGCGCCTTATGAAGCTCAAATGACAAATCTGTGTCTATACGTGTTTCAAAAGACAAAAGTCTTGGTAGCCAAAAATTCATAACTGAAATACTCAAGACATTTATCATTCTCCGGAAAATTTCGCAAACTTGTCCAGATCGTTTCACATCGTATTTCCTTTGAATTTTGTTGAGAAATTCTGTTAATTTCTCTACTCTAGATTAGTTTCGTTAAATTGGGAGTTTGTACAACAATTCACTGATTTCGTAATTTAGATTTAAGAAGAGCAAATGTGGTGTGTGCTCAGGGAGATTTACCTTCGTCCGGGAGCGTCACACACTCGCCACGTGGAAATTCTTTTCGGAGGTGACAAATCGCAGGTAATATTTATAGCCTTAAAATTCCCACCGTGCTACCCTGGAACGTGTTGGCAAACACCTAGACGAGAATGAATGTTCCGTCTAGAGGAGAAGTTCTGCAGCGGGAGATGAATGGCTGTCCGTCGAACTGTGTACAAACAGTGCCCGCCGACGTTTCTTCTGCTCATTAATCTCCACTCGAAATTGCAATGGAGGTGTCGAGGGAATGTACAAAATTCGAGGTATTCGAATTGTCGAAGCTTTGCAGTTTTGTTAATGCTGATTGAACTGGAAGACAACTCAAAATTGGACAAAGGACAGACAAAATTCAACAATGTTTGATCCAAACTGCGTTGCGGAACGCAGAGATCATCACTATTTTTTGACGTTTTATTTTGTATTCACTTATTATGTTTAGGGACCCTAACTAACATCCAGAAGTGTTGTTAAAATGAACAGATGAAAGCGACAATGATGCCAAGGTGAGCAGTGATAAAGGAATGGTTGAATGAGGCAAGGGAAACGGGAGAACGGGGAGAAAACCTGACGGGACATCATGTTGTACGGGGATCGCACCCGGGCTGCTTCAGAGGTGGAAGGGGTATGCGCCAGCCATATTCCGCCAAGAACCCCCATATATTTTCATGCACAATGATCACATTTTCATTGTTACCAGATCCTAAAGAGTTCTTTCACCTAGAATTCAACACGTATCCTGGCGCCAAATTGTTAAAAGCAATACACTGCATTGAAGGCGAGATCACTGGATGTGTCTCTTTAGAATGTACGAGAAGAAAATCAGGAGCAGTTAGATTTCGTTCATTGCACTCTTCCTCGCTGTGTTGTAAACGCTGGAGATCAACCGGACCGGTAGAATACAACGGAACGAGTAAAACTGTCACGAATTCTGAGTGTTTGGATCTCTTAAAACGAAGTGTTGCATGGTCAAAAGATGTTTTTAAGTTACACTAGGCTAAAGCAAATTGTTCTCCGTCATGAGTGCACAAGCTGTTTTCTTCATGGCAGGTGGCCGAGCTTAGCTGGCAACCGGGGCAGTCCAAGCCCCGATGAGGGCAGGATGGGGAGGGGAGATGAAAGATAGTAAGAGGCAGGGAAAATAAGTGGTCGGGTACGATTGAAAGTGGCGTGAAGGAGGGACGAGGTGGAAGGGGAGCGGAGGATGAGAGGAACGCAAGGAGGGGAAGGTAGGATGGGAAGGAGGGAGGGAGAATGGGAAGGAGGAAGGAAGGGAGGGAGGATGGGAAGGAGGCAAGGGAGGAAGGGACGAGGGGGAAAGAGGAGATGAAGGAAGAGGAGGGGGCCCTGAGGGAGGATGGGAGGAAAAAGGGAGGAAGGGGACGAGGTAAAGGAAAGAGGGTGGGACGGGAGGATGGGTCGAGGGGGGAGGAGGGGCCGAGAGAGAAGGAAGAGACTAGACGGAAAAGGAGAGGGGATGACGAGGAGGCGAAGGGGGAGGAAAGGGCAAGGAGGGAGGGGGAGGGGGCGACTGCTCTTAGCGTCTGCGCTCGCCCGCTGCGCTGCAAACTGCGCCGCCTGGCAGGTGGCACTGGCGGCGGCGGCGGCGGCGCGGGAAAGCGAAGGAGAAAGCCTTTCGCCTCCCGCAGACGCTCTCGCCGCCAGCGCCCCCGGGCGACGCGCAGAAACGCGCCACGCGGCCGCCGGAGGGCGCGACACTCAACCAAGCAGCGCCAACGCACCTTCCAAGGACTTTGAGGCGGTTTCTGATGAGAAAACAATCGCTTGGAAGATAAAGATAACGACAATCATTATTATTTTTACCCTCCATTGTTCCCCACAAATGTACAACATCGTTGGAGATGTAATGAGAAGAATACAGTAAAGTCTGAATGAAAAGAGAGGATTTCGAATAAAAAATGAACATTCGTTAATAAGATACTGAGACGAAAGATACCTACTTGTTCAATTTATTAATACGTCAATTAACAAAACTGAACGATGCGGTATTCTGTAAAAACGTTCAAGCTAGGTAAAGAAGAATCACTAATGGCAACATTATTACTCCCCTTCGTTCACATCGACGTTGTCGTGACATGAACGCTGTACGTCCCGGTGTCAAATTGCTACAGCTCACACGGTATTGAGTGATTCACATTTCGGAATATCCCACATGGTTTAATAGAAAAATCTTTTTTTCGACAGAGAAGGTAAAAAATGCAATATCTTTGACAACTTGGAGGCCCGTAAATGAAGACTTTCGACGTTGATTCCCACGCGTTCAACCCTCGCCCTGTCGCGGGTAGTGAAGGCAAATTTTAGCAAAACATCGATACTTCGATGCATAACCAAACGGTTTCCGATGCCGATGAAAAAATCAACAGAAATATCTGTTTACAATATATATGTTTTAAGTGGGATACAATATTTCGAAATAAAACTTGCTGATACAAATGTGATACATAATACATCAACATTAGTTATAAGTGTATTCTATCTTACATTTGTCTATAATCTAATTTTTTTAATCAATGTTGCATGAAGTGAAGATTCAAAAATTTTCAAAGTGCATTTTAACGATATTACCACGTACAGAATAATAAAAAAAGGCACTAATATTGGAGGAAGGTCGCGAATAGCAACTGTTTCGTGCTGCCTGGGATCGACAACAGTGACAATGGCTCTTCATTGCGAGCAATTCACAAATAAAATAGATACTGGAAATTTCATTTATATCATGAGATTTCTTATTGAAAGCATCGATATTTCTGGGGAAACACATCAATCTTAAGGAAACAACGAAAGCAAAACACTGATGTTTTAAAAATATCGATGTTCAGAAAGTATCGATGTTGAAAAAATATTGATATTAAGAAAACTTCGATGTGTGAAAATATCGCTGTTTAAAAAACCATCGATTTCTTTTGCCAGTGCTCATCGCGGGCAGCGCGCGGCTGCCGGGCGCCCGCTTTCCAGCTCCCGCGCGGCGCCGCCCCTCCACCCAGTGACCAGGTGACCCCGCCGCGGAGCTGCCGAATCCAGGCGGCCGCCGCGCCGGGCGAGCGCTTTCGCTGCGCGGACCGCGCGCGCCGCTTCATTACCGGCCGCCAGGCTCGCTGCGTGCGCAGAAAGCGGGCAGCCGCTGGACCGGCCGCATCCGCAACGGGGTTAGCTCGGGTCGTTCGGAATAATTACCAACTGTTTCACGTGAATTGGCTTCCATTGAATGGTCAGAAGTAATGTTCTGAAAGCTGCACAAGGTGTCGTCGCTATTGGAGATGAGAAAACAGCGACGTGAACTGAATAGACAATGAAGAGGACGGGGCGTGGAGTGGAGCCAGCGAGAGGGCGGGGTGCAGTAGGCACAGTGAAGCAGGTGGGCGATTTGGATTGGGTGGATGATGAGGAAAGGAGTGGGTGAGTTGGCGGTGGGTGGGCGATATGTGTGGGGGGTAAAATGTGGGTGGGTAGCATGTGGGCGGGCGAGCGAAGTGGAGTGGAGTGGATTAGAGTGGTGGGTGGGTGTGTGGAGTGAGTGGGTGGTGTGGAGTGGGTGGGTGGGTGTGTGTGGAGTGAGTGCGTGGGTGGGTGGTGTGGAGTGAGTGCATGCGTGTGGACAGGTAGGGGCGGTGTGGAGGGTGTGTCGTGGGAGTGCGGTGTGCCGTGAGTGCGAGGATTGTGTGTCATTCAGTCAGGGAGGGGACTGGCGCGGAGCTGGAAGGGGTGGGAGGGGGCTGGAGCGAGGCGGTTGGGGAGAATCGAGACAGGTTGGGGTGGGGCAAGGCGGGGCAGAGCAATGCGAGGCGGGACAGGGCGTGGCGGGGCGGGGCGGGGCGGAGCGGCGCAAGGCGGGGCGGAGCGGGGCGGGGTGAGGTGGGGCGGAGCGGGGCGGGGTGAGGTGGGGTGAGGTGGGGCGGAGCGGGGCGGGGGTGGGGCGGGGCGGGGGCGGGGCAGGGCAGGGGGGCGGGCCGGGCGGGGCGGGGCGGAGCAGGGCGAGGCGAGGCGAGGCGAGGCGAGGCGAGGCGAGGCGAGGCGAGGCGAGACGGGACGGGACGGGACGGGGCAGGCCGCGAGGCGAAGCGGTGCAGAGCGTAGCGAGGCGAGGCGAGCGCCGTGGGCGTGCCGCCGAGGTCCCGCGCCCCCAATGGGCTCTGCCGTCGCGTCTCGCCGCCCGTAAAAGCGCCCGCAGCTAATTGAAAATCGCGGGGCGTCGCGAGCAATTGCGGCAATCAGTCGCCCCGCGGCGCGGGCTGTCGCCAGCCTCGGGCACCGCCGGCAATCGTGGACTCTTCGCCTCCATCTAGGGTGGCGCAGCTGGGAAGAAACCAAAAGCCGCAGCATGCACAAAACAGAAAAACAGCGAACTGCTGAAAATATAGAGCTCATAGAATACGTAAAATCTAGTAATCAGGCTGTCTAATGTATTAACTGTTCGTAATACTGTACAGTCATTTCGAGATAACTTTACAGAAGAGGAAGGAAAGTATGGATTTCGAATGTTAAGGAGCGATTTCAGCTGCCAACTGATACGACAATACACACAAATAAATGCGTTGTAGTGGAAGATGTCGCATGAACTCTTCTATTCACAGCACAGAAAACGTTTTAAGAATTGTCCTAAACAATATTGTATACAGAAAAGTGAACGACACACGGTCCATAATCCTAATAACTTAATCAGGGGATTTATTATACACCTCCAATATCACTTTGTTTTACAAAATTTCACAATTTCCGTGTTCTGCTTTAAATCGGCCTAATGATAACTCTGGAATCGTTCGCTGAATAGAAGTAATCCGCCGAGTAATCCGGGTCTAAGGGTCGTTTATTATAGTTGCTTCACGTTAACGTCATGCCAACGAATACTGCACAATGAATAATAAATTCGAAAAGACGTACACTGGCCAGCTGAAATCACTCATGAAAACCAGCAACCCCCGAAAAAAAAACCAACCAATCACGTTGATCCACTCGTTTGAGCACGCATCCAGGGAGGCGAGCGCAACGGGACACGACTCCCCGGCGGCGGGGCGGGGCGGGGCGGGGCGGGGCGGGGCGGGGCGGGGCGGGGCTGGGCGGGGAGGGGCGGGGCGGGGCGCTCCATTCAGACGCGCCGGGGCCGCGTGACGGTTGATGGATGGAGCGGCCTGCAGCGCGCGCTCTCTCCGCCGCCGCGGAGCGGTTTTTGCGCCAGCGACAGAAGTCGCGGCGGCGCTGTCAGCGAGGACGGGAGCGGAGGATCCCGCCACGACGCGACGCCTCAACGCACGTCCGGGGCGGCGAGCTGGGGACGGGAAACTGAGGACGTGGAGCGCGGCCAAGCAACGCGTAAGGCTAGGGGTGGCAAAAAATATCGATGTTTTTAAAATGTCTTTATTTCGAGCAGAAACATCGATGCTTTGCTTTCGATGTTTTCTTCAGATCGATATATTTGTTCAGAAACATCGATGTCATCAAAAACAATTCTCATGATGAAAATAAAATTTCCAGTATCTAATATTTTTTGAGGATTGCTCGCCATCAGCAGTCATTCACAACTGTCACTGTTGTCAATCGCCAGAAGGAACAAAAATGTCTGGACAAAAAAAGTCGGGGTAGCTGGGGCCACAGAGATCGGAGCGTGCAGCGAGGGTCGGGGAACTATACAGCGATTTTCGAAACTTTGTCCCTGACAGGAATCAGCTGTTTCGCTGCCACCCAATCAGAAGCTTATATTTCGCGACAGTGACGTCACTATGGTGACGTTCAAGCTCCCGATTGGATGAAACCGTAAACAGCTGATTTCTGTCAGGGACAAAGTTACGAAAATTGCAGTATAGGAGAGGGTAGCTAGAGCCGGAGAGCTCGGATCGGGCAACGAGGGCCGGAGAGCTAAGGCCGGGGAACTAGGAGCAGGGATATGGGCCGCCTGGGCCAAGGGCGCGCGGGCAGCTTGGTAGCTGCAACGTGAAGGCAGCTAAAGGCAGCTAGCTCGTCAGGCGGAACGAAGCGTGGGCGAGGAACAGCGGGAGACGGTCGCGGTCAGCAGATTGTCGTCAACGCACTCGATCGCATCGGCCCACTTTCCAACGCAGGCCCCCTCCCCGAGCGCTGCAACTCCGCGCGACGCGGCCGCAGAACCGGAATGAAAGTGGCGGCGCGGCGCTCGTCCGCGCCTCTTTCGCACCTGTTCCGCTGGACGGCGGCGACGGAGGAGACGCTTGCTGCGAAATAAGAGTGGTGGCGGTGGCGGTGACACCGTGTGGAACTGTGAAGGAAGGCGACAGACAATTTTGATGGCGGTAGAGATTCAAAGGGAAGCTGTGCCTGCGGTGGCAAGTGTGGCGACGATGGTGAGATGCTTTGACGGGCAATGAAGGGGAAAGCGGAAAAGGAGACAGCAGTGGTGGTGGTGGTGGTGGTGGTGGTATCTGCGGTGGTGGTGGTGTCTGCGGTGGTGGTGGTATCTGCGGTGGTGGTGGTATCTGCGGTGGTGGTGGTGTCTGCGGTGGTGGTGGTGTCTGCGGTGGTGGTGGTGTCTGCGGTGGTGGTGGTGTCTGTGGTGGTGGTGGTGTCTGCGGTGGTGGTGGTGGTGTCTGCGGTGGTGGTGATGTCTGCGGAGGTGGTGGTGGTGGGGTCCCTGCGGCAGTGGAGGTGTCTGCAGCAGTGGTAGTGACTGCGGCTGTGGCGATATCTGCTGCAGTGGTGGTGATTGAGTCGGTGGTAGTGGTTAGCACGGTGGTGGTGATTAGGACGGTGGTGGTGATTGGGACGGTGGTGGTGATTGAGATAGTGGTGGTGATTGGTCGGTGGTAGTGATTGGAACAGTGGTGGTGTTGGGTAGGATGGTGGTAGTGATTGGAACAGTGGTGGTGTTGGGTAGGATGGTGGTAGTGATTGGGACGGTGGTGGTGATTGGGGCGGTGGTGGTGACTGGGGCGGTGGTGGTTATTGAGACGGTGGTGGTGACTGGGACGGTGGTGGTGAATGGGACGGTGGTGGTAACTGGCACGGTGGCGGTAACTGGCACGGTGGTAGTGTCGTCGGCGTTGGAGCTGAAGGCGAAAGCGGTGGTGACGTTGACGGCGGCGGCGGTGGTGGTGACAGTGATAGTGTTAGTAAAGTTTGATGGCGGTGATAAAAGTGGTGGTGACGGTGGTTCTGTTAGGGAAGGCACTGTCAATGGTGACTGTGACCGGGCGGGGATGTCGGCAGTGGTGATGGCGGTGACGGGAGCAACAGTGATGATTCAAAAAGGTGTGGCGTCGACGGCGTTGGTAACGGTCGTTCAGAGCAGCAGTGTAGTCAAGTCGGTGATGCCGCCTGCGGAGCCGGTGGCATGGCGCTGGTGGCGGTGGGGACGGTGACGGCGGCAGCGAGTGAATGAACTGGCTGCTGCAACCCGCGTCGTCGTTCCAAGAACGATCGTTTCGAGCGACTTTCCAGTTGCAAAGTCGCTGGCCGCGTTGTCTTGTACCGTAATGGAAGGTCGCCTTCACATGAATATCTTACCGCAACTTCATTCTCAGATGAAGCGAATTCTCGCTGCGAGAACACCAGTCGGGCGTTTTAGGATGCTTTTATGCAAATTATTCGCGAAACTCAAAAACTAACAGAGACATTTTCGAGTCCACAGCATTTTTTTTTTCAAATAAAACTACACCCAATGGTTATTCTAATGTATTATATGAGATACAGTCTGGTTTAAATCAGAAGCCCCAGAAACGTGGTGTAGTAGACAAATGCATTATATATGAAGTTCAGCATTGTTTATATATAAAACTTCAAACAAGAATCATATATAAACTGGAGAGAAATAGTTCTAAACCTGTTCCCACAAACATAGACACACATAAACACCCTATCTGCGAACATTTTCTTCTCCTAAATGATACCACTTCGAGGAGTGAGAAAACCATGTTCTGTAACTTCACATATTATCTTTCGGACACATAAACAGGTACGTTAACGACGACAGTACAAAATTACAATCATGAAGTTCGGAACCACTTGGATCCAAGTATCTCCTTCGAAAGAACAAGAACACCCATTACACTTTCACGAGGCACCGAAAGTCGCTGGGCCATTTCAACAGTGTTGGCGAATGTCCTTGCGTTGTCCTTTGGGCCTGTGCCCAGAAAGAGTTCGTTCTTTGATAATTGTTATTGTTTCTTTGTTGAGCACGTGTGGAGTTTTGAAATTTGGAGGGGAAGGTTTGATTCCCAATTTCAATGCCTAGTTTTTCGCTAAATGAACAGAAAGTAATTTGTCAAAGTGACATATATACTTTTACTATAATGTATATATACATTATAGAAATGTACTCGGCGAGTAATAAATAATTATATTATTTTCATTTTACATGTTAACAACAAATCCTTTTATTTTCTTGTTTATTACAGCATTGTTAATGTGAAAAAAATAGTCAAGTCAACATGAAATGGAACACCGAAAATAATCTGTCTAAAACTATTGGAGTTTCACAGACCGCATGTCACCGGTAAGAGAACTTTGAAGGCACGTCACCAGTTAACGGTTTGACAGAAAATATAAAGAAAGGAGAATCTATAAAATATTCCTTCACCCTACTCACAATCTTCGTGGCTGCTTCGCACTGGTATCAATGTAGTACAAGTATCGAATGTGTGGCAACGTCCCCACTTGGTGGCGGGCGTATTGCGAGCCACAGGAGTTGCGTCGGCATGTCGCGTAGTGACACGTACCACGCAGACAATAGCGGTCAACCTCAGCGTGAAGAAATAGGCACAAGAAAAACCATAGGTCAATAGTGTCCGAATAAGAACGTAACACAACACAATGGTACGCGGACTAATTGTAAGCGACTAGCAAGAAAGTGACACCCGTGTTTGAAAGTATGGTGATCGAAAAAATCAGACTGGCCACTAGATTGCACAACGCGCGTCATACCTATTAACTCGAGCAATCCATTTCGATTCTACCAATCAGCAATTGTACTAGAGTTCGTGAAGGAGGCTGGTGTTTTTCTCTGTGGATTTGTGGATTTCTTCCGTCCTTATAAATTTGGAAGTAATCAATAAATTTTAATTACTGAAAAACGAAAGTATATATTTTGCGCATGGAAGGAATACAACCTACAGAAATCAGTAAGACCAATTCTAACAAGGTAAAGGGTTCAACATTGCAAATCGCATTAATTATAAATTCACACTTTTTTGTTAAGTTTCATTTTCGTTGTCTTAAAAAACACTGACTTTAGTAAAGAAATGAAACAACTGAATTGTGGAGAAACTTTACTACAGTAGTCGGGTATTTCCTTTATGTTTTCATTGTTGCACACAAGCGGAAATATGTTTTCATTCCTGATACTACTTCATATTTTCATTCTGCGAACACCTGGTATATAAATGGAAGCAATGAATTTCTTTGCGACACATAAACACTTCTTCGAACTTATTGATGACTTAACGACATTACGAATTACGTATCACAGAAGCCATCTGGTTGTTCTTTGTACAGCAACTATATGGTGGTAACAATAAAAGGTTTCTAAGTAAAACGTCTCAAGTGGTAAAATCATTTGATTTTAAAAACGAATAACAATAATTACATTTAACCATAACTTATTTATTATTATCAACAATCATTACATTGCATGCAATCATTACAATAATTTGCCTTTCTCGCACAAAGAAACAAGCAGTCATATACCAACCACAACCGTAACTACATAACTCCTCGTGCATGCAAATAGCGCAGGAAGCCTCTGCGTCGAGTGGCACCTCGCAGAGCGCGCGCGCCCGCGTCCTCGCGCCAACAGCGGAAGCGGCGCATTTCACGCGGCGCGATCGCGTCTCGCAAGCGCCTTGGGGGAAAAGGCCCGGGGCGGGGGGCGCGGGCGGAGGCGCGGGCGGGGGGCGCGGCGGGGGCGCGGGCGGGGGCGCGGGCGGGGGCGCGGGCGGGGGCCGCGGGCGGGGGCGGGGGCGCGGGCGGGGGCGCGGGCTGAGGGGCGCGGGCGGGGGCGCGGGCGGGGGCGCGGGCGGGGGCGGGGGCGCGGGCGGGGGCGCGGGCGGGGGCGCGGGCGGGGGCGCGGGCGGGGGCGCGGGCGGGGGCGCGGGCGGGGGCGCGGGCGGGGGCGCGGGCGGGGGCGGGGGCGCGGGCGGGGGCGCGCGCCCAATTGCGGGCGGGCGCGCCTCCGTTGTTTGCGGGGCTTCCGGCGTCTGCGGGGCGGGGGCGGCCGCCTGCCTTGCGAGGGGCGGCGCTGATGAGGGCAATTGCGGGCGTCTTGCGGCACGGAAAGCGCTGGGAACTTTTGTTCCAAACAAGTTCTCTTCTCCCAAAAAATAAGGGACAAAACTAATAAAGGAATGTTTTAATGATAGTAATAATGATATTAATCACAATAATAATAATAATAATAATAATAATAATAATAATAATTGAGGGAGAATTAACCAGAGAAGTTAACGCATCACTAGAAGATTGTGAAATAGTGTGCAAGATTAAATATTGAGAATATCTCTGAAGTGTTTGTTCTGTAGATTTTTTTTTCTTCTATCTTCATAAACATTGCATAGGCAAATTTTGTCTTCGACAGGGTAACCTCGCCATTTTTTGTATTTGAAAAAATAAGCTCCATGGTGATGAAAGGCCAGTATCACATTTGTTTTTACATGGATGATCTGAAAGTGTTTGCTAAGAATGAAGCGATTCTCTCCCAAATGCTGTCTGTCGTGAATGACTTTAGCAATGACATCTGCATGAAGTTTGGTCTTGACAAGTGTGCAAAAATCAATTTAAAAAGAGGGAAACTCACAACGTCTGAGAACATTGAAATTGATACGCACACTGTGATTCAAGATCTTGAGCCAGGTAAAACTTACAAATATCTGGGCATTGAAGAATGTGAAACCATCTCGAACGACAGAATGAAAGAGAGAATTCGTAGGGAGTATTATAGGAGAGTGAGACTGGTCCTGCAGTCCGCTCTGAATTCCAGGAATAAAATTTCTGCAATAGGTAGTTTGGCGGTACCTGTAGCCGAATACAGTTTTGGACTAGTGAACTGGACTGAGCAGGAAATTCGCACCATGGATCGAAAAACCAGAAAACTGCTAACAATGCATCATGTTGCCCACCCTCGAGCTGATATACATAGACTTTATGTGTCACGTAAGGAAGGAGGAAGAGGCCTCAGACAAATTGAGGCCTCCTGGCACAACGCAATAGTCGGGATGGGAAAGTATGTAGTCAGCCATCAAGACGACCCTCTAATGAGGCAGGTCATGAAATCTGACCGAAGAATGGAAACAGAGGCATTGTTAGTGTAGCTAGAAGCATTGCGAAGAAAACTAGGCAAGACACGTCGAATAACACAGACACTGAACTTCTGATGCTGCTAAACATGAAGTGTGAAACACAAAAAATGTTAAAGAAATCGTGGAGAGACAAACCACTCCACGGACAATACCTTAAAAAGAATGGACAAGGTGCAGATCAATAAAGATCAATCATTTATGTGGATTAAAAGGGGAAGAATGAAGCCAGAATCGGAAGCACTTGTAATAGCTGCCCAAGATCAGGCCTCTGAGAACACGACATTATGATAAAGCGGTTCTCAAAATTTCCCAAGATGATAAATGCCGCATTTGCCTGGAGCAAGTAGAAACCATTGATCATATTGTCTCAGCTTGTCCAATCCTAGCAAAGACGGAATACCTGAAAAGACATGACAGGGTGTGTAGCTTACCTCCACTGGCAGATCTGTACTGCCCTCGAAGTTCCAAACACAGGCCCCAAGTGGTACGAACACTCACCAAAACCGGTGACGTCTGTTGGATTGTTGTACGATATTGTACGACCAACAAATTCAAACTGATCGCACGATAGCGGCAAACAAACCGGATATAGTTATCCGGGATTTGGCGAAAAAAATCGTGTTTACCTTATCGATGTTGCTGTACCTTGCGATCAAAACGTCGTTACCAAGGAGGCAGAGAAACGTCTTAAATACAAGAGTTTGGAAATCGAGATCAAGCCGAATGTGGGGCGTAAAAGCACAGGTCGTCCCGATAGTAATCGGAGCTCTGGGATTTGTTCCGCAAAATTTGAGTAAGAACTTGTCTAAACTCCCTGGTAATTTCGAAAGGACTGGGAAGTGCAAGAAATAGCTTTATTTGGAACAGCCCACATTTTGCGTAAAGTATTGTAGAGGCACTGGTAGTCACCGGATCTGCTCCTTAGGTAGCTGGTTGCAACCTGGAGTAGATTTTATATTCAGCCGACTCATAACATCTTTAGTCGTGATGTAATGGAATAATAATAATAATAATAATAATAATAATAATAATAATAAATAATAATACTATAAAGTGATTAGCAGAATGTGGTGTTACCGTCGCTTGAAACTTTTAAAAATATTTTTCAAGTGTTAAAAATGTCTATTACGCAAGTTTCTCAATTAAGAGACACTTTAAACACACAGTAGTCTGATTGCTCTTATTCCATTAACATGCCATTATAGACCGTTATAGATTTATATTAGAAAATAATTTTGTAATTAAAATTATCCTACTGAAGGGCATTATCCCATTACGTCTATCGTATATGCTAAGGAATAAAAGGGAGTTTTTGAACCGTCGAACGTTTAAGTACAATTGATCTTCTGCTCATGCGTAGTGCAAGTTTTCGCATCACTTTAGTGCATCTGTGCATGTGCAGAATATCGATAGTGCTTCCGATCGAGGGTGCAAAATATCTCTAAAATTAACCCATCAAACGATAATTTTCTTCCGAGTGATCAAAGTCCTGCCCCGTATACTGTGAACAACGGCGACCGGACGAAACAATTTCTAGCAACCTCCCGCAATCATCGCCAGGGTGTCGTGGGTCTTAATGGCGCCACATTTAGCTGTCATCAAACATGCATGTGGCACTATATAATTTGTTCGCGCGGCCACCACCGCCAGAGCTAAAACACGGAAAAGCATGTTTTGGAGAAATTTCTTCTGAACGGATCTTCAAACAAATCATCAGTTCCCCACCAGGCGATCGCGACGCGTCGTACAACACTTCGTTTGTCTCGATTGGTGGACGGGAAGGGGTGTAACCGTGAATGGCGGCCCGGACGCAGATTACTTGATACTATGCAAAGAAATTAAATAAAATGTCCACGTCATCCCATACTGCTCACGAACGAGCGCCTCTTTATAGGGCTGCAGTTTTGAGTTCCAATGACTGTATTTGTGCTTGGGCGAACGTTCTTCTTGTGTGTTTGTGTGTTCAACGTGGGGCGAACGTTCTTCTTGTGTGAACGTGTTTGTGTGTTCAACTGCGTGCATTTATGTGCGTGTACCTGCATGTGCGTGCGTACGCATGAGTGTCCATGTCCGTGCTTGTATGTTTATTGTCTTACCGACGCGTAATACCGGTACCAAACGCAGAAATGATTGAAATATTCCATTCTCTTTAAGTTGAAATTACTAAATAAACGAAGAGTTACACTGAGTATTAGCTCCGTCGAAGTCATTAGCTTAAAAAACAAACAAAAACAAACAAACAACAAACAAACAAACGTTAATTCATCTTTTAGCACAGCCATCCCTCACCGTATGCCACCAGGGTCAGGTCGTTCTGCATCCCCCCTCCCTCCGCTCCGCCGCTGAGAACGGGGGCGACGTTTATTAATAACGAGAGCTTTGTGTGGCGGCGCGGCCCCAGAGAGACCCGGCAGCGGCAGCGGGCGCCGGTCGCGGCGCGGCGTCCGGTCGAGCGGAAGGGCCTTCTTCCGGCGCCAGCGTCGGAGGCGGAGGGGCACGACTTCGCCCGCGCCAACACGGGAACGGGACGTCCGGCCTCTCCGCCATTCGCCCCACACACCTCCGCCGGCGCCACCTACCCCCCCCCCCCCGCGATTTTCGAAGATTCAGCGACTTCAATGAAAATGAGACCTCCGCCATTTTCTTAAGCGTCCTCGGCACTAACCGTGGAAAAAATTTAAAGACCAACATTGAAGCCGTGTTAGAGAATGTTTTAAAAAGCTATTGCGTTAACTCCAAGCGGAAATTATGCGAAAACTATTGTTTTTTTACCCCAAAAATTGTTGTAGATCAATCATTGTTGATCAAAATTGTTTCAGATCAATCATTGTTGATCAAAATTGTTTCAGATCAATCATTGTTGATCCAAATTGTTTCAGATCAATCATTGTTGATCCAAATTGTTTCAGATCAATCATTGTTGATCCAAATTGTTTCAGATCAATCATTGTTGATCCAAATTGTTTCAGATCAATCATTGTTGATCCAAATTGTTTCAGATCAATCATTGTTGATCCAAATTGTTTCAGATCAATTTCATCAGATCTTTAGAACAGTTTAAAGATCTGATGTTTTAGAATAGGTTTCTTTACGGAAAAAATTTAATCATTAATACTGTTCTTTGCAATGTTCATTTTTTGCAATTTTCGAAAATAGAGAATTCCCCGAAAAATAGTTCACCATCATTTCTTTTACTTTCCTTTGCTATATCCGAGGTAAAGGTAGCAGAAACATTTGCAGCCATTTTTGAGAAAATATTTGTTTAAAATTTGCCTACATTTCAAGTAAAATTACGCAAAACTACTTTCATTTCCAAAAATTGTTGGAAAAAAAATGTTGAAAAAGAAGCTTCATGTAAAGTGTCCCCCAAAATCAAAATATCAGTATCAAACTCACAGGTTTTTTAGTTCGTTCAGATCGACCGAAGAATATCAACTTTGGAGAAAATCGTCTGAACTGTTTAGGCGCTCAGGCAGACACGTTTTACCGTCAATCAATTTTTCGGAATCAAGAATCCACAAAACATGGATTCTGACTTCAAAACGCACTAGAGGAAATAATTTATATATATAGAAACAAGATTTATCCACTTTTTAGTTTCAAGGGCCCTGTAATAAGATTTTTTTTCTGTGAACAAGTTGCCGAGTTTCGCCGCACGCTTACAATATAATGATTATCAGTGAGTTACACCCTTACAACTCCAGTATATATTTTTAAATTACATTTATTCCTCAGCATTGACTCCTAACAAAACATAATAAAACTCTTTTTGTTCTAGACGCAAAAACATAATGAAATGTACCACTGGGATACTTTCACCCACAAATTGTCATTGCCATTGTCAACTATCATTGTTTACATAATTACTATTTTTTTGTTATTGAAGGCCGCATCAACATTTAGGTCATTAGCGACCACTATTGGATTTAACGTAATGGTAACTATGAAGATGAAATGATATGGTGATGATACGCAATGAAAGGACGAACACAAATACAACCATGCCCGAGGCGGCACTCGAACCCGCGATCCTTCGGTCCGAGATCGCTATTACATTACCGATCTCGCCCACCGGAGATCGGCGTTCCTCAAGTTTGACTCCTAACCAAAAGTAATAAAACTCATTTTGTTCCAGAAGCAAGAAGACTGGTGAAATGTGCTGAAGTGAGGTGAAATGTGCCACTGGGATACTTTCACCCACAAATTGTCACTGCCAACTATCAATGTTAACATATTTACTTATTTTAATGTAAAATAGATTATAAATTTACTTTGTTTATAAAAAAAAGCGATTGCAATACTTCTTTCGTAGCAAGGCGCCTAGAAGAGAAAAGTGCGGCGCCGGGTGCCGGCTCGGGCGCGTGGCCTCGTGGCCGAGCGCCCATTGCACGGACAGACGCCGCGGCGCCGCCGCCCGCCGACCTCCACGCACCGGTGGCCTTGAGCCTGCACGCGCCAGCCCACTCCCCTCCCTCCCCCACGCCCACGCCGACCCACCGACGCCGCTAAATCCCACATCCGCCACCGCACGGACTTCGGCGGGTTTCATTTCCACCGCACGCCGTATCTTGATTCTTTACAACAGCGGTTCAGTCATCGAATTTATAGCTTCATTTTACGCGGGGGAGACGGCGGTTGTCGTAAATCCTAGGATTGTCCCAGATTGCGAACAAACGATGAGACCAGTAGCGTCCATTAGCTGCCATTGTCAGATCGCGGGAGAGAGAGAGGAGAGGGAGGTCGCCATCTGGCTGGCCTCCTTTGCGAAATCGGCGGTCCGAGGTGCGGGGGGGGGGGAGGGAGGGAGGCTGAATCACGTGGCGCATTGGCGTTACGTAAGCGGCCGCTCGCGCGGGGCGAGGGAGGGGGCGGCGCGTCGTCGCCGGCCGGTGGAATGCCGGGGTGAGCGGCCCCGGGAGACGAACCCCAGCCCGCGCTCGCGCCAGTCCCGCCTCCTCGGCCGCGCCGCTTCTATTGTTGCCTCCTGCGTGATCGGAACGTTGAATCGATACGAATGCCTCTCTCTCACCCTCCCTCTCCCACTCTCAACCTCTCTCACCCACCCTCCCTCTCCCACTCTCAACCTCTCTCACACCCTCCCTCTCCCACTCTCAACCTCTCACACCCTCCCTCTCCCACTCTCAACCTCTCACACCCTCCCTCTCCCACTCTCAACCTCTCTCACACCCTCCCTCTCCCACTCTCAACCTCTCTCACACCCTCCCTCTCCCACTCTCAACCTCTCTCACGCCCTCAACCTCTCCCACTCTCAACCTCTCTCACACCCTCCCTCTCCCACTCTCAACCTCTCACACCCTCCCTCTCCCACTCTCAACCTCTCACACCCTCCCTCTCCCACTCTCAACCTCTCACACCCTCCCTCTCCCACTCTCAACCTCTCTCACACCCTCCCTCTCCCACTCTCAACCTCTCTCACACCCTCCCTCTCCCACTCTCAACCTCTCTCACACCCTCCCTCTCCCACTCTCAACCTCTCTCACGCCCTCCCTCTCCCACTCTCAACCTCTCTCACACCCTCCCTCCCCCACTCTCAACCTCTCTCACGCCCTCCCTCTCCCACTCTCAACCTCTCTCACACCCTCCCTCCCCCACTCTCAACCTCTCTCACACCCTCCCTTTCCCACTTTCAACCTCTCTCCCACCCTCAACCTCTCTCACACCCTCCCTCTCCCACTCTCAACCTCTCACACCCTCCTCTCCCACTCTCAACCTCTCTCTCACCCTCCCTCTCCCACTCTCAACCTCTCTCACGCCCTCCCTCTCCCACTCTCAACCTTTCTCTCGCCCTCCCTCTCCCACTCGCAACCTCTCTCTCTCCCTCCGTCTCCCACTCGCAATCTCTCTCCCTCTCTCTCTTCGCGTCCACTACTGTGGTGTCTTCTTCCTCGTCCCTCCTTCCTCTTCTTCTTCGTCCTAACCTCACCCCTTACTTACATTCGCTTACTACACTACCTACACTGCCACATACGTCGGGAGAGCAGTCGCGAGCTTACAACTTCAGCAATACAAACATCACGGCGTTAGAATTATCTTTCTAATTCGATCTAGCTCTAGAGCTAGAGTCCAAAATGCACGACTGTTTGGACACGAACCCTTAGGACTTCCCGTCAGAGACGTTTTAGTAGCAACTTATTGCCATGAGTCATCTCAACCGGTTGAATGAATCGATACAAAATTTAGAATCGATGCCGACAGAACGAAGCGTACACACATCGATATTATCGAATCGCAAGTATTGCTTCTATGAGAAGGGAGGCGAACTCATCATCGAATACCGTCGTCAAATTTGTGCGTAAACATGGCAATAGGAATTTTCCGAAACTACAATATATTCAATAGTTTTAATAGATATGAATAAATACACAATGACGTATCGTATGTTATCTTCGAATAAGAATTGATATATCATGGAGGGAGGCTAGTCCCTACTCTTTTAGCCGCAATGGAATGTTGAGAAGCTTGATTCAATAAGGTACTTGGAGTTGTGTCAATTACAGTAATAGTATCGTTACGTCGACCTTAGCTGTTCTCATAGATTCATACGACCGATTTCAAAACCATCGATTCAGTACTTCAAACAAGGAAACTATATAGCATCAAATTCAATAACTTCATGCATTTTTAAAAGTTATTGAAATTCTGTTGGTTACGTCTTGTGCACATACCGGGACCTAGAGGCACATACGCAGCCACCCAGGACGTACTTGCCAGACTCTCCGTCCATCATGCGAACGCAGTTCGTGAGCCGCTATCGGCCATTGTACACATACAGTTGGGTAAGGAAAACTCGTGAGCACATCTCAAGTAACCCTCTATTAGGGGAAAACAGCCAGTCTGCACCTAAATAGAGCTTCACACCGCTGCCCGTGGACCTTTGGCCAACATTATCCCCTACTACACTGCGATTTTCGTAACTTTGCCCCTGACAGGAATCTGCTGTTTCGCTGCCATCCACTCGGTAGCTTGTAAGTCGCTACAATGACGTCACTACGGTGACGTTTAAGCTCCCTATTGGATGAAAGCGTCAAGTGCTGGTTCCTGTGGCGGTATACCTTCGTACCATCGCTCCACCGGTGTCCGGCCCAAGTCGGTCGCACGGCGAGGCGATGCGAGGCGGCGCGGGGCGGGGCGGGGCGCGCCCGGGGTTCGACACGGGGACCGCCGCGGGCCGACCCAGCGGCAGTGGCGCGTCGCCGCCCCGCCCCCGCCCCGCCCCGCGCCCTGCCGCGGCGCGGCGCCGCCCATGTGCAGGAATTTCCCCGGGGACGAGGTCGGCGACCCCGCCGGGTTCGCACTGTGTGGGCAGCGAACAATACGCCGCGCGGCGCGGCGCGGCGCGGCGCGGCGCCGGGGCCGGACGATAGCATCGGAGGCGGGGAGCGCCTGGCTGCCTCCAAGGCTGCATGGCTACTCGACGGCGACGCCGCCGCGGCAGCCGCAGCGAACGCGATGGCGATGGTGGTGGTGATGGGTTGTTGATGCTGGCAGTCGGTTGGTGACAGTGATGGTGGCAGTCAGGCGGTGGTGGTGATGCGTTGTTGATGGTGGCAGTCGGTTGCTGACAGTGATGGTGGCAGTCAGGCGGCGGTGGTGATGTGTTGTTGATATTGGCAGTCGGTTGGTGACAATGATGGTAGCAGTCAGGCGGTGGTGGTGATGTGTTGTTGATGGTGGCAGCCGGTTGGTGACAGTGATGGTGGCAGTCAGACGGCGGTGGTGATGTGTTGTTGATATTGGCAGTCGGTTGGTGATAGTGATGGTGGCAGTCAGGCGGTGGTGGTGATGTGTTGTTGATGATGGCAGTTGGTGCTGGAGGTGATGACGGAGGAGGCAACAGTAATCGTGGCGGTAATAAGGGCGGCGGTGATTTAATTGATTACTGATTCCGGGAGTGTCAATTGTTAGGTCCCGTATGTGTAGTGCATGTTTTCTCGGGAAGTGGCTGTGATCTTTTTCCTCAGGATGGTGAGATCCGGCGCCGACCTACCGTAGGCTAACGGCGTTTTTCTTCAACCAGATATCTCCCACCAGCGTGGCACTGTCCCAGTCGGGACAAGCTCTAAGTTCCCGGTGTGTATGGTAGTGTACGTAAGTGTGACTGTGTAAGGGGTAAGGATAGGACAGGGGATAGGAAGGAAAGATCGCGCGTGGTCCGCGACCCGTTTGTTAGGGTACTGCGTTGGCATTCGCCTAGTACTGATCGGAGAAAGAAAGGAAAACTACCGATTAGAGCAAGTGGCCGCTAGAATTCTCCACCAGACAGCGGCTGGCTGAATTCGATCTAGCTGACAAGCTAGAGTCGAAAATCCTGCCACCGCCGGTGTTTGAACCTAGGTGTTTAGAAACACTGCAGTGACATCAGTCGATGCCTTCAACCACCTCTCCCGGTGCGGCGGTGGTGGTGAAGATAATGATGGCGGTGGTGACGGCGGTGATGAAGACAGTGGCGGGTTCGGGACGCTGTAGGAGGCAGTGGAACGGAAGTATCTGAGGCTCTGGCGGTCACGGAAGAGGTGTGGGTGACGGCGATGGAGACGATGGCAACGGTAGTGGAAACACTTGCGCGGGCTGGCAGCGTGGCTGTTGACTGCGGCTGACCTCGGCGCCCGGGGTCCCGGCTTCCAGCCTCGAGACGGCGAAGAGGCGCGCGATTAGCATGGAGGGGTGCCGCAAGGGCCTGCGATGGGCCGCCGCCGCGCGGTCACCAACCTCTGCTCCTCTTTCGTCCCCTTTTCTCTTCTCTTCACTTATCCTTTACATCACTGTCGTTTTTAACGTTTCGTACAGCTCTTATATGTTTATTTACATTGTCGTAAACAAGTAACGGGTGATGTACTTCACTTGTTGAAATAAGGCTAGCAACCGATGTATTGAATATGAGCAGAGAGAGAATTGAACGTACTGATGTTCCTCGAACGAAAAAAACCTGTAATATAATATTTTGCAATGTAAAGTTTGTGATACTTTGAAATAAAATATAAAATTAAGAACTGAAGTGTTAATACATATAAAATAAGTAGTAACAGCAGATGCGACCAAAGAAAATTTATTTATTTTTATTTATTTATTTATTTGTCAAAAAAAACAGTAAAAACTGTATATGACGTGTGGGGAAAGAAATATATCTAAATTTATTTAAATTATTTATTGGTGACAGAAGCGGAACGTTACACGTTCCCATTTCATCTGCATCATCCCCGTCGTCGTCAACATCAGCTCCATCGCCGCACTCGTCATTACATTCACGGTCTCCATTATCATCGTTCTCGTTGTCTTAGTCATCTAGCCATTTCTCCTGCATCACCACATCGTCATCAACATCAGTTGCATCGCCGCGCTCATCACCACATTCACGATCTCACATGTCATCATTTTTGCTTTTCAGTCATCTAGCTTCATTTTCCGTGATATTGGCAACCCAGTTTAGAGAGAGCTTTTTTGACACTTGTCTTTCAATGTTGAGTAACAGAAACTGAATCATATTTAGCGGAATGGGGGGAATAAAAAATCTTAGATGAATGTGTCGTGATTCGTACAGTTCACGTTACGGACCGTAATTTAATATCTTAGAATGATACATTATTTTGTACACGAGAGACAATAATAGACAATGGTTCTAACACAGTATCGCAATTTGCAATAATTGTTCACTAAATTCAGTTTAGGCTTCTTCCATAAAGCATTTTAAAAAATATAATAAATGTTTAAAAAACGAGACCAGCATAATCGATGAGTGATACTACAAACTCTACCAGCTTAAACATCGAAGAAATTCCGTGGAATGAATTGACATTCCTTCATAACAGATTCCTGAAACAAAGCTACAAACCTGTATAAACAAATCACGTCCCTATTATTCGTTCCATTTTCTCATAGTTCCTGCAGTAAAGAAAAGGAGACGACAATAACGAGAGTTGCTAATTCACCGAATCTAATTCCCGGCATTCGCGTCGCCTTCTCATCCCAGCCATTAAGATAAGGGCTCCCCAAACGGCAAGCTCCATCTCCAAGTGGGTCAGTGGTAGGTCGCGCCCGTGTCCTGGCACGAAAGAGGCACACAACTTCTCGCGAAAGAAACGCAGCGAGACGCGACGCGTCGCGAAGGGAAGCCGGCAAAGAAATTCGCGTTAGAAAACCGCCGCCGCCGCCGCCGCCGCTTTCTAACAGTACACGCACCCGCGGCGCCGCGGCGAGACACAGCGCAGCGCGAGGCGACGCGACGCGACGCGACCGCAGCGGGCAACTGGAGCGTTGAGGTCACGGCAGACGACGCGCTGCGACGCGCCGCCCCGCCCTGCCTCATTCCGCTCTGCACCCTCCGCTGCGCCACGTCCCGCCTCATATAGCTCTGCGCCCTCCGCTCTGCCACACCTCATTCCGCTCTGCACTCCCCCTGCTCTACCATGCTTCATTCCGCTCTGCCACATCACGCCTCATTCCAACCCGCACCCTCCGGTCCGCCACGCCATGCCACGCCTCATATCCTTCAACACCACCATATCACACCTCATTCTGTTCCACCTCCCCCGCCATGCCTCATTTCTCATTTCACCCCGAGCACCCTTCGCTCAATCCCACCCCGCTATCCCTTGTTTCTTTCCACACCCTCCGCTGCACCAGGCCACGCCCCCATTCCGTTCTGCACCCTCCGCTTGACTCCGCACCGCCATGTCCCGTTCCTTTCCTTACCCTCCGCTCTACTCCGCTTCACCACGCCTCATTCCTCTCTGCACCCCCCGCTGTGCCAAGCCCCGTCCCTTTCCGTTCTTCTCCCTCCGCTTCGCCTCGCCCCATCCCGCCTCGTTCCGCTCTGCACGCTCCGCTCCATCCCGTTCCTTACTCTCCGCTCCGCCACATCCTGCGACGCATTCCGTTCTGTACCCCATGCCGCGCCCCACCCTCCGCCGCGTCGCCCCGCCTCCTTCCGCCCTGCGATCTCACCTCCGGGCGACGTCTCCCCGCCTCACTTCCAGTCTTCCAATCCCACCCGAACACGCTACGGCACACCTCTTTCTGCTGTGTATTCCCGACCCGACACACCCCACCACGCTTGTCTCACACTGCCTTTTTTCGCCCGGTGTCTCCCGGCCTTGGATCGCCATGACCCGCTCTTCCTATTTAGAGCAGGTGTCGCCCCTTTCATGTCTCACCACGCCTCTTTACGCAACGCACCCGCTCCTCCCCCCTCGAGCCGTCCCCTCCCTCCGCGCTCCTGGAACTGTCACGCCCGTCTAAGCCGTCGCTGACGTGACCCCTATCACTACCTTCTTCGCCTTCACCGAGTCAGCCCAACTTTCTCTAGTCTACTCCAGAGTTTTGACCAGTTCTGTCTAGCCCAGTCCTGCCCAACCTAGCCACACCCCGCCCTGTCACATCCAAACCTTAATCCCCCCCCCAAGCCATCCCAGCCCAGCTCCATCTCTTGAGACCCCGATTCGTTTCGCACCGTTCCATCCCATCTAGCATCTCTTCGCCTTCTCTAGTCTACTCCAGAGTTTGACCAGTTGTGTCTAGCCCAGTCCTGCCCAACCTAGCCACACCCCGCCCTGTCACATCCAACCTTAATCCCCCCCCAAGCCATCCCAGCCCAGCTTCCATCTCTTGAGACCCCGATTCGTTCGCACCGTTCCATCCCATCTAGCATCTCTTCGCCTTCTCTAGTCTACTCCAGAGTTTTTGACCAGTTGTGTCTAGCCCAGTCCTGCCCAACCTAGCCACACCCCGCCCTGTCACATCCAACCTTAATCCCCCCCCCAAGCCATCCCAGCCCAGCTCCATCTCTTGAGACCCCGATTCGTTTCGCACCGTTCCATCCCATCTAGCATCTCTTCGCCTTCTCTAGTCTACTCCAGAGTTTTGACCAGTTGTGTCTAGCCCAGTCCTGCCCAACCTAGCCACACCCCGCCCTGTCACATCCAACCTTAATCCCCCCCCCCAAGCCATCCCAGCCCAGCTCCATCTCTTGAGGCCCCGATTCGTTTCGCACCGTCCCATCCCATCTAGCATCTCTTCGCCTTCTCTAGTCTACTCCAGAGTTTTGACCAGTTGTGTCTAGCCCAGTCCTGCCCAACCTAGCCACACCCCGCCCTGTCACATCCACCTTAATTCCACCCCCCAAGCCATCCCATCCCCGCTCCATCTCTTGAGGCCCCGATTCGTTTCGCACCGTCCCATCCCATCTAGCATCTCTTCGCCTTCTCTAGTCTACTCCAGAGTTTTGACCAGTTGTGTCTAGCCCAGTCCTGCCCAACCTAGCCACACCCCGCCCTGTCACATCCAACCTTAATCCCCCCCCCAAGCCATCCCAGCCCAGCTCCATCTCTTGAGGCCCCGATTCGTTTCGCACCGTCCCATCCCATCTAGCATCTCTTCGCCTTCTCTAGTCTACTCCAGAGTTTTGACCAGTTGTGTCTAGCCCAGTCCTGCCCAACCTAGCCACACCCCGCCCTGTCACATCCACCTTAATTCCACCCCCCAAGCCATCCCATCCCCGCTCCATCTCTTGAGGCCCCGATTCGTTTCGCACCGTCCCATCCCATCTAGCATCTCTTCGCCTTCTCTAGTCTACTCCAGAGTTTTGACCAGTTGTGTCTAGCCCAGTCCTGCCCAACCTAGCCACACCCCGCCCTGTCACATCAAACCTTAATCACCCCCCCAAGCCATCCCATCCCCGCTCCATCTCTTGAGGCCCCGATTCGTTTCGCACCGTCCCATCCCATCTAGCATCTCTTCGCCTTCTCTAGTTTACTCCAGAGTTTTGACCAGTTGTGTCTAGCCCAGTCCTGCCCAACCTAGCCAAACCCCGCCCTGTCACATCCAACCTTAATCCCCCCCCCAAGCCATCCCATCCCCGCTCCATCTCTTGAGGCCCCGATTCGTTTCGCACCGTCCCATCCCATCTAGCATCTCTTCGCCTTCTCTAGTCTACTCCAGAGTTTTGACCAGTTGTGTCTAGCCCAGTCCTGCCCAACCTACCCACACCCCGCCCTGTCACATCCAACCTTAATCCCCCCCCAAGGCATCCCATCCCCGCTCCATCTCTTGAGGCCCCGATTCGTTTTCGCACCGTCCCATCCCATCTAGCATCACTTCGCCTTCTCTAGTCTACTCCAGAGTTTTGACCAGTTGTGTCTAGCCCAGTCCTGCCCAACCTAGCCACACCCCGCCCTGTCACATCCACCTTAATTCCACCCCCCAAGCCATCCCATCCCCGCTCCATCTCTTGAGGCCCCGATTCGTTTCGCACCGTCCCATCCCATCTAGCATCTCTTCGCCTTCTCTAGTCTACTCCAGAGTTTTGACCAGTTGTGTCTAGTCCAGTCTTGCCCAACCTAGCCACACCCCGCCCTGTCACATCCAACCTTAATCCCCCCCCCAAGCCATCCCATCCCCGCTCCATCTCTTGAGGCCCCGATTCGTTTCGCACCGTCCCATCCCATCTAGCATCTCTTCGCCTTCTCTAGTCTACTCCAGAGTTTTGACCAGTTGTGTCTAGCCCAGTCCTGCCCAACCTAGCCACACCCCGCCCTGTCACATCCAACCTTAATCCCCCCCAAGCCATCCCATCCCCGCTCCATCTCTTGAGGCCCCGATTCGTTTCGCACCGTCCCATCCCATCTAGCATCTCTTCGCCTTCTCTAGTCTACTCCAGAGTTTTGACCAGTTGTGTCTAGCCCAGTCCTGCCCAACCTAGCCACACCCCGCCCTGTCACATCCAACCTTAATCCCCCCCCAAGCCATCCCATCCCCGCTCCATCTCTTGAGGGCCCGATTCGTTTCGCACCGTCCCATCCCATCTAGCATCTCTTCGCCTTCTCTAGTCTACTCCAGAGTTTTGACCAGTTGTGTCTAGCCCAGTCCTGCCCAACCTAGCCAAACCCCGCCCTGTCACATCCAATCTTAATCCCCCCCCCCAAGCCATCCCATCCCCGCTCCATCTCTTGAGGGCCCGATTCGTTTCGCACCGTCCCATCCCATCTAGCATCTCTTCGCCTGTCTCCGCCTCGCCCCGCACCGTTCCGTATCGTCCCGTCTCGTCCTCGCCGTCACTCCCCGCCCTGTCCCACACCGACCAAGGTATCGCGGCAGACGACAAATCTAGGTTAACAAGTGTTCAAATGGGTCGGAACTCTCGCGATCTACATTCCGGGTATCAACCGTACGGAAGAAGTAATTCCTACTATTTTCCCTTCACGCGTGACGCGGAATTTTAAATGTCTGCGAAGTGCGAATGCCGTCTCCGTGACTCTCAGAAGTCGTTTGCAATCTCCCTTAAGAAAGCTTCATTGTGGAAGATGAATGGGCGAGCCCAAACACACAAGGCGGTTCCAAGCCGCGATCCCTCGCTCCAAAGCTGTTAGAACCTACCCGATTTTCCGTCCCCAGTTATCTTAGTCAAGTCCTAGTTTAACACTAAAATTTCATTTTTATGGCTCAAAACTTGGGGATGGATACCTACACTGCAGGCTTACCAATTTTAAAATATGGCCCAACTGTATTAGCATTTTGATTATTTTTTAAAACTCAGTAAGATTCCAAATTGGAATTTAATATAGGAGAATATAAATGTAGCCTTTAGAAACATGTCTTTGAGAGAAAAAAATCAACATACAATTGCTTCATCGTAGGAAACGTCATTTAAGTAGTAAATGTCTTGAAACAAACGAAGCTATTATCATAGTCATCATTAATGATTTCTACGACAATTCGATTACCCTTTCCAAAAGAGATTGTCCTTAAAGACACGATTTCACCCATCTTGCCATCTCTAGGTAGTCATTGATTGACTGATTAATAATTCAGGGCGTGTTGTAGGTAATTAGTCCGGTAAGTGTAGTGCATGCTTTAATCGCGGGAGGCGGTGTTGATCTTCCACCGCGGGATGGCAAGGTCCGGCGCCGACCTACGTGGCCTTGCGAGGATTTCCCACAACCAGGTATCTCCCACCAGCAGGGCAGCCCCCCCCCCGTGCCGGGGCAAGCTCTACGCTCCCGACTAGTTTCCCGACATGTGTGGTAGTGTAGTGCATGTAAGTACGAGTAAGGAGTGAGGATAGGGCAAGGAAGAAGTGGGAACGATCGCGCGATCCGTGGTCCGTTTGTTAGGGTACTGCTCCGGTATTTGCCTGGTGTTGATTGCAGAAAACACGGAAAACTACCGATCTCAAGTGTCTACTGATAGAATTCGCCTCCAGACAGCGGCTGAATTCGACCTAGCTGACAAGCGGGTGTCGAAAATCGTGCCACGTCGGGCTCCAGGACCCTGCGATGAGAGGGACTGCAGTGACATCAGTTGATGCCCTGATCCACGTTGCCCCGTTCATCTGCTCCAGTATTGATAGGCCGCCCCCCTGTGGGACCCCGGCAGTTGACTTGAGCAACCCGGCGGGAAGCGGGTGTCGGCGCGCTGCTGTTTCGTGGCGCAGTCTCCGGCAATTAGCGGGGCCATTACGGTATTTAGGCGCGGCGGAGTCCGCTACTTATCCGCCAGGGCCGCCGCCGTCTAATTATTTAAACCAACATAACGTCGCCGCGACCTATATCGTTTGCTCGCGACTTCCTCGTCATGCCCCGTGGCCACCGCCGCTCCGGAGCTTTCCTGGCGGGAGGGCGTTCCTAGTCGCTTGGCGCCACCGAGGCGGGAGGTAATTGCTGCGGCGTTGTCTCTGCTGGAGAATATAGTTCACCCCGTCTCGCAACACCGCGTTAGCATGGGCGCTATCAGATGAATTAAAAGATTCTCCAGTCGGAATCCCCTTATACTGGGGAGAGATTCCAAAGAACACTTTTGGTAAATGGTGAGTTTTATGTACGTAGGTGTGAGCGGTTTAGAACTAGCGGGGGTAGAAAACTATAAATATTCTCAAAATGGTCATTTTAATAAATTCGTTAAACCTCAATTGCTATATGACAATCACAACAACCTTCCGCTTTAAATAAGAAAGTAGATGTTAAAAACCGTTTGTGTTCAGTTTGAAAGTTATACTTCATAGTAAATTCATTTCACATCGAGTACACAATACTAGAATCTATGTATCTCTTGAACTCGCTACGGTGAGGAATAAAGATATTCCTGCTTCTCTAGTCGCATGCATGCTGTCTGCCTGTCTGCCTGCCTGCCTTTCTGCCTGTCTGCCTGCCTGTCTGTCTGCCTGCCTTTCTGCCTGTCTGCCTGCCTGCCTTTCTGCCTGTCTGCCTGCCTGCCTGCCTGCCTGTCTGCCTTTCTGCCTGTCTGCCTGCCTGCCTTTCTGCCTGTCTGCCTGCCTGCCTTTCTGACTGTCTGCCTGCCTGCCTTTCTGACTGTCTGCCTGCCTGCCTTTCTGACTGTCTGCCTTTCTGACTGTCTGCCTGCCTGCCTTTCTGACTGTCTGCCTGCCTGCCTTTCTGACTGTCTGTCTGCCTGCCTTTCTGACTGTCTGCCTGACTTTCTGACTGTCTGCCTTTCTGCCTGCCTGCCTGCCTTTCTGACTGTCTGCCTGCCTTTCTGACTGTCTGCCTGCCTTTCTGACTGTCTGCCTGCCTTTCTAACTGTCTGCCTGCCTTTCTGCCTGCTTGCCTGTCTGGTAGGCTCACTGTTCTCCTCCCTCTCTCTCTCCTTCTCCCTCTCTCTCTCTCTCTCTCTCTCTCTCACACGCACACACATGCACAAAAGCGCGCACGAACGCACACAGTAGTTCACATTTCGTCATGTGTTTCCCATCTATTTTTCAACGAGCTTTTCGGCACTTGGTTCCACGGTTCTCGCCTTCTCCCGACTTCCATACGTCCGCGCATGCCTTATTACTTCTCTCCTCCTCACCCCTTCCCGGCTCCGTCGTACGGTGCCAGGGCGCCGCACTGCAACGCGACAATTTGCGGCCTAACGGCAACCTCTGGAAACACGTTTATTGCGATTATCGTAATCCGCCGTCGTCACCGGCGCAGCCCATTTGCAAAATAATTGCCGGCGCTGTCATCTTCGTAGCGACGCCCTCTCTTCCTCGTGGTTATCGACTCCATCTTAATTTAGGCCCCGTCGTAATGCTGCGCAGGTATGTGCTCGTGATAGCCCTGGCGAAACCACCCGACGCTGAGTCGACCTTGACTGCAAGAATAAAATAGTCGAAGGACATCTTGCCAATCCTCATAAAATTATTTATTTAATTACTATTTCTCTGGCTGGCGATTAACACGAGGCAAATAAGTTTATATTCACGTAAGCCGTTTATATTGACGTATGCACTTGACTAGTCTCTCTGATATTTAATGTTCGTATGAGGAGGAGTATTCACTTATTCTACATCATCAGTTTCCAGTTTTTCCTGAATGTCTACGGAACTGTGAAGGCTACGAATTAAATACTAATTATGATAATGAATAGTATAACATGTTAAAACAATCTTAGACCTTGTTGAGACAACTAAACAAAATTCATTTTGGTAACACTTTCAACTTGCAGATAAAGATGACATTGTGGATGTTGACTAAACTCCCACCATCTCCGGCGCTCTCCTATTATTAAAAAAAGGGCACCAAAAAATGCACCTGCCGATAAAAAAAGAAAATGATGGGATTTTCTTCGTGATATTTGATCAATAAAAATATCTAGGGAGCATTCGGAGATGAAGAAATTCAGAGAAGTCGAGCCATTGATTTACCCGAGATATCAAAGCGAAGTACTTAAGTATCGCTTAATTTGAGATACCGAAAAAAATATTGTGGAATAAAAAAACTGCGATTCGAGGTATTAACGGATTCCAGACATCGGTAGGTTGGAACAAATAACATTATGTTCGAAATTCAGATGAATTCGAAATATCGGTAGATTCGAAATATCGGTGAATTCGAAATATCAGTGGATTGGAATTATCGGTCGATTCGAAATATAGGTGGTTCGAAATATTGATGGAATCGAGATATTGACAGTTCGAAATGTCGGTGGATCCCGGATATCGGTAGATTCTAAATATCGACGTATTCAGGATTCGATTAATTAACGCAAGAGTGAATCCGACCCACTGAGTGATGGAGATTCGAGTGGCCCCGGCTTCACCGCACCAAGGAGCGCGGTGCACTGGGCCGCCGCGCCTCACTGCGCCCGGGGCCTCCAGAAGCCAGGCGCCGCGCCGCTGCGCTGTGGCCAAGTGTGACGCGCGGGCGGGCGTGTGGGCGTGTGGGCGGGCCTCCAAATGGGTCTGTGGCGCCACCGCCACGCACTGGCGGCCGGCGGGCGCCCCACCCACCCCACGCGAGCGTCCAACGCAACGCACGCGGCGTGGATGGTGTCGCCTGTCGTCGGGGATTTCCGTGGCTGAGTCTGCGTATACTCGAGGGCGATCGTTACTCTGACGAGTTTGAAATCTCGCAACGCTGAAAATGCTAATAAAAGCGGAATTACAGAATTTCAATACGAAATTAATCCGTGTCACTGAGCACTATAAGAGTTTTATCGAATACCTTTTATATTCGCATTGTTAAAAACTATTCCTAATAGTGTACATATGACTGAAAGTGATCACCAAGACGGTACAAGCAATGATGTGTATTTAATTGAATTGACCTTGGATCACATTTGAGATTTTTAAAAAATTTATGAATAATAATTTTTAAACTCCGTAGAAATTCGGCATGTAGAGCTTTGATACTCAAATTGCTCTTTGCTATCGTCCGAGTATTATGGCTTTTTCATTTTTAAAATATTATTGACATTTAAAAATTATTAGTGGTGGTTCACAATGAGATATGTCGAGCCACGATTCCAAATTAGCGATCACCAAATTCACCATGTCTTATTTGTCTCGTCCCAGAATGAGAGAAACGATTCGCCCTCATGCTTTCTGAGACCTTCTTCAGAAGAAAATGGCGCCGTAATGTTAAAAATAATATAAAAAGTGTGTCGAACTGTGAATACAATATATCTCTACATACGAAAAAATGTCAGAGAGAAAACATCGGAGATGACTTACTGTAGGTCGTGCCAGAAACACCCAACGAGTGTGTGAACCAGGCGAGCACACGTGAAAGCGACGCACGAGCCCTGTATTCCCCCCGCTGCAGTTGCACTTACTTTCTCGCAGTCACGCCCCACGCCGACTCGATGCGCCCCACGCCGACGCGGATTCGATGGTGTGACGGTTAGCGTGCCGGACTGTCATACCCAAGTTCGCGGGTTCAAACCCGATTTTTAAGGGCGAAAAAATCCTTCGTACGCCTTCCGCGGAGGGGAAGTAAAGCCGGCTGGCCCATGTTAGTAGATTTACTTGCATGTAAAAGATCCTCAAGCCTAAATGACGCCTCTGAGCTAAATTCAAAAAATCGCCTGTTTCGTCGCCCGAGATAATACCTTCTTTCTCCGCTAGGTGAAAGGAGCGTAGCGAAATATGCGTGGTCAGACGGAAGAGCGGGCCTGATGGCCCGAGTCTCGCCATGTAAAATAAGGCATTAACTTAACTTAACTTAAACTCTCGTTCCGTTAAATTCTTATTTTGACGTCCCAGCGACCTGCCAATCTCCACCTCCATACTGCTTATACTCATGACCTCCAAGACTAAGGCAGAAGTGCGAGTATGCGTATGTCATGCTCAATATTCAGAGTTCCCTGCTTTTAGCAATTGAATAAAAACGAACAAAATCGTAATACTTAGCTTAACAAAACAAGATAATTATTTAATAATTGGTAGAAATTTAATAATTGTTTCATATAACGATATGTAATAATTTTCACTTATTAATATCATCCCAGAAATCTAAATATATTAACATCTGTATTAAATGTATTTAAAAAGCTTATAACTAGTTTAATTGTTAAAAATTGTTTTTCCATATTTATAAGCTAACAATGTTTTAAACTTTACTGGGGCCCCTATTGTATTTATAACTATCATCTGGGCCACGTTCTGAGGTTAGGTTCGTTGTCAGCAAGTCCGCCCTTGGCAATAGCCCTTTGCGATGCTGAAGAATCAGGGTGAGGACAGATTGTGAGATGCGGCGAATGACTGAGAGAGTGGGACAGTGAGTCAGCGAGTGAGTGAGTGAGCGAGTGAGTGAGTGAGCGAGCGAGTGTGCGAGTGATCGATTGGGTGAGTGGGTGAATGTGCGCCGACAAAAAACGAGTGAGCGAGGGAAGGAGCCAGTGACAGCGGAGACAGAAGGGATTGACGAGTGTGGGAACCGCGAAAGCGACGCATCCTCATACGGTCGTTCGGCCGCATTTATTTTCTGGCAGCCACGCCCGGCCCCCGGCCCAGCCCACTCCAGTCTCCCCGTTCCCGCGCAAACCCGCCCCCCCGCTCCCCGGAGAAGCCACGCTCCGCTCAAGGACCTCGCTCGCGGGGACCAACAGAACGGGGATTGTCCGGCTGCTTCCACGAGGACCGGGCTCCGCGTGCCTGGGCCTCAGCGAATCGCTGGGCGCAGATAAAGCCTTCCAATGAAGCCAGCGTCGCAGTGGCTAGCCTGAATGCCGCCCGCTGTTTGGGCTTCCGAATCTCGGCCAGGCGAACGCCACACTCTGGACCAAAGTCAGCTGGAGGAAGAGGAGACGAGTAAAATGTGTTATTTGAAATGTAGTTGAAATAAAGTTGAAAGGTTGATTAAATGTATTTCAAATAGGATAATGTTTGGACGTTAATTAAGAAAAAATCATCATGCAAAAACCACTGCTAAGCGCTTCCTTTCAAAATGTGCAAACATTACATCCAAGAGAACACTGTCCGAAAAGGGATAGCCTTACTTTTAATTAGGGGGCGGATTTTGATAATCTAAAACGTAGCCAAAAATGATCAATAAAATGCTCTTAAAATGTTCTAAAACTTTCCTAAAAGCAAAGAAAAATGACGTAAAAATGTGATCAAAACAATTCAATCAACGCAAGCTGTTGGATATGTTATTGATGTAATCGAGGCTTTTTGTTCAAGTGAACTCAGTTTGCAGACTACTAATTTGGTTTTCACTGTTCTTCGCCAGGAAATCTGTCTTTAGTTATCGAGAAATCTGCCGAACCGACAAATTATAGCTTAAAAAGTAAGTTTCTCAATGATACTAAGTAGTTGAACATGTCTCCGATTTATTGTTGCTACGATTGACTGGAACAACCCGATAGATTTTTACTTCACTACGTGTAAAATACAAAATGTTCGTAAATAAGCAAATCAAGCAACGGTTCCACAGCAACACAAAGAGCAGACTTAGGCAAAGGTTTGAAACGTGAATGTAAACTATCACGAGCTGAGCTCTACTGAATCGGTCAAATTAACACTATGTTATTAGTTGCCCCTGTCGCAACTAGCCCCGGTCTCCCTTACCAAGATTTTTGTAATTTGAAACTGTAATTTTCAAATGCAGATTCATAATTCCTCGAATCATTTTCCAATATTTTCAAACCATGAATTTCTATTGTGATTTGATTCCTCGAATTCACACGTAGAATGTATTCTACAAACCGTTAGTCCAGTGTCGTCAAGGTCGATGCCACGAGCGGGAGTCCGTGGCACGAGTGCCACGACGAAATCGCCCCTCCCCGCAGTTCATAGCCCGGCCGCGAGAGGCTACGCCGTCACTTTTGTAAGACGGCGAGGTTACTAATAGTTTCCTCTCTCGACGCTAGTGACGCAGAGAAGCTCGTGGCATGGCGCGGTGCCGCGAGGCGTGCCACTGCTGAGACCTTGACACCACTGCGTTAGTCGACGTTCTTGGTGGAAACATCGCAGAAAATGCGTTGCGTGTTCATTCGGCGTCGCGCTTCCGGGCAGCACGCGTGGCGGGGGCCGCTCCGGGGGCTCCCGTTATCGCAGTGGCTGGGACGGGTGCCAAGCCCGCGGGATGTCTTCGGGGGCACGCTGAGTGGACGCGCGCTCGCCGCCAGCCAGGAACCCGCAAGGCGCACAGAAGGCGATATCTGTTCGCGATAACTGTTCTTGAACGCAAACTCAGGGCGCGAGGTTGCTTGTACCGACCAGGTAGACTACGAGAGGGTAAACTTACGCGGCAACGAATAATAAAAGCCGTAGTCGTTTCGTAGCAAAATCCTAATAGACGTCTCTAGAAATTGAGATCACCTGTTTTGAAATTGGAGATATCTGCTGATGATAAACCGTCAACTCGTATATGTTAAAGGAAGACGACGGGTTTGAACTATTTAAAGTAAACAGTTAATACATAACCCCTCGTGTGGCACTGCTGGATACGTAATTATCTTTCGTACACGTCTTCGGGGCAGGCTGAGTGGACGCACGCTTGCCGCCAGTCAGGAACCCGCAAGGCGCACAGAACGCGATATCTGTTCGCGATAACTGTTCTTGAACAAACTCAGGGCGCGACGTTGCTTGTACTGAGCGACCGGATAGACTACGAGAGGGCAAACATAGGCGGCAATGAATAATAAAAGTCACTGTCGTTTCGTGGCAAAAACCTAATAGACGATGTCTTTAGAAATTGAGATCATCTGCTTTGAAACTAGAGATATCTGCTTGAGAAATTGAGATCTAGTAAGAAACTATTTTTGGGGGTGTACAGAGGTTTTCTGAGTGTAGTATATAGTTGTTTCGCATGAAGCTAGATGCTTGTTTTAAAGCTGTAACATAACGACGTTGATAACTCTGTGGACAAATCTTTCAGTTAGCAACTTGATAACATCAAAGAAAGTTAGTTAACTGAATGTGATTTGACGTTTCATTCAATATCTCCAATATCGATGACCATTTTATTAAGTCGCTCACGAAAACCGAACTTAAGGAAAGCACGAACATTTGGCAGACTCTGATGCAAAGAAAAAGGGTCCCAAACATCAACACTTTTTACAAAATGTACGAATGGCGGATGATTTTACTGAATCTCTGATACGAAATATCGATACAAAATTTGACCCAATAAGACTTCTCGAAGTCGCGAGATAAGCTACAAGCACAATTCTTACAAAATAACTATCCTGCTTGATCTTAGCACCGGTGGAATGTCGTCTGAGCGAAAAATCACTTCGGTCGCAAAACAGACGTAAGCAATTGAGGCATGAGCATTTGAAGGGAAGTCTTTTACATTTGTGATTGTTCTTTCATGGGACGAAACAATACAGCTGCTGTTGGCGAGATGGTGCTGTGTCTTCACGCGACATTTCTCAACTGATGCATTGTGTCAGGAATTTACTTGAACCATATATTTTAAGTAAACGTTTATACACGATAAAACATCCCATGAAGTAACGTTATGGCAATTTCCGTTTATCACAGATCAACAATTCTACGATAACACATCGCATATTTTCATAACTTCTACGGATCCGTCAGCATGAACATACGAGTTTTGATATACATCTGCCTTAGGAAGTGTGTACTGCAAAATACCGAGATGGTAAGTTGTCTGGGTCCAGGGCTCGCTTAACAGCTCTCAAAATGCGGGCCCAGTAACCGCGGAACCGTGTTTTGCACACAACTGATACTGCAAGAGATAGAGATGCAAAGTTGACTGTGCTCATGGCTCGCTTAGCAGCACTGGAAATGCGGGCCCAGCGACAGGTCCCCGGCGGGGACACGGCCGGCAAAGCAAGTGGCGACACATCCCACACGAGACCTCCGGCGTTTCCGGGCCAAGTGCCAAGCGACGGACTTCGCGCCGCGTCGCTAAACGGGCGGCGGCGAGCGCCACTTTGCGTCCCCGTCGCGACGAACCTGCGAGAGACCTCTGGAGCGGCGAGGAGAGCCGTGGCTGGCTGGCGGAGAGGGCGGATGGGGGAAGCGGGCCCGAGAAGGGCGAGTGGTTGGGACGCGCAAGGTGCGATGCGGCAGGTGAACGGTGAAAGCGGAGGGGAACAGGGGGGAGAGGGAGAGGCCGTGGTGGGGCAGAGCGAGGCAGCACAGAACGGAGCGAGTCGGTGAGAAGCGGGACGGGGAGGAGTGGGACGGGGGAGGAGAGGAAAGGAGCGATACAAGGCGGTGCTGACATATTCCCGCCTAGAGACGGGAAAGGCGAAGTGGATTGAAATGAACGAGGCAGCAAGGATGGGAGGAAGGGTAAGGCGATCGGGGCGGACGGGATGGATAGGAGTGACGTAGCGGGGTGTGACGCGGACGGGGATAGAGATGGAGGGAACAGGGTGGAGAGGCGAGTGGGGAGTTGGGCGAGGGTTATAGGCGACTGCAAGAGACGGTCGGAATGGTGGGTCGAGCCGTGGGGTTGGGATGAGACTGTTCGGGAAGAGCGACAGTAGCGAGGTTCTCTGGAGTGGTGCATGGCGTGGGGAGCCTATTATCCCCCTCGACTTGAGAAATCTGCACGGGGATTTCTTGGGTGGAAATAGAATAGAATAGAATAGAATAGAATGTTTATTTCGCTACTTAGGATACATGAAATAATTCCGGTGGTAGCGTTTTCCAATCAATTAATTTACATAAAACAAACATCAAACCACTACATATATACAACAAATATACAAAATGAACACCAAACAACATTACTGAATACAATTTCATATAATTAATATATTAACCCTATGCTAAAGCTAACCTTAATATAAAATAACAAGAATAATACAAAAAATAAAAATTTTATTGTTAACATATTCAAAAAAAACTTACAACTTATTTAATCTAATTTAAAAATTTTTGACATTCTGAGGGAAAGTCTCCAGCACTGCTGCAGGTAATGTGTTCCAATTTTGTATGGTTCTATTAATAAATGAGAATTTACCTACATCTGTTCTCTGTTTTCTTTGCCGAATTTTGAAGCCATGATCTTTCCGCGCGACGTATGTTGGTTTTGATAGTCTTGCCCGAACTTCACCCCACGGCCGATCACCCCTTATTGCTTTGAATAACGCACAAAGACGCGATTTCTCTCTGCGTTTTTCCAAGGGTTCCCACGATATAAATTCAGAATTTAAACGTCCCCTTCTAACAAATTTTGCGGCAAATTTTGCGGAAGGGGAGCGGTGTGGCGTGGCGGGGCGTGACGTGGCGGTCGCGGGGCGGTGCGAGGCGTGGCGTGGCGTGGCGGGGAGGGCGCTGCAACGCGGCCAAGGAGGCTCGTAACTCGGCGGAGTCGATGATCGCGCGATTTCGCCATTTGGCGCCTCGCGCGCCCGCCGAGGCTCGTAAATAAACGTGGGTCGCAGTGCCGCCGCAGCGAGGCGGTCCCGCAGGCCAGTGGGTCCAAATCTTGCTTGCATGCCACATGAACTTGAACACTAACGATTAAAAAGGTATTAAAAGTGAATATTTATTTATTTATTTATTTGTCAAAAACAGTAAAAACTGTATATGACGTGTGGGGAAAGATTTATTTGTATATATTTGATACATATATGTATATATTTTGTGGGTTATTAAAATAAACTTAATGTTTGCAGTGAACCTCGCACATAGCTTCTAGAAGGTTTAAGTCTGAACTATGTTAACTAAGTCTGAACTATTATTAAAATAAACTTAATGTTTGCACTGAACCTCGCACATAGCTTCTAGAAGGTTTAAGTCTGAACTATGTTAACCAAGTCTGAACTATTATTAAAATAAACTTAATATTTGCACTGAACCTCGCACATAGCTTCTAGAAGGTTTAAGTCTGAATTGTGTGCACAGTCTGCGAGGCCGCAATGTGAGTCTGAAAGAACCTCTTATGAAATTCACAGACATAAAATCAGAAAATAAACGATAAATATTGGCATAATTGTAGTACATTTGCGAAACAAAGCCCTTAATTGTTCCCAAGTACAAATATGGAAATCCACTTCCAGAGTATTTAATGCAAACGAACTCCCAATTCTTGTAGCCCTTTAAATCCTAGACCAATAACAATTGGCGACTGCAATTCTGAAATATTTTCTCAAAAATATCAATTTGCACTAAAAAATACTGTGGAAAAAATATACGAAGATGGTGCACTGGAGTAGAATAAGAGCATCCTCCTCTGGAATCTCTTGAGCATATTTTGTTCCTTTTCAGCAGTTGTTACCGGGAGAGGAGGCTCAGAGCGTCAACTGATGTCACTGCAGTGTCTCTGACCAGCACCTTCTAGGTTCGAGTCCCGACGATAGCAGAATTTTCGACACTAGCTACATAGCTAGGTCGAGTTCTGTCGCTGCCTGGAGAAGAATTCTAGTGGCCGGCTGCTCTGATCGGTATATCTCCATGTTTTCTCCAATCCATACCAAGCAAATGCCGGAGCAGTGTCCTAACAAACGAGCCACGGAAAGTAGCTACCTTTCCTTCCCCTTCCTTGTCCTATCCTCATATCTTACACACACACACACACACACACACACACACACACACATGCACTACACTAACATACGTGCCGAGAGACCAGTCGTGAGCTAAGAGCTTGTCCCGTCTGGGGCGGTGTCCTGCTGGTGGGAGAAACCTGGTTGGGAAAACCCGCATGCCGACGGGCAGTTCGACGCCGAATCGTATCATCCAGCGGAGAACGACCACCGCCACCATAAAAAATCCGCACTACACTTACAGGACTAATGACCTACGCAGTCGACACACCGGAATCACTAACCAAATTCAGCAGTTGTCATTTTCTATCCACCTAGCACCCCACGGACTCCGCCAACTGTGCGTGCGGCGGCGCGGTCCGGCGCGCGACGCCTCCTCCTAATAAGGGCAGCGTGGGGGGGAGGGGGGAGGGTGGGGAGGGGAGGGGAGGGGAGGGGCGGGGCCGGCGAAGGGACGCTCCCCTGGAATGAGGAAACCGGCGGCGGCGGCGGCGGCGGCGGCGCCCGCGAATAAATGGGCTGGCTAATGCGGCGGACGTCGGCGACAGCTACTGTACGGCGATCGGCGCGCCCGAACCGGCTCCTCCCGAAATCACCGCATTAGCCTCGGAGAGCTTACTCGTGTCGCCGCGGCTGTGCGCTGCGAACGGCCGCTAGGAATACCGCGTAGGAAGAGGTGCAGTCGCGAGACTTCCGTGGTCGCGGAACGGCTTCACGGTCGAGTTTGTGATTGCGCGAGGATATTCATGATGATGTTGACTGCCATACTCTACATCTGGGATTCCCAATCTTTTTGTTTCATCGACCCCTTTTAAGAGAACTGATTGCTTTAACGACTCCTTTATGTTTTCAACGTACAGCATCAACGATCGTAACACAAAGAATTGCACATAAAGATAACAATTGCATTCACCATTCTTCACATAAGCATCTCGATTTTCAATAATCGAAGACGCTTCCGCTTTCGAGTGGCTGAGTATCTAATCTTCGTTCTAATGCAATGGATAAAAAATGTTGAATGGTTTTTAAAACCTGGCCACAATATTTTGCAGTGCGTGTGGCAGAATTTTCTTGCAATGTAAAGTGTTGTAATTTATCGTTATAATTTATTGAGTTTTCTAAACATCTGAACTTCTAAGGATGAATGACGGGTACAAAAAAGGAAGAGCGAAGTTATAATCTATTATAATATTTTTGTTGCTTTATATCAGAAAACAATTAGCAAGAAAATTAACATTTTTTTGTAATCCATGGGATTTTGATTCTACTGATCAGGTGCCGGTTCTTATTCTATAAATGACCTTCCCCATTCACCACTTGATCATCATTGACCCCCCAGTGGATGATACGACCCCTTTGGGAACCCTTGCTCTATATTCTGAGGTTAAGTGAAGAGGTTTTCAATGTATTCCACCCTCCCTCCATCTCCTGGAAAACAACCACATTACGGATTTCCCATGGCTGACCTCTAGCTGGATAATACTTGGGGTAACCATGAGGAGTTGACAATATCTGATGAATTTCTGTGAATATTATCATGCTTCAGGTATAATCGTGATGATATGACAATGGTATGAACTTCATTAGTTTCCCGAGGTCAAAGTGGTTCTTTCTTAAACTCCTCAACAGTAAGTTAGGCATCACATGCTGTTCTCGAATTCCGGGTAACTGATATCTTTTTAAATGAATTTGTATCAAACGAAGCTACGAATCTTCTGCAAACAAAGCAATGAAGAAAAAAGTTCAAACACACTTAAAAAGAAAAGCAACCATGTATTAAACCATAACAACACATGTAATATCACTGTTACAATTTCCAATTTTGACATCTCGAATGCCACAAGTACTATTTTATATCAGGAGGGTGAACTGGCCAAGAATGGCTTTCACGTCATGAAAGTGTCGGTCTTAATTTTCCTGCTCTGAAACGTTCGCGCACGGAAAGTAATTCGCTGGCAGCACCACGCCTTTCGAAAACAGGTCACTTTCCTGCATCAAACCGCGCAAGAAATTGTCACTTTTCTCCTAGAGTGCAAGTGCACTAACGAGGGAACCGCTTGGCGTCCCAATGAACATGACTTTCGGCAGCTTGAAACGTCGCACGTCGAAATATTAGGAATAGCTCACTTTTACAATTTCCAAAATAATCTTACTATTTGTTCGTTTTTTTTTCAGCACTTACGCTGACGGGAGATTTTACTGCTTCAAAAAAGAACGTATATTTTTAATTTTTTTTCGAAAATTTATAACATTCGAAGAAAAATATATTGAGGTAAGTTAGCTCTTACGTACGTTTGTTTATATATGAAGTAGGGTAAAAGAGAGTTCTTTTCGGTTAAGAACTCCATTTGTATTTATTTATAACGTTCATTCAAATTATTTATGTACAACGTACCTCTATTTAAAACGGTTGTCCACTATTACAAAACAATTGCCAAAGATACAAAAACATATGTTAAAAATATATGCTGACTCAAAATTATGCTTTCGGTAATTGCAATTCAGTTACGTAAGTTTTATTGAATTTATTCAAAAGTGTAAAACTATATTCCGTTTTCTTTTTCAGAGACGTGTGTATGTGAATGAATATGTGTGTGTGTGTGAGAGAGAGAGAGAGAGAGGGAGAGACGGAAAGACTGAGAGAGGCAGAGAGAGAGGCAGAGAGAGAGAGGCAGAGAGAGAGGCAAAGAGAGAGGCAAAGAGACAGGCAAAGAGAGAGGCAAAGAGACAGACAGAGAGAGAGAAAGAGAGAGAGAGAGAGAGAGAGAGAGAGAGAGAGTAGCTGTATGAAGAACAGCAAATATTCGCAAACAAGACAAAATTTGAAAGCAAAACAATACATTCTCCCACTTGCCCATTATTTCGCAACCGCAAATTGCTCAGGGACACCGCGGGCTCCTCAGACACACGCGCCAGCGACCAGATGGGCTACCGGAGAGGCTGCAGCCGCCGCCGCCGCGAGAGAGCGCCGTGTCGCCCGAGGCGGCTGCGCGCGTTTCACTCGCGCCTCGAGGCCCAGGGCGACGGAGGCGCCTCGGTGGAGGGCATGCGCACCAACAGAAAACGACCAGCAGGAAACAACAAATAGGATGAAATAGGCTAAATTAAATAGTTCAGAAAAAAAATTATCTGGTTAAATGATAATAAAATTAATGGCACAGCCGTTACATTAATTGTACAGAGGGCCATGGAAGTGGGCGGTAACCGTAACAAGGCTGAAAGAGAGGCCTCCTAGCATCACGAAACCCTAAGCAGGCTAAACCAGCAGTACTACAAGAACAAGAGCGCGAGAAAGTAAAAAATGCCTTTTCATTGAGGATAGCCAGCTTCATATTTCTTCTCGTATTCGAGTGTGCTGAAATCTGATTAACACATTCAAAAGTATATTTTAAAATGCCAGATCCCGACGCTGTGATAATGAGATCTGACACTTGAAAGTCAAGAATCCGACCAAAAGGTCTCACCTTTTGCTCATCACGTTTGTTTTAGAGGCCCTTCCTCCCATTTTTCATTTTCAATATTTCCTCCTTTCTTATTTTCCTTTGCTTCTTATATTCTACTTTCAAATTTTCTATCTTGCTCCACATCATGGGCCTTTCCCCGAAAATCTGATTTTCCTTTCTTTCCCTCACTTGTGTGTGTGCGTGTGCGTGTGTGTGAGTGTATGTGTATGTGTATGTGTGTGTGTGTGTGTGTGTGTGTGTGTGTGTGTGTGTGTGTGCGCGTGCATGCATGCAAGGGGGAGAGGGCTACGCAAGGGCTTAATGTCAGTCCCTTGGTCTACTATACCACAGGTTAATGTAAAATCCTACCTTTCATAGAGAATTATTAAAAATTGTAATTAATTACATATTTTAAGTACAGCGAGTCTTCAGGTTACAAATAAAAGTGTTAATCGATTAAAATATAACGTTGATAGAGACATCAAACGTTAATTACTTATGCAGTTTCCGCAACACCTCACCGACAGATCAATTGTCTGAGAATAATATTCGCTCGGTGGATAGCTGAGACTATTAGTAAACATAGCACATCGCGCTTGTAATACATCCGCGTAGCTGACCAGATACAACAGGATGAATTGCAACCGCGCCGCGGTCGTAATGTGTTTCGCGAATGCTCAGGTACTGCAACTTATCCTTTCCACCCACGCAGCAGTCGAGCCGTCCACCCACGTTGGAAGTCAATACGTCGGAGAGGAGACGTTCAAGAAAAAAATAACCCAAAGGCAAAATATCCCAATAAAAATGTCCTATTCACGAAGTTAAAAGAGAAATGTCATGTAGTTCTATGATAAAAAATTCTAAAACGTAGAAAAGCAATCGTTATTTGTATGAATAATGCCTGAATAATTAGTATGAATTGCTTGACTGATTTTTACAATTAATGATTGACCATCGTAAAATAGGTAAATTTTTCGTAAATAATTGGTTATTGTCATAATTCTATGGTAATTAGATCACGCACGGTTAAAAAGTTACTAGCTGAGAAACATCATAACAAAAATGTCAAAACGTAAAATCGGTTTTGAGATTGAAAACGTTTTTCAAATTTTCTTTAAGCATAAGTTGTTCATTAACCAAAGGAGAATTGAACAGAGTGTGGGGCAACACAGCAATATTACACACGTAGAGAAGAGAACAAAATAAAAGCTTACTTACGAGAAAATGTATTTCGTCTAAAAGAAGTATCATTCCAAGAGACGACGAAAGTGATTATTAATTTATTAAAAAGTTTATGAACTACGCATTGCAAATAAATAAATTTCTATCATTTGATTTTTATCTATTTTTCACATTTTACTTTCGGACAATCTGGATTCGCTACAAATTTTTTTACACTACAATTTCTTTCACGTCATTATTTTTGATGGCATTATTGGGGACTATCTGCATTGGCCATCCATATTTTTAACTCTATTCCTTTCGGATATTTCTGACCTTTCCAACACTCCTTTCTTGACCTTTTGTCCTCAGACAACGCCCACAGTCAGGCGGACGAGTGGCGATTTAGCACGTGCCAGACAGCAACGCCGGAGTCGGGTGGCGGCGGTGTGCATTGCACCTTCAGGCACACACAAGGGCTCTTCGCAAGCTTGTCACTCCTGCCTCTGTTGGGTGTCGGGTTGCCCTTTCGAGACCCGCGCAGGCGCTCCTTCGCGGGAGGGCGTCCTCCTCGAGGCCGGCCTCAGCGCCATGACAAAAGAGCTAAGAACCGCGAGCGATCGTTCCTTCTTCTCCCTTGTCCTACCCTCACACCTTACACTTACATGCACTACACTACCGCACATGCCCAGTAAGGAATGTATTTTGTATAACGAACGCATCGATTAAATAAAAACGTTAACGTGGCATCAACTTGGATAATTGATCTCCATACCTGTGTTGTTTATTGAATTTAAAATAATTAACAGTTGAGGTTCGTGTATCTTACCGTACGTCTATGTAACTGATTTTGTTCGTCGTGAGAATGGGCAAATTCGCTTACCTGAAACAAGAAAGAAAACTCTTATTAGTCCCAATTCAAATAATGAATCCCGAAACTGAAGTGAAAATATAGCAGCCAGGAATAAGTTACAGACAGCAAGAAACATTTCTTAGTAATATGGTAGATCAATTATACCGACACTTATGAAATATGTAAGCAGAAATAAAATCCTATTTCTTTCTAATTTTTACATTATCATTACTTTTTCGAGAAAGGAAAATGTTTTGTTTACTTCGTCTCAAGTCCTTCATGTTCTCTCTGATGGAACAAATTATAGAAACAAGTGCACTGAACGTTGCCAACATGCACTTGTAGTACACAGACGTCAATTCTGGACAGGGAGTGCGGGACAACCCAGATATCAATAAGAAATAAGACGGTCAACTAGACCGTTCTAGTTTCTCCCAGTTCACAAACGAATGCATCACTAAGCGAAACATAATGCAGCTACTACAGTTTTCTCTCGCCTAGACGAGAACTTTTCCTATTCCGAAGGAAAGAGTTGCTGTCAAGGAGCAGCCAACCGTTGGACGCGACGTTTGACGACCGTCGAAAGCATTCCATCCGCTTTAATGACAGGAGGACGGTCGCAGACGTGAGGTGCCTTCGTAGAGGGACAGGAGGCGCGTTAATTGGCGAAAGTTATTTCCCTGGCGCTCGCGTTGCCACGCCCTTCGCACAGATGGCGGTTGGGCATTCAATATCCTGCGACATTCGGCATAAATCAATATCCACTTTTCAAGACGAAACACACACGCACGCACCACACACACATACACACACATATACATACATACTCGCGCTTCGTGGAAGAGGGACTCCACACTCTGGATATCGCTTAGCAGTAACAGTACGTGAACACAGGAAAGTGGAACACGAGGAGGAGAGGAACAAAGGGAACTGAAGGAAGATGACAAAAATAAAAGGGGAACCTTAAAGAAGAAGAAGAAAAGATGGGTAGGAGATGAGAAGCAAGAAGACGTCGAGGAGAGCGAAGCCGACGACGTCGAGGAGAGCGAAGCCGACGACGACGAGAAGGAAGACGACGACGACGACGAGAAGGAAGACGACCACGACGACGACGTGAAGGAAGACGACCACGACGACGACGAGAAGGAAGACGACCACGACGACGACGAGAAGGAAGACGACCACGACGACGACGAGAAGGAAGACGACCACGACGACGAGAAGGAAGACGACCACGACGACGAGAAGGAAGACGACCACGACGACGAGAAGGAAGACGACCACGACGACGAGAAGGAAGACGACCACGACGACGAGAAGGAAGACGACCACGACGACGAGAAGGAAGACGACCACGACGACGAGAAGGAAGACGACCACGACGACGAGAAGGAAGACGACGACGAGGAAAAGGAAGCGACGACGAGGAGAAGGAAGACGACGACAAGGAGAAGGTAAGCGACGACGAGGAGAAGGAAGACGACGACAAGGAGAAGGTAAGCGACGACGAGAAGAAGGAAGACGATGACGAAGAAAAGGAAGACGACGACGAGGAGAAGGAAGGTGACGACGAGGAAGAAAACGATCGGGAGAGGGGAAAGGGAGAAGTGGCAAACCAATGAGAAGGGAGGAGGAATCGCCGCGCAAGCTGTCACGAGTGCGCCGGCCGAGAGCCGAGGGCGCGCGCGGGCCGGGCGCGTCACGTGGGGCGAGCGACGCCCAAGTGCCCGGCGAAGCGCCGGCGAAGCGCCGCCCTGGGCCGGGGCCGCAAACAACGCGCGCAACGGGCGGCGGCGGCTCCCGCGCTTACGCACGGCCACGCAACAAACGCCCCGCGTCAGGGCCTTGGGGCGCCCCTCTTGGCTTGGCTCGAAGGCAATGACGGAACGAGCTCTTTAGATCACGACGTCCTGCACAGTAGCTAAATTACGCGCTCTGCCTCTCTCAATTTCTCTTCTCTCTCTTTGTCCCTGTCACACTCTACGATGGCGCTATACCACAGATTCTGTTATAGCTTGCCCACCACGTATTCACAGAAATGGAAGAGATCATGGGAAATAAACCATATCGACGTTAGAGGTGAGAAGGTGCGATTCCTGAAGAACTGTTTACAAGATGACAGCAAGCCGATAGTCCTCTAGACATTCGCTCGTCTCTTGGCTGTCGTCAAAGAGATGGACTCGTGGAAACGTGTGATATAAGGAAAATTCTCCTTGCTGTCTTAAATGAAACGACAATGGAATGTGCTGCTGATTCCTGTTCGAAAGTTGAAGCGCACCGGGCAAGTGGAAACGACAGCTGTCCTACGAACTTTCGCGCTATCCGCACGAGTAGGTACTATAACAACAGTTTGCGTTCTCGCTGTCCACAACCAAACGGTGCTTAACGACGGCAGTGGAGACACCGGGAAACAAATCGCGCGCGGTCCATGGCCAGGTAGCTTTTACCTCCACCTGGAATCGAAGGAATCCATGAAACAATCGATCACAACAGCTAGACTTCAGTATTCTCAAGCAGTATTTTCAGCTCTCTTTCACCATTGGAACTCCAAACAACATCAAACGCGCACTCATAACATATGCTAACGTACCTAGAGCACCAGAAACAATAAACACAAAAGACCGCGCCATCATGACGTAACAGCCTTGCCGAGTACTGTGGCGTCGTGGAAACGTTTCCAAGCGGGGGGGGGGCATAAGTCGGAAGCTGTGGTGAAAAGGCTGAGCTAAAAATAAACAGACGCCAAGATGTGGCTGCTCCAGGAAACACCCCATGCAAAGAAACTATTGAGAAAGGTTAGTGGCGAGTCTGGGACGATTGTGCAAGACCCCTGGAATTGGCTAGCCATCGAGCCTGGGGACGCCGACAGCACGACGCCGGGTGGGAGAGACGGGGGAGTATATAAGGCGGGCGCTTTCTGCGCTCGCGGAGATTCAGAGAGATTCTTAGACCTTGTGTCACCCGAAAGGCTGGATGAGATCTCCAGTGCACCCCAGCACGTGATTTCCGAGGCGGAGACCGGTTTGGCGCCAGGCCATGTAGGTACGTTGGTTACCGGGGACATAACGTCCGATAGCATCGCATCACGTGTTTGTTACCTGCTTTCGGGCAGTGGCACTGGGCTGTAGGGCCTAGGGACGGTCGCGGGGTTTTCGCGGCTAAGGGGAAGAAAGGTTACCGCGGTTTATTCAGTATTTGTAAATTTCTTTAATTATTAAGTTTCTTTGTAAATAAATGTAAATATTGTTATCTTAAACGCAGTGTCTGTGCCATTTTCTTCAGTACGTCACAGTGCGACACGTGCGTCGTTCGTCTCCCACGAAGCTGCGGGCCGACGCAATCGGCGCCGGGCGCTTCCGCGTTGGAATTGCGCAAAAATTCCCGTCGAGATGCAAAAGAGCGGCGGCGGCACTTCGTCACAGCGCGCGGACGCCTGCAATTAGCGCGCGGCGGGGCGGCGCGCGGCGCGATAATCCCCCTAAATCAATGAATATCTAATGAAGAAGCGACCGCCGCGACTCGACTCGCCGAGGCCACCGACGCAACCGCCTTCGCAGGCGGCGAAAAGTTACGCACACGCTGGGGGCAGGGGTGCCAAAACGTGTTGGGCAATTCTAACGATTTTTTTCGTTAAAAATTTAAACATACTATTGAAAGGTAACCACTTTTACGGTATTGGTATTACTCGCGCACGTTTTCTTGAGATCCCCCCCCCCCAATTTCGCTAGATGCTAGAGCAAAATGCGAAATGCGGGTTAGTTATTTCGACGAGGGAACTACTGTGTCAATTCTGCAGCTCGTGTTTATTTGCAAAATAGTTTATATTATATAGGAATGAATATTTATGATATTTAGATTTTGCCAACAAGGCCCGTCGCTAATATTTATTCTTAATTCATTTTGTTAGTAAAGGAGTGGGAGTAGGTATTTCAGAGCTCAAGAAAACATGCACGTTTATTAAGACGAAGGGTTGAATGCAGATGTGGTATAAGTGCTGACATCACGGTGACTCTTTATATTCAGATGGGTTGATACAACTTTAAAACTATTACGTAATCTAAGATTGATGGAATATTTCCTGTTTTCGGGTGATTAAACCACTATGGGCATTAGTCTTGGATATGAAGTACAAGTTTTTATTGCCGGAGGTGGCTATGTTCTTCCCCGGGATGAATGGTGAGACCCAGACATCGACTTGCGGATGTTTCCCCATCCAGGGATCTCCCATCCGCAAGGTGTCTCAAGCTCTAATGGCCTCCCGATATCTGTGGTAGTTTGGTGCACGTACGTGCGTGAGGGGAGACGATAAGGACAAGGAAGAAGGAGGAAAGATCTCGCGCAGTGCGTGGGCCGCGTGTATGGGTACAGTGCAGGTATTCGCCCAGTATTGACAAGAGAATCCACGAAGAACTGTCGATCAGAGCAGCCGACCACAAGGATTCTTCCCCAGACAGCGGATGAATAGGATCAAGCTATGTAGCTGGTGCCGAATACCCGGTCTCCGTTGGAAACTCGTCCGGAGAGGTGGCTAAGGCCATCAACTGATGTCACTGCAGAGCCTCTAACCGGCAGGTTCTAGGTTCGAGTCGGTAGCACTATTTACGACACTAGCTAGAATGCTTGGTCGAATTTAGCCGCTGTCTGGAGGAGAATTCCAGCGGCTATCATCGGTTATTTTCCGTGGTTTCTCCGGTCAATACCAGGCGAATGCCTGAGCAGTACCCTACCAAACGGACCACAGACCGCGCGCTATCTTTCCTTCGACTTCTTTGACCTATCCTTACACCTTACTTACACACACATATACACTACACTACCACACATGCTGGGAGACCGGCGGGAGCTTGTCCCGGCTGGGGCGGTGACACGCCGGTGGTGGAAGATCTCTGGTTGGGGGAAACCTCATTAGCCGACCTCGATAGGTCGGCGGCGGATCTGACCGTTTAGCGGGGGAAGATCACCGCACCCTGTAGAGAAACACTTTGACTTCACTTACGTAACTAATGGTCTTAGCAGTTGACGCGCCTGGAATCACTAACCAATCCATTCGAACTGAAACCCGAGGCCTTTCCAGTCGTATTAGTGACAATTGACGCAGGCGTGGTCCAAGAAGCCGGAATGCCTCCGTCCACGTTTTCCGCGTGACGACAGACCAAAGGGGTCAGGCGGCGCGGGGGCCGAAGCGGAAGCGACCAGCGCGTAAACTGGAAACGACATAGCGGTTACGGAAACGAGCGAGCGACGCGCGCGGGCGGCCCCGGTCGGTGGTCCCCCCGGGGGGGGGGGGGGGGTAGCGGCGCGCTGGCACCTGCCGCGGCTTGTTGCGTCGCGCTGCTCTCTATATAGAAACTGCTCCTGCCCATAAATCGAGCTGCCGCCGCCGCCCCGACCGGCCCCCCCGCGCGCCACAGGCCGCGGGCACGGCGACCCCGCAGCGGCCCGCTCCGCGGAGGCGGTCGGCCGCGCGGACTCTTCACACCGGCAGAGACACGGCTCGTCGTATGTCAGTAGGAATATTTTAATCGTTTGCTTGCGTCGCTGACTACGTTTTAACCTCGCCTCCCATACCCCCGCCTCTTTCCTCACAACCCCGCACTGTAAATCGGCCACGGCGGTCGGCCGCGCGGACTCTTCACACCGGCAGAGACACGGTTCGTCGTATGTCAGTAGGAATATTTTAATCGTTTGCTTGCGTCGCTGACTACGTTTTAACCTCGCCTCCCATACCCCCGCCTCTTTCCTCACAACCCCCCACTGTAAAATCGGCCACCGCGGTAGGCCGCGCAGACTCTTCAGAGAGGGAGAGAAACGGTTCGTCTTATGTCAGTAGGAATATTTTAATCGTTTGCTTGCGTCGCTGACTACGTTTTAACCTCGCCTCCCATACCCCCGCCTCTTTCCTCACAACCCCCCACTGTAAAATCGGCCACCGCGGTAGGCCGCGCAGACTCTTCAGAGAGGGAGAGAAACGGTTCGTCTTATGTCAGTAGGAATATTTTAATCGTTTGCTTGCGTCGCTGACTACGTTTTAACCTCGCCTCCCATACCCCCGCCTCTTTCCTCACAACCCCCCACTGTAAAATCGGCCACCGCGGTAGGCCGCGCAGACTCTTCAGAGAGGGAGAGAAACGGTTCGTCGTATGTCAGTAGGAATATTTTAATCGTTTGCTTGCGTCGCTGACTACGTTTTAACCTCGCCTCCCATACCCCCGCCTCTTTCCTCACAACCCCCCACTGTAAAATCGGCCACCGCGGTAGGCCGCGCAGACTCTTCAGAGAGGGAGAGAAACGGTTCGTCTTATGTCAGTAGGAATATTTTAATCGTTTGCTTGCGTCGCTGACTACGTTTAACCTCGCCTCCCATACCCCCGCCTCTTTCCTCACAACCCCCCACTGTAAAATCGGCCACCGCGGTAGGCCGCGCAGACTCTTCAGAGAGGGAGAGAAACGGTTCGTCTTATGTCAGTAGGAATATTTTAATCGTTTGCTTGCGTCGCTGACTACGTTTTAACCTCGCCTCCCATACCCCCGCCTCTTTCCTCACAACCCCCCACTGTAAAATCGGCCACCGCGGTAGGCCGCGCAGACTCTTCAGAGAGGGAGAGAAACGGTTCGTCGTATGTCAGTAGGAATATTTTAATCGTTTGCTTGCGTCGCTGACTACGTTTTAACCTCGCCTCCCATACCCCCGCCTCTTTCCTCACAACCCCCCACTGTAAAATCGGCCACCGCGGTAGGCCGCGCAGACTCTTCAGAGAGGGAGAGAAACGGTTCGTCTTATGTCAGTAGGAATATGTTAATCGTTTGCTTGCGTCGCTGACTACGTTTTAACCTCGCCTCCCATACCCCCGCCTCTTTCCTCACAACCCCGCACTGTAAAATCGGCCACCGCGGTCGGCCGCGCGGACTCTTCACACCGGCAGAGAAACGGTTCGTCGTATGTCAGTAGGAATATTTTAATCGTTTGCTTGCGTCGCTGACTACGTTTTAACCTCGCCTCCCATACCCCCGCCTCTTTCCTCACAACCCCCCACTGTAAAATCGGCCACGGCGGTCGGCCGCGCGGACTCTTCAGAGAGGGAGAGAAACGGCTCGTCGTATGTCAGTAGGAATATTTTAATCGTTTGCTTGCGTCGCTGACTACGTTTTAACCTCGCCTCCCATACCCCCGCCTCTTTCCTCACAACCCCCCACTGTAGAATCGGCCACCGCGGTAGGCCGCGAAGACTCTTCAGAGAGGGAGAGAAACGGTTCGTCTTATGTCAGTAGGAATATGTTAATCGTTTGCTTGCGTCGCTGACTACGTTTTAACCTCGCCTCCCATACCCCCGCCTCTTTCCTCACAACCGCGCACTGTAAAATCGGCCACCGCGGTCGGCCGCGCGGACTCTTCACACCGGCAGAGAAACGGTTCGTCGTATGTCAGTAGGAATATTTTAATCGTTTGCTTGCGTCGCTGACTACGTTTTAACCTCGCCTCCCATACCCCCGCCTCTTTCCTCACAACCCCCCACTGTAAAATCGGCCACGGCGGTCGGCCGCGCGGACTCTTCAGAGAGGGAGAGAAACGGCTCGTCGTATGTCAGTAGGAATATTTTAATCGTTTGCTTGCGTCGCTGACTACGTTTTAACCTCGCCTCCCATACCCCCGCCTCTTTCCTCACAACCCCCCACTGTAAAATCGGCCACCGCGGTAGGCCGCGCAGACTCTTCAGAGAGGGAGAGAAACGGTTCGTCTTATGTCAGTAGGAATATGTTAATCGTTTGCTTGCGTCGCTGACTACGTTTTAACCTCGCCTCCCATACCCCCGCCTCTTTCCTCACAACCCCGCACTGTAAAATCGGCCACGGCGGTCGGCCGCGCGGACTCTTCAGAGAGGGAGAGAAACGGCTCGTCGTATGTCAGTAGGAATATTTTAATCGTTTGCTTGCGTCGCTGACTACGTTTTAACCTCGCCTCCCATACCCCCGCCTCTTTCCTCACAACCCCCCCACTGTAAAATCGGCCACCGCGGTAGGCCGCGCAGACTCTTCAGAGAGGGAGAGAAACGGTTCGTCGTATGTCAGTAGGAATATTTTAATCGTTTGCTTGCGTCGCTGACTACGTTTTAAACCTCGCCCTCCCATACCCCCGCCTCTTTCCTCACAACCCCCCACTGTAAAATCGGCCACCGCGGTAGGCCGCGCAGACTCTTCAGAGAGGGAGAGAAACGGTTCGTCTTATGTCAGTAGGAATATGTTAATCGTTTGCTTGCGTCGCTGACTACGTTTTAACCTCGCCTCCCATACCCCCGCCTCTTTCCTCACAACCCCGCACTGTAAAATCGGCCACCGCGGTCGGCCGCGCGGACTCTTCACACCGGCAGAGAAACGGTTTCGTCGTATGTCAGTAGGAATATTTTAATCGTTTGCTTGCGTCGCTGACTACGTTTTAACCTCGCCTCCCATACCCCCGCCTCTTTCCTCACAACCCCCCACTGTAGAATCGGCCACCGCGGTAGGCCGCGAAGACTCTTCAGAGAGGGAGAGAAACGGTTCGTCTTATGTCAGTAGGAATATGTTAATCGTTTGCTTGCGTCGCTGACTACGTTTAACCTCGCCTCCCATACCCCCGCCTCTTTCCTCACAACCGCGCACTGTAAAATCGGCCACCGCGGTCGGCCGCGCGGACTCTTCACACCGGCAGAGAAACGGTTCGTCGTATGTCAGTAGGAATATTTAATCGTTTGCTTGCGTCGCTGACTACGTTTTAACCTCGCCTCCCATACCCCCCGCCTCTTTCCTCACAACCCCCCCACTGTAAAATCGGCCACGGCGGTCGGCCGCGCGGACTCTTCAGAGAGGGAGAGAAACGGCTCGTCGTATGTCAGTAGGAATATTTTAATCGTTTGCTTGCGTCGCTGACTACGTTTTAACCTCGCCTCCCATACCCCCGCCTCTTTCCTCACAACCCCCCACTGTAGAATCGGCCACCGCGGTAGGCCGCGAAGACTCTTCAGAGAGGGAGAGAAACGGTTCGTCTTATGTCAGTAGGAATATGTTAATCGTTTGCTTGCGTCGCTGACTACGTTTTAACCTCGCCTCCCATACCCCCGCCTCTTTCCTCACAACCGCGCACTGTAAAATCGGCCACCGCGGTCGGCCGCGCGGACTCTTCACACCGGCAGAGAAACGGTTCGTCGTATGTCAGTAGGAATATTTTAATCGTTTGCTTGCGTCGCTGACTACGTTTTAACCTCGCCTCCCATACCCCCGCCTCTTTCCTCACAACCCCCCACTGTAAAATCGGCCACGGCGGTCGGCCGCGCGGACTCTTCAGAGAGGGAGAGAAACGGCTCGTCGTATGTCAGTAGGAATATTTTAATCGTTTGCTTGCGTCGCTGACTACGTTTTAACCTCGCCTCCCATACCCCCGCCTCTTTCCTCACAACCCCCCACTGTAAAATCGGCCACCGCGGTAGGCCGCGCAGACTCTTCAGAGAGGGAGAGAAACGGTTCGTCTTATGTCAGTAGGAATATGTTAATCGTTTGCTTGCGTCGCTGACTACGTTTTAACCTCGCCTCCCATACCCCCGCCTCTTTCCTCACAACCCCGCACTGTAAAATCGGCCACGGCGGTCGGCCGCGCGGACTCTTCAGAGAGGGAAAGAAACGGCTCGTCGTATGTCAGTAGGAATATTTTAATCGTTTGCTTGCGTCGCTGACTACGTTTTAACCTCGCCTCCCATACCCCCGCCTCTTTCCTCACAACCCCCCACTGTAAAATCGGCCACCGCGGTAGGCCGCGAAGACTCTTCAGAGAGGGAGAGAAACGGTTCGTCTTATGTCAGTAGGAATATGTTAATCGTTTGCTTGCGTCGCTGACTACGTTTTAACCTCGCCTCCCATACCCCCGCCTCTTTCCTCACAACCGCGCACTGTAAAATCGGCCACCGCGGTCGGCCGCGCGGACTCTTCACACCGGCAGAGAAACGGTTCGTCGTATGTCAGTAGGAATATTTTAATCGTTTGCTTGCGTCGCTGACTACGTTTTAAACCTCGCCTCCCATACCCCCCGCCTCTTTCCTCACAACCCCCCACTGTAAAATCGGCCACGGCGGTCGGCCGCGCGGACTCTTCAGAGAGGGAGAGAAACGGCTCGTCGTATGTCAGTAGGAATATTTTAATCGTTTGCTTGCGTCGCTGACTACGTTTTAACCTCGCCTCCCATACCCCCGCCTCTTTCCTCACAACCCCCCACTGTAAAATCGGCCACCGCGGTAGGCCGCGAAGACTCTTCAGAGAGGGAGAGAAACGGTTCGTCTTATGTCAGTAGGAATATTTTAATCGTTTGCTTGCGTCGCTGAATACAGCTCATAGTTAGAGCTTTATGTTCCTATCTCATAACTCTTGTGTGTATCACATCCGTTCCGTAATAGGGTCCGCTTCACATTGGTTTGGAAGAGTATTCCCACGTATATCCGTGCAGTTTTCCACTCGGTCGTAATGCAGATTTTATTATTTTACATTAGGAATCGTCCATAAATTACGTAACGCTAAAGGGGAGGGAGAGGGTCCGTTATGCTGCGTTACTAGGGGTTCAAGCGCATGTTACCGGTGCGTTACAAGGGGGAGAGGGGGTATTGAAAATAATCGAAATTTGCGCTACGTAATTTTATTTGTACAGCCCCATTTCACTACGTTTTTTTTGTGTCGCGTACATGGCAAATGATAAACTGGCACGAAATTACTAACCCCGCCTCTTTTCTCACTCCCCCCCCTCCTCCAGTGTAAAATCGTCGCTCAGCGCCCTACCTTATACCTTCAGTTTTGCTTCACGCTTTCTGCATGGGCTTCCCTTGTCTCGATTCTTCTCACTCTCCCCCTCTTGTTTTGTACCTATTCTTCCCGCCTTGCCTTTCGCCATCTTACTTCTCGATGTCCCGTCTTGCTTTTTTTGCCTTGGATCTTCCCGTTCCGTTATGGTTTACCTTGCCTTGCCTTACTTTACCTTAAGGCGGCCCCACACAATCGAGAAACGAGCTCCTGCTCTTTCAATCCCGAGCAGCTGATTCGCTCGGGAAATGTTGGCTTCCTCAGATGTCTCCAAAAGACCCGACACGCGGTGGATAGCGATAGCACCGAATGTTCGTCGCTCAGCAAAACAGCAAGCGACCCTTCCACCCTTCGGTTTCGCCGAGCGTGCGCTCGCCACTCGCATAATGCCGAATGTATGGAGCCGCCTTTATACTTCCTTTTTCTTTCTTGGCGCGTGGGGGGGGGGGTAATCAAAATGGAATCTCTCCCGGTATTTTGCGTCGTTCGCGGTTGTGCCGCTAGGATTCGCGTGGTCGCGACTGTAGCGAGCAGTGCGGGCGATCATGCGACTCCTAGCTGCACAACCGAGAACGGCGCGAAAGATATTCCATTTTGATGACACCCTTCTCCCACGCCAAGAAAGAAAAACCGAAGTATAGCTTGGCTTGGCTCTTGCCGTCCCGCCTTGCATTGACTTGCCTCCTTCCCTCTCACCAGTTCCCGGGTGGGATGACCTGCTCCGTGTAACGGGCGGCGCGGCGCGGAGGCGGCGAGCCGTTGACTGCCGTGCGGCGTGCTCCCGACTCGTGCACTGAGGTTTCATTCATCGTTTGTCTGGTCGCCGCGACGTGAAAGTGAACAGAGCAAGTACAACAACCTCCGATTTTATCAGCAATCAGTGAAGAGTGTATCAAGGGAATTAACATAAAATGTAATCTAACGTTAAAATTATTCTGACTCACGCTTACATTCATTCCAAAGCAATCCATGGTAATAGTGTTGCTTTACTATTTTAGGGAAATATGTTGTTTACATCTTTCCCCAGAGGTGTCGAAGTCTCATGTGCTCAAGACGAAAATTAATAAAATTGAAAATACTTCGTCATTTAGAAATGTTGTGTATCATTTGCATGGTTGCTAAAGAAAAGAAAAGTAAGTAAATATTGTTAGTTAGGAGACTTTAATTTCAAAGTTACGAAGAAAGTAACTTTTTTTTAGATATTCTGAATTTTTTAAAATTTAATTTAAGAAAAGTTGATACAAGTGATTCTTGATACGCTTTGTATTCTAATTTGATCACCATCCATGTTTTGAAGTCGGATCCCGATTTTGTTAATAAACTGTTATCAAAACTACAAAATGGTTATTGTTGTAAATACGTGAAATAATTTATTACAAGATGATTTGAGAAGGATACTCACACTACCATTTGTTTCCGCTAAGCCGTTCGCTCATTTGTGAGAGACTTCGTCGCGAGAGGGCACCGATTCGTCAGAACCTTCGCAGAACGTAACACAACATTGGTCACGGAGACGCTTGGACCCGACGCTTTCGTGGGGCGACCCCAGCGCCGCAGCCCTCGAGTGCGGCCGTCGGTTGTTGGCCGGCTGCCGCCGCCGGTGAAAATTTATCGGGCGTCGTCGCGGGCGGACGAGAAAGTGGCGCTCGCCTTTATCGCCGCGCCCGCACTTCCCCCATTACGCTGGCGGCGCGCCGGCCCTATCACCCCGCGCCCACGACGGCGGGGGGAGGGGGCGGGGGAGAGGGGGCTGCAGGATGGGGGTGAGGGACACCGGGAGGCAGGGGTCGACAAAGTGAATGGGTGGCGATGTGGGAAAGAGGGTGGGTCAAATCGGAGGCGGGGAAGAACAAGGGTGGAGCACAGCGGGAGGGGGAAAAACAAGGATGGTGTAGAGAGGGGACAGAAAAGAACAAGGATGGGGTAGAGAGGGACGGAAAAGAACAAGGATGGATTAGATTGGAGGAGGGGAAGAGCAAGAATGGTGTAGAACGGGAGGAAGCAAGGGTGAGGTAGAGCGGGGGCGGGGAAGATCAAGGATGGGGCAGAACGGGGGCCGGGGGAACAGGGGTGGGGAAGAGCGGAGGCGTTGCTGCAGGGAGAGAACAGGCCGGAGTGGAGCGGGACAGGCCGGGAATGGAGTAGGGGAGGAGGTGTAGAGGGTCTGAAGCAGGGAGAAGGGCAGGGAGGCGGCAAGACGAAAGCGGGGCAGGGTGGGGGTGGTGAGGAAGGAAAGGCGGGGAGGAGGCGGAGGCGTGTGGGTCGTTACCCCGCCCAGGCGCACTACCTGTAGTTCATGACGCCGAATGTAGTAACAACTTGAACCTAGGGAACCTGGGAACCTACTTTTCTTTATCTTTCAATGAAGACTTTTTTTTCTTGTGATCAAATATAATATTTCCCCAATCAATCCCGCCCAATCTCTGTAACTGTTCAAGTTCTGTTACCACATCTTCCCTTTCGTAGTCACGTAGACTTACCGCTTAGGTTTTTTTTTTAATAGCCTTAATTTTCATTACATTACAACCTAGGAGGTTAGTGGCGGCATGAACTCTTAAAACTTTTCAAATAGAACCGTGGTCTTTCATCACTCGAAAACGCGTTTCATTAGGTGAAATACACCTAGTAGAGTCATATTGTTAATGCAGTACCAGAGATAGCGTTACTCGTTCCCACAAACAAAGGATTCATTCCTCGTTATCGTTCATTAGAAACAGCAACATGGCAACAAGACTGTTTATCGTTTTATTTCCAATGTATTCGCCCTTCCTGAAATTTCTCTTCTTTGTTTTCCTACAGTACTTCCTGCCTTTCCCATCATTATAAACCTTGCTCTTTATTCATCTTTCCCTGGCGGTATTTTTCGTTCTCGTTTCCCCTGCATTTTTTCTTCGTCGTCCCAACTTTCATTTCCTGAAAACTATGGGAATTGGTTCTTTGTTTTTTTCCTATTCGCTGTCTGCCTTACTCCTGGCCTTGTGCGTTGCTCCCCAGCTCCCAGTCCATTTGGGTGGTCTCGTTTAATGACGCGTTAGCGGCTGGGGCGGCGCTTACAGCATCTCGGAGAGTCTTGCTTCTTGCTGTGGGCGCCGCGATGGCCTGATTCCGGGCTTCGTAACGCGTTTCCCGGATCCAAACCTCTCCAGTCCCTTGGGCGTGTGATTGGGTGCGAGGAAGTTACGGTGAGTCCAATCGAACTCTTATTCGTAAGAGAAGTTCGATAGATTTGTATTGTGAAAAGAACAATAACAAAAAACGGACTCACAATAAGCGTACATTTAAAGAACGTTAGAGATAACAAACGCCGTACAGTGCCTTGAAAATATTTTATAAATTTAATATTTTTATCAAGTCAACATAAATTTTTTTAAGAGTGAAACATATGAATAATAATATTTTCGGCGTTCAGTTAGGAATGTACGCAACTAAAAATATAAACACAATTGTGTGTAGACCGAACTGTTTATAATATCTGTTATATAATGGAGCTTGAGCAGCCATTTTACAGGATTTTTGCCACGTACGTGAATTAGATGTCACATACGTGAGATATAAGTTCAGAGATTTAAAAGTGAAGAAGTTTATAAATTAAAATATGGTTTATCTTTCGCTTTAAAGAAAATAATTGTCAATAATCTTACTCTTTGAAAGTGGAAACAAGAGCTACTCGTTTTATATTTAACCATCAATGAAGTAGGAGATAGCTCTTCAGAACAAAATGTTACAGAACAGCAACATTTCTCGCCATCCATTAATTATTTGAACTTTTATAGTGTGTAACCAAAAAACTCAACGTATTTCAGGACAATACACAATCTCCAAACAATCTTATGGATTGTACAATTAGACAACTCTGTTTACATTGTTTTACGATTTTTACGAACTCACGATTTTACAAAATTTACATCCTGTCCCTAAATGCACATGCGGTCTTTACTCAGCATCCAGAAAATGTGTACCTTGCCTAATTGTACACAATTTTACAGAGTGTTCAGGAGAATCCAGAATAATAATATTTCACTTTCAGCAGCTAGTAGATTTCTCGGCTTATTCTCAGGGGTGAAACATACACCGTGTGCAACTGATCGCCACCCGTGCAGAGACTTATAGTCGAGAGAAAAGAGCACATTGGGCAGGGGGAAGGGGTGGGGAGGGGGAGGGGTCAGTCTCGCCAGAGCCATTCGTCGGCGCCTCTGGTCGTGCGCTGGCGCCGCGCCGCACGCTTAACTCACCCGCCCCCGCAGCCAGCGAAGTCCGCGTGGGCGAGGGTGAGCGAGGGCGGAGGGAGAGGGCGGGGTGCGGAGGGGCGGGGAGGATAGACGCGGGACAGGGAGGGGTGGGGCGTGGAGGGGCGGGACGGGGTGGAGTGGTTCGAAGCGAATATGGGGCAGAGTGCGGTAAGACGGGGACGGTGTGAAGTGGGGTCGAGCGACGCGGGGTCGGGTCTGGGGTGGATCGGAGAGGAATGGGATATAATCGGGGTGGACTGGGGCGGGGCGGGGTGGGGCGCGGCGGATAGACGCGAGGACGTGGCGGGGCGAGGGCGCTGCGAGACGGGCGGGGATGAGACGGATTCGGGCGGGAACGAGGTGGAGACTGGCGAGGTCGGGCAGGGCCGTGACGGGGCGGGGCGGTAGGGGTGGAGAGGCAGAATAGGGACGGGCAGGACGTAGAGTGACGGGGTGAAGTGGGACGAGGTGAGTATGGAGCAGAGTGAAGCACGGCGGGGATGGTATGAAGTAGGGTCGAGCGACGCGAGGTCGGGTCAGTGATGGAACGGAGAGGAAAGGGGTGCTGGCTCATCCAGGGCGGAACGAAGGGAGGGCGGCGAGGCCGATGCTGGAGAAGCGGAGATGGGGCGAGGACGGGACTAGACGGGACGGGGACGGAGCGGCGCGGGGCGGGGCGGGGCAGGCGGAGTGGAGTGGAGTGGAGAGGTTGACGGGGGCGGGGCGGGGCGGGCGGAATGGAGTGGAGTGGAGAGGTTGACGGGGGCGGGGCGGGCGGAATGGAGTGGAGTGGAGAGGTTGACGGGGGCGGGGCGGGGCGGGGCGGGCGGAATGGAGTGGAGTGGAGAGGTTGACGGGGGCGGGGCGGGGCGGGGCGGGCGGAATGGAGTCGAGTGGAGAGGTTGACGGGGGCGCGGCGCGCGCGGCGGCATGGCGGCAAGAAGCCGACGCAGCAGTGGGCGTGCCAACGGCCAAAGGGTAAAGAGCGCCTGGCTACCCTCGGCGACACGGCCATTACTCTTGGGGGCGCCTCTCCCCCTCCCGCGTCCAACACAGGGCCATCAAGATCGCCCTCTCCCCTGCCACGGGACGTTGCCGGGCTTTTAGTGCGTGGGCGAGGGTGGGCTCCTTGTAACTCTTCGTTCCCACTCCCCTCTAAATATTCCCTTACATTATTTCCTCTCTTTACCTTGCCAAGTAAACTGCAAGTTTTGTGATAAATGTGTCATGTGTATTACATAAATTGTATACAGCTTCATGCAAAAATATACCTCTCATTTATTATAAAGATAAGTTTACGGATTACGTGAAATATACTCGTATATTCTGAAAAATCAAATTCCTACGTTATATTACACATACTTTTTAATTATTATTTAGACAGCTTAAACGTAGTAAAAAGACTTACAGACGCGTATTACTGAATATACACACGTGCTTAGAATACACTATAACTCTGCTACCAGTGATCGCTCCAACTAGCCTTTATTTAAAGTCAATGAACGATAAAAGACTCTGACGAAATCGTGAATAACTAAATAACAAAAGTTAATGTGAAATATGAGGTTAATAAAATTAAGAAAACGTGAAAGATTTCGCTTTTTCTCCAACTGAAAAACGAATCGATAACGTGTTCAAATTAATATTAAAATAAGAAATATCGGAAAGGAAACTGTGGGGATCTACAGAAAACTACGAACATCACTTTCTTTAACGAAGGCTAACCCAAAATCAATATACGATCTTGGTCAATGCTATGGGACACGCTCGAGTCTCCCAGCGGAGGATAAAACCTGTCCTGCGCCGTCGGGAATAGCGCTGCTCGAGACGCGAGCTGTCTCAGAGAAAAGAAACAGCGCGTCATCTGTATGTGGCGTTGCGACCGCCTTTACGGCAGAAGGAAAACACGAGTACTTCAAACGGCGGGTCGGGAAAGAGAGAGTTCCCGCCGCAGCCACACGTCGAAACAAATACCGCCGCCCGCTTTCTCGATCTTTGCCACGCGGCGGCGGGTCAATTGAGATCTTCGGACGAAAACAAAACCCGACCGCAACTGAAAACCTCGCAGCTGATAGGACTCCGCAGAAAAGTTGGAAGGACCAATTCGTGGATAGGGGCCTCGGAAGATTTCAATTAGTTGTCGAAAGTGGCCACATGAGTGAAGTCCACATGAAAATTTACCAAAATAAAAATCTTCACGTACATGTATAAGCGAAAACAGTTGAGTCAAAGATATTTTCCACGAAGAGTAACGAGTGCACTGGAGATGTATATTAGTTTCCCGTGAAAGGAATTGATTTTGTAACCTTGCATATGTGGGGGTAAGCACCACGTGTTACAAGAAATATGTTGGCTTCCAAGTCAATCGAGACATTGAGGTCTATGTCTACATTGCGTATTTGGCAACAATGTTTGATTTTCGACTTTCAATTTGGAAATAACGCGCAATTTCCTTCTTTGCCAGACATTCGGAGTCCGTGGAGCATTCCCCCTGTTTGACGTTTTTGGCGATTCCCCGAATTTTGAGGGGTCATCAGAGAAACAACTGGCATCGTTGAATGACACAAAGTCGACAAGGAATGTGGAGTGTACATTTCAGAGGTTACAAAGCCTTATTCTGAGACAATCATTGCTCTTTTACCACTGGCAATGTAAAGATGTTTATCACCCACTGCAATGCAAACCTGACAAGGCGAATTGTATGGAGATTTTGAACTTTTTGTCAACATTTTTCGTTTATGAATATAATTTAAAAAGCAAGGCATGAATACATAAAACCATATCTTTTTACCGTGCCCCATCCGCGTTCTATCAATGAAATCGGCGTTTCTACTTGCACTTTTCACTTACTTTTCCCAGGCGGCATCATTAGACGGGGCAGGCGCTGCGGTCGCTGTTACATCCCGCTCCCCCCCCCTCGCTCGCAGTCGTCAATCGCAGAGGTCGACCTCTCGATCGCCGAGCGATCCTCAAATGGCACTGAGCTCCCGCGGACATCGGAGAAATCCATTGCGGTTTGAAAGTTGGAGAAATCGCGCGAGATAATCGGGGAGATGGTCACAAGAACTCCGACAACGATCTCGTTTCTTATTGGACATCGAGTCAATGTGGGGCGGAAGGGCTACACATTTTTGTCGTCACTGGTGTAAATGTTATAAATAAACATATTGGAAACGTCAACGCTTTTATTCAAATATTTTATTCAATGGGAATTTCAAGAATAAATAAATAATAAACCAATAAATCAATAGATTTATGGGACAATATTAGGAAGATGGCAAATTAAAAGGAATTAAAAGGAAATCGCCACAACTGTACATAGCTCAAAAGATAACACTAAACAATTATCTGGCAGATGTTCGCTACAATGAAACAAAACAAAATTAAACTTGAGGTAAAAATGAAATATCTCTTATTTTTTCTCCAGAAATGAGTAAAAGAAGTTATTTAATTTCACAAATATTTTTTTTGAAATTTATTTTTCGTTTATATGAATGGAACAAAATGTGGCTCGATTGAATGTTATGATTACTTTTATCTTTGAGCAATGTATATCTTTGACATTTGAATATTTAACAGCCAAAAAGTTAAATATACACTTCTTCAAATTAGCGTGTAATAAAGTAATACGAAATAATAATATGCACTACACAAATGAAAAATACACTTATGGGAGGAGAAAGAGTGTAACCGAGTAAACGCGGACGAAAAACAAAAGGAAAGAGGTTAGGACGCAAAGGTCATACGTAATGGCATCCAAATTAATTACCAATTTCTGACATGCGACTGTACTGCGCCATCTAATCCAATGAGCCACTCAGGCAGGAGAGTAGGACAGACCATAAAAAACGGAAGGTGCCTCCTGACTAGGAAATCAAACGTCCTTCCAAATGAGAGTTCCAAAGAAATGTGGCAAGTATATAAAATACACACTGAAGAAACTGCGGCTTGATTAAGAACAAGCCCATCTTCATTCCATTCTCGAATGCTTCTCACTTAAATTAGCAGCCGCCAACTGACTTCTGTGACACCGGCGGTATACATTCGCCCATAAAAGTTATTGGTGTGTAAAGAGGAGCTGCCTCCGTCGGCCGGTTACTTTTATTTCTTGGGGAAAGAAACTGCGGACAAATGGTCCGAGAGGGCCCTATTTATAAAGTGACGTATTTGGGCCACGATTTCCGAAGAGAAAAAGAGCAGGCAAAAAGCGGGCGTCTTGCACGGAGGTTTATTTCTACGCTCCGACGCACAAAACAAACAGTTCTGATCTGCGCAGACCACGTCTGGCGACATCGCGAGCGCACTGCGATTTCAAAGACGCAACAGGCGGACAAAAATGTATTTATTTCTTACTTATACGTTTAGCTTCACTAATGTAATCAATGTCATGAAATATGTCGATGTTACAACATAATAAAAATAAAAGTTGTTTACGCACAAAGGGCATTATAAAGATTCTAATGACCGTTATTGCTTTCGATACAGAGCTCGATATACACTGCATAAGTTACCTAAATCGAGAAGATCGTGATTACGAGGGAAACATGAAAACAGTTGAATGATGCTACATGTTCTCTTGTGGAGGGATTTACGAAAGGGAAAACTGGGAGGAAAATACGAAAAGACGATCCGAGTCAAGTTAACATCTAGTTAATTAGTAAACAAGAAAATCTCAATCAATAAAAATAAAATTATGTACGAACCACAGGCATTAATTGATTCTCACGATCTCTGGCGGCAAAAACCCCTTAGGCCAAAGATCTTCGGGCATTTTCTCGCCGCTCGATCATTCGAATCTTTATAATGCCCTTGGTGTATAATAAACTATTATTTTTATCATGCTATAATATTTACATATTTCAAGGCATTGTTTACATTAGTGAATAGCTACATTTGAGAAAACATTATATAAAGTATTAATTAACGTACGACAAAAATTAATAAATCAACAACAATAAATGAATATTCTAATATTTTTACATTTTACTTGGTATAACATAATTACGTTGTTTTGTTAAGAAGCAGATAAGAGTACTCGAGGAAACTTATTTTAATCCTTATGTTTTTAAATTAAATTTTTTGGACTAAAAAAGAAAGTTTCCAAAACTCTCCAATTTAAAGATTCCAAACAAACATGAAAATAGTTTAGTGCTTTATGTTCCTTACCATATTTTAAATTTATTTTGGTTAATAATTGTGTAGAAGGTTCAGGCAAATGTGGGTAGTTTTTAAGAAAAGTCCCAAGTTTGGCCTAATTTGTACACATTTCTCAGTAATTGTTAATTTCACAAAACTGATTTTTTTTTCATTCGTTTTTAATCATCCCTATTTCAGTATTATCTTCTTTCGAAAACACATATTTATTATTATTACTTTCGTTTTGTAGTAAATATCTTTATTACTTAAAGTTAGTCGGTTGTATCTCAGTCAGTTTGATGGTTCTGATGAGTGATGATGCTAATATCTTTTGATGATGGAGCAATAGTGGAATGAGAGGCAGGGCAAACGGGAAAATATACAGAAAATCTGGAGTGAATACACTGGTTGCATGGACCGACCAAGTTTTCAATCCCGCTACCGAAAGGCAAAATCCAGGAGGTTGACTGATGGTTAGTGATTTCGAGCGCGTCAACTAACGAGATCATTAGTCCCGTACGTGTAGTCCATGTTTTTTTTATCGGGAAGTGGAGGTGATCCTCCCCAGCTAGATGGCAAGATTCGGCGCCCACCTACCATCGACTAATGGAGTTTTCCCCAACAAGGTATCTCCCACCAACGGGGCATCGTCCCCACCCGGGACAAGCTCTATGCCCCCGACCGATCTCAGGGTATATATAGTAGTGTAGTGCATGTTAATGCAAGCGGAAAGATGGGAGGTCTGATCAATACACCACCCCGCCTACGATTCTACAGTTGTGAATTGAGGAGCGTTTTTTCAAAACCCGATTAATGCAAGAGAAATTCAATACAGGCTGTATATCGTTTAGGCATCTTTTGACCCATTTCATTATCCCTAAAATCGGTAATAGCATAACTCCACAAATTATATAGTAAAATTTTGCTTTAATCATCCAAAATTACAAGATATTAACAAAAAACGATATAAATACATTCGCAACATTCGTTTTACTCAAAACTATCTTTTGTACTTATCGAGTTTCCGAAAAAAGTTTCGTTTCGCAGAAGTAAGTTGCTTTTGGCCGGCGTGCCCCCACCCGGACCACAGCGCGCGGCGATCCTTTTGGGCAGGTGGGCGATCTATTTAGCGAGCGCTGCGGTTCTGCGCCTCATGTAAATGCGCGCGCCGGCGGCAGCGGGTGGTTAAGAGTCCGCTCGCGAGCTACAAGTTGCAAAACACCCGGTGAGTCAGCCCGCATGGCGTACGGGCGCCGCATTTGCAAGTGATTGGTATTCGCCGCTGCAGCCACGCGGGTGGCGGCGGCGGCGGCGGCGGCGGCGGCTGCTGCTTTGGCGGCGGACGGGTCCGAGGCGTGGTCGCTGCGGGACACAGACGGGATCGAGAGTGTGATCGAGAGCGGGATTGAAAGTGGGGTCGAGAGTGCGATCGAGAGTGGGGTCGAGCGTGGGATCGAGAGTGGGGTCGAGAGTGGGATCGAGAGTGGGGTCGAGAGTGGGGTCGAGAGTGGGGTCGATAGTAGGATCGAGAAAGTGGTCGAGAACGGATTGAGGGGGTTGAGAGTAGGGTCCAGATTGCGGTCGAGAGTGGGGACGAGAATGAGGACGAGAATGAGGACGAGAGAGGACGAGAGTGAGGACGAGAGAACGAGAGAGAGGACGAGAGAGAGGACGAGTGAGAACGAGAGAGAGGACGAGAGAGAGAGGACGAGAGAGGGGACGAGAGAGGGGACGAGAGAGGGGACGAGAGAGGGGACGAGAGTGGGACGAGAGTGGGGACGAGAGTGGGGACGAGAGTGGGGACGAGAGTGGGGACGAGAGTGGGGACGAGTGGGGACGAGAGTGCGGTCGAGAGTGCGGTCGAGAGTGGGGACGAGAGTGCGGTCGAGAGTGGGGACGAGAGTGGGGACGAGAGTGGGGACGAGAGTGGGGGGCGAGAGTGGGGACGAGAGTGGGGACGAGAGTGGGGACGAGAGTGGGGACGAGAGTGGGGACGAGAGTGGGGTCGAGAGTGGGGACGAGAGTGGGGACGAAAGTGGGGACGAGAGTGGGGACGAGAGTGGGGACGAGAGTGGGGACGAGAGTGGGGACGAGAGTGGGGACGAGAGTGGGGACGAGAGTGGGGACGAGAGTGGGGACGAGAGTGGGGACGAGAGTGAGGTCGAGAGCGATATCGAGAGCGGGATCGAAAGTGAGGTTGAGAGAGGACTCGAGAAAGACGTCGAGATAGGCACTGAAAGCGCCATCAGTGTGGGATCGGGAGGGCCTGGAGGAGTCGCACGTTGAATTGGGAGAGTGGATGCTCGATAACAAAACTTCACGTTTAAAAACCTCGATATTCTGAATTAAAATTTCGATGTCAAGTTATTCATCGACCCAAATCATCGATTTTTTTTTTGGTTTAGTAGCTTCTAACATTTACGTTTGTGCGGGGGAGAATTTAATTTGACAGGAGCCATATTCATTAATTTATAATTAAGATTTTACTCACAAAACAAACTCAAAATGATTAAAACACAACTGAGCCTGAAAGCCCGAGTGTTAAGTGTCATTGCAAGGGGGGCAGAAGTTCCTCGAAGAAGCGGTGAGCGGGTCGGGAGCGGGTCGGGAGCGGGTCGGGAGCGGGTCGGGAGCGGGTCGGGAGCGGGTCGGGAGCGGGTCGGGAGCGGGTCGGGAGCGGGTCGGGAGCGGGTCGGGAGCGGGTCGGGAGCGGGTCGGGAGCGGGTCGGGAGCGGGTCGGGAGCGGGTCGGGAGCGGGTCGGGAGCGGGTCGGGAGCGGGTCGGGAGCGGGTCGGGAGCGGGTCGAGAGCGGGTCGGGAGCGGGTCGGGAGCGGGTCGGGAGCGGGTCGGGAGCGGGTCGGGAGCGGGGCGGGAGCGGGTCGGGAGCGCGGCGGGAGCGCGGCGGGAGCGCGGCGGGAGCGCGGCGGGAGCGCGGCGGGAGAGGGGCGGGGTGGGAGCGGGGCAGGGCGGGAGAGGGGCGGGGCGGGAGCGGGGCGGGAGAGGTGCGGGAGCGGGGGTGGGAGCGAGGAGGAGCGGGGTGGGTGGGGGCGAGAGCGTCCGATGGAACGTGCAAAGCAAACGGGAACAGGTTGAACGGGACGATTGTCAGTCGTAGAGAGTAGCGAGTGGCGAGCGCTGGCGTCCGGCACCGAAGCAGCGAACGCGCTTGCTTTCCATCGTTTTCATAATGAACGTAAAATTTCTGTCTGCCCCGTTTGTACTTTGTGATGGACAGGAGTTTAACAAGGTCACGCTTATTTCAAATTGCCCCCTCAAGAGCATTCATATTTAATTCATTCTTCCTCGGGGTGAGATAAGTTGAGATATGGATAAAAAGAGGGTCAAAGATACTAATGAAGGGTAAAGAAAGTCGATGAACGATGATTTTCCACAAGTGGTCAGATAACACTCTTGAGGCAAAAATAAATGTGAGGAATTTGTTTCCATTTCGAAGTGACATACGAGACAGTTCTGGTATTCAATAATATTAAAAAGTACACAGTTTACTGAATAGACATTTATTTCACAATTAACTCAAGAAACATACTGGGAAAGAATCTATACTAAACTATCTGTGTCATCGATAAATTGAGTATGTCATATGCGTAAAATGATTACATCAAATACCATGATAGTAGGCAAATTAACGATAACTGTCGTGAGAGTAAATTTCGCTTAATTGGTACGATATGAATTTGGGCTCCGACGAGCTTTTTGGGGAATAGGGAATAACATCACTGGATCACGCATTCACGATTAATAATTTTTGTTCATTCAAACCTTTACGTTCTTTTAGATTTTCTAATCATCACACGCTCAAGTTTCCTTTAATTGAAGAACATAAGAGGTTTTTTTTTCTATCTTTCCTTGTAAAATGTCATTTGAAAATATCTAGCTTTAAATCGTACAATATTCTACTAAAGTTATTTGCAAGACATAAAGCATCATTCAACCTTTGGTAGTGTTCCTAATTAGATGCCAGAAAACGGAACCTACAAGTGGGCACGTTATACTAGTATTACGAGAATGGCAAATTACGACAGTGGTGCGTGAGTAGGCGAAAGTTGTGGGTTGTGCGTAAGTACGAATGTTGTGGGTAGCAAGTAAGGACGACAAGGTGGATTCTAGGCATGGGGTGGCGCTTGCTACGGCTGTGGAACTGGTTTCACCGATAGTATCTGTAGCGCTGTTTGTCGATGACCGAGGCAAACTCCCAACGGAGGGGAGACTTCGCCTTCGGGGAAGAGTGAATGGAATTGCGACATCATCCTATCAGCGCCCACGCTGCCATCGTCACCATCGATACCAACGACTTCGCGCGACGTAATGCGAATTCTGAGTATCGATGATTCGGCTTCCTCCGCGGAAAACGAACACTTGCACATGCAATGCAGCACGTGCTAGGCGGCGCCTGGAGTCAAAGAGTTCCAAGTAGAGAGAACGCGCGCGCGGTAGCGGTCCGGTGAAAGGAGCATGTAGAACACGCCAGTCAATGTAGTATCACGAATGAGCTTCGCTTACTCACGCGCACACACGTGTGTTACAAAATTACCTTATTATGGAAGCAAACCAAACGAACCGGTTATTAGAAAGTTTACATACGTATAAACTGATGGAAACCAGAATACAATATGGTTCTTTCGAGAAATTCTTGGTTATTTGCAATCGTTTGGATGATTTCAAGTTGAATTCATACAGTTTTCGTAAATAAATCAATGAAAAGAAACAATGAATTTAAATACTTTTCCAGTGCTTTAAAACCAAAAATTAATTAAATAATTATTGCAATGTAACTACTATATTATCAAACTATTTTCGTTTCCAGAGTCTCAATACTTTTAAACTCTTTATGGTCATCACACTGATTAACGTACTTGTTATCGGTACGATTTCCGCTGATAAATATACGGATATATCGTGTTCGCCCTTCAACCAGTAGTTTCGTTCCATCAAGTTACAGAGCTGCTGATGAAAATGATGGGGCATCGTCCGAATTTGATTCTCCTCCTCTTCCTCTCGCAGATTCTGAACCCACAAAATGTACGTCAACGCATCCTACAATAAACACCCAAACACAAACAAGTCTATTCAAGTAATTTTCAATCCATTCGCTTTGAACCCGTCAACACTTCACTTTGTTAGTACACAGCCCTCCGCTGCGGCCCTTACGAACGGCACCTGGGGTCGCCAGCCCCACTCTGGCCGCGAGGTGTAACGCCAACGTACCTTTAACGCATGCTCCTATGAAGAGATGTCACAGAGGGGATTGTGTACGGTGGGTGGGTCGGCCCAACACGCCACAACACCTATGTGAACAACCATGTCTACGCGGGGCTTGAACGCGTGATCTCGGTCACCGGGGCGGTTGAGACTGTAGGTGTTGTCTCGGGAGAGTCGCACGTGGCCTGTGGTGTTTTTTAGAGCACTTCTGCAGCATCTACCTGGAATTATTCAAGTAAACGCGGAAAAAACGAAGCGCCCAGCCTCTTAGAATTCTCATTCAGGCAGAGACACGTTTGGACGTACGTATTTACCTACTTCGAAAATTCTACCAGCCCTGTCGCATTTAGAACCTAAGAACTCTCCGACTTGCTTCAGTTCCATACAGCTGGTAGTAATTAAATGATCACAGGTGTTGTCACTGCCAACAATGTTGGCAATGACAACACCTGTGATCATTTAATTTTAAATGCCAACGACATTTCACCACTAAACCAACAGCTGGTAGTAACTTAATGTTGTTGTTATTATTACTATTATTATTATTATTATTATTATTATTATTATTATTATTATTTTTGGACAGGGTGATGATGAGGTGTGAAAGGACTAGAATGATGATGAGAGGTGTTAGGTGGTGTAGTGGGAGGTGGGTTTTTGGAACCATCCTAGCATTCGCCTTACGACCAAGGGAAACGACGGAAACCCCTGCCAGGACGGCTGCCCGGGGAGCGAACTCGGATCTCCCGATTGCGAATCCAGCGCGCTACGCACTGAGCCACCTCACTCAGTTAGTATATATTGTTATAAATTAATACTTATGAGGGTTTAGAGGACTTTCACTCGCTGAGATCATTGAGGCCCATGAATGAGAAAAGCGAATCCATTGAAATGAATAAATGCGAATAAACGGTGCATTGAGAGGCAGGGCAAACGAGACATCTTGCGGAGCGCTCGCTTAACCTTCCAGCGGGCGCGCGTAAAATGTTCACACCAGCAGGCGCGTGTCGTAAATTTTACGACATTCAATGACTCTTGAAACAATCAAAGAAATTGTAGAACAATGGAATTTTATGTCGCATAATAATATCTAAGAATGATATTTACTACCAAAAAAAACATCCGTTGATAAACGTTCGTATTTAGTATCAAAAGGATCTTGTTCCGATCCAGTATCGTTCTGATGCTCGTCTATATTTTCAACATTCGTTTACTGTCACTGTCACTATCCAATTCATCATCTTCCTCCGATCAGACAGCGCTTGAAGAATATTCTGATTTTCGTTCACATGAATTCTTTATCTGGATATTTTACAGAAAATTTCGATTAGGTCAAATTGTTATACAATATTAGCACAACAGCCGGCGCGCAGCGTAAAGTTTACGTCTCTATACACTTATCCCTAATAGAGTGTTACAAAAACAGAATATAGCGTGCAACCTACACAGTGGCTGCAGGGATGCATCACTAAAGATACTTGCAAGGAATACCAAGAACGCAGAAGTCTTTGACAACAAGGAGTTGACTACAAAACAAAAAAATCTGCTATTGTCATAAAATTTACGACAGCGCGCCCGCTGGAAGGTTAATCCACCACCAATTCCACGCGGTTCGGCCGGGGATCGAACGGGGGTCGGAGCGGTGGCCGTCCCGCCAGTAACGAAGAGATCTTTTCCGAAAGCGCCTCCGACGCGCCCGGCAGGGGGCACGCGCGCGCCGGCCGTGACGCAGGGTGTATACAACAGCTAAGTGCGCATAAATACTCAATTGCCGCCGTATTCCCGTCGAAACGGCGCACGTCTCTCGCGAAAGCGCCGCCATAAAATCAATCAAAGCAGGCGGGTGGCCGGGCTGCCCCCGGCGGCGACTGCCGCTAAAGGGAATAAAACGAGAGAGAAACCGCCGCACGTCGCACTTGCAGGAGAAAGCAACCGGCGCCGCCGCTGGAGATCCGCTCCAATCCGAGCCGCCCCGCAGCACCAGAAAGGGGCGCTGAATAAATGCGTAGAATTTCTCTCTCTCTCTCTCTCTCTGAATTTAAATGTTCATCTGTTGTTAAGGGAGTTTGTGCTCGGCTAAGCGGATAGCTCTATCGATCATCTGCGCATGCGCAGATGCACTAAAGTGATGCGAAACTGGAAATGCGCAGAAGATCGATAGTGTTTTAACGTTCGAGGCCGGCGCCGCTGTAGATCCGAGCCGCCCCGCAGCCACCAGAAAGGGGAGCCAAATAAATGTGAAGAATTCTCTCTCTCTCTCTCTCTGAAATTAAATGCTCAACTGTTATTAGGGAGTTTGTGCACGCCTTAACGGACAGCACTATCGATCATCTGCGCACGCGCAGATGCACTAAAGTGATGAAAAAGGTGAACTGCGCATGCGCACAAGATCGATAGTGCTTTAACGTTCGAGGGTGCACAAACTCCCTATTAGAGAAGTCTATTGATTTTAAGGGATTTGCCCAGGCACAGCCTGTTATCCTCTGCTCTCCGTTGGGGTGCGACTTGAAGTATTCAGTAAACACGAACTCACTCGCGCGCTTCTCCGTTTTGGAATTAGAAGAACACGACGTTTTCCACAATAACACACAGAAACATACGCAATACAAGGGACAAACATGTAATCCCATTGAGGGGTTTGAACCCTCAACCCTTGATGCTCTTGGGCACCTTGGCAATTCAGATGGAAGGAGACTCACTGTTCTAGTAGCACCGGCTCTTCAAGATATTTATTTACATCAGTGCATCCATATTTCGTAAGTTCACGCATGGACGTTTGTTTTAACAATACTCTTTTTAGGCAAAAGGAAAGTACTTAAAGCAATTGAGCAAAGTTACAATCAGAATTAATACCATTCTTTCGTTACGTTACAATATGTAACTAACTTTTACATATTGTAAAGTAAAATGAAATAGATTGCGGCTCACAGAAGCGCAACCGAAAAGGGTTTGTTTGGGCGAGATCGGTCAGGACAACTGGAACGGAACACGATGATCGGTTTGGGAAGGAGTGGGCGGGATGGCGGGGCGAGAGGGGGTTGGAGGAGGGACGAAGCAAATTCCGGACTGATTCCCTGCAGAGTGGAGCTTGGTGGAGGCGTAATGTTAAGAGCAAGGCGGGTTAAAAAGGGGGAAAGGGTGGAGACTGAGGGGGCGGGGCGAAGCGGGGACGAGCAGAGCGGGGAAAGGGGGAGGAGCGGCGCGGAGCGGGGTTGAGCGGGGGGTGGCGGGCGGAGCGGAGCGTGGTAGGGCAGGGGGGAGGAGGGACGGAGTAAAACGGACTGATTCGTTGCTGAGTCGAGTTTGGCGCAAGCAAATGGCGGGCGGCCGGGGCGGTGAGGTGCCGGAAGGGCGGGGAAGGGGGCGGGCAGGGCCGGGGAAGGGAGGGGTGGGGAGGGACAGCGGCGCATCACGCAGCGTCCGCGGCGCCGCATGGCCTCACGTGGCGTCGCGACTTGTCCCTTTCGTTCGTTCGCGGAGCGGAATTGCAGCGGCGCCGGCTGCTTTCTCCTGCAATCGGCGGCGGTTTCTCCCTCGCTTTAATCCCTTAAGCGGCAGCCGCCGCCGGCCAGCGGCCGAGGAGCGCCGGTTCAGCCACAGCTCTTGGAGACGGAAAAAATATGCCATTAAGAGCCCATCGTCCACGACAGGGTGCGTAAACAGCGGTGCTCTAGTTTGGACGCAAGTAGCTCAATTAAAACACCGTGTAATGAATCATAAAAATGACACGGACATACGGACGGGTTTTGCTCCCCTTCTTGCTAGCTGTCTCGGGCAGTAGGCCATTGTCTCAGTTAACCCATTGAGAAGTGATATGCCTAACGGCCCGACCCAAGTATTCATTTAAGGGTATGCTATGCAACTAAATGACCCACAGATTGCTAATGGTGTGCGTGGAAGTAGAGCTCGTCAGCGGAACACAGCGACGACACATGTGCCGCTAATTCGGACCGTCCTAGTTCTCCGACAATGCGGGTGCACTGCGCACCAGATGCACGAGGGTAGGCAAGGTCGGGAGACCATCGTGGCACGACTGACACGCATCTGAACGCTACTTTAATAGCTCCAGAGGACCTTTTTGCCGACGCGGCACTCACAGACGCTCGTTTGCCAGAGCAGGTAGAGCGGAACCAGCGAAACAGTGACGTATTCTGAGCGTATTTGGACCCCTTCGACGCCGGCATTACCACCGCCATCTACGTCGTCGTCTTCATCATCATCGTCGTCGTCGTTATCGTCGTCGTCGTCATCATCATCATCGTCGTCGTCATCATCATCGTCATCATCTTCGCCGTCATCAACGTCATCGATATCGTTGTCGTCATCACCACCGCCACCACAGTCTCCGCTGCCGTGGCCAGTGCCATTTCCTTCAGCACGGACATGGCCGTGCGTCTCGCTCGCGACGCCGACCGTAAGCCGTCACGCCGCACTTTCCCTCGTCCGGCGCGCGGCGCGCGGCGTGCTGACGTGCTGGCGCGCGGGGCCTCGTTTGCGCGGCGCGTGAGGCGTGAGGCGTGGGCGCGGTGGCAGTAGCGGCGGCGGTAAAGGCGGTGGCAGTGGAAGTGGCGTTGGCCGACGTGGTAATACGCCGACAAGAGGCGGTAGCAGCGGCTGCAGTGTCGGCGACTTAAGGCGCGCCTGGACATTGACGACGGCAGTGGTGGCAGAAGTGGTGATGGGAAGAGCCATGACGATGGTGACGGAAGAGGTGGCGGTGGTGAGGGCGGAGGAAGAGGCGGTGGTAGCAGTGGTTGCCGTGACAGTTGCGGAACAGATGCGGCAGTGGTTGCAGAGGCGGAGGCAGTAGCAGATGCGAAGGCAGTCGCAGAAGCGGAGGGAGAAGCAGAGACTGAGACAGTAGAAAAAGGCGGAGGCAGTAGCAGAGGCGGCGGCAGTAGCAGATGCGACGGAGAAGGGTGTGGCGACAAAGGAGGAGGTGACCGAAACGAAGGAGGCTGTAATGGCGAAGGTGGCGAGGGCGGTAGCAATGGCTGCAACGGTGACACAGCGCAGAGGCCGTCGGCCGCGGGTCGAAGGCGATAACGGCAGCTTAGCGGCCCCAGCGGTGGCCGGAAGACTGAATGAATGGGGGGGCGGGGCGGCGCGAACGAAAGCGCGTGGGGCGTCCGTGACCGGAAGCGGCGACGCCGCCGCCGCCGCCCTTGCTTTCCCCGCGCGCCGGCCCCGCCCACGCCGCCCGCCCGCCCGGGGCTAATGGGTGCGCACGCGACACACTGCCCGACAAACGACGCCGATGGCGCGCCGCACTTGCGCGAGGAAGAACTCGTGTCCCTTCACTGCTGCAACGGTACCGCTTCCCCTGCTCCACCGACTATTCAATTACACTATCCTCTTTGATCCTCTACTGTACGAAACCGAAAGGAGTATCGTAAGCAGAGTTATTAAAATTAGTATTCTAATAACTCATAGTCTACTTTTAAAAATAATGACTAGTTTCGTAAGGAAGAGGAAAAGTGTTCACACAAGTGATATATAATCGAAGGCCTCCAAATAATTGTATAAAAATCAATCTGTCACTTCATGTTCACAGAATGAATAGTCAATTTAAACGAAAATTTAAAACAAAGGCCTAACGACCTTGTTTGATAATTCCCCCACTTCATATAAGATGCCATACCACACTAATTTCGTAAATAACTATTATAATTGTTTCTATTCGTCTAGATGTATTGAGATGTTTTTAGGATGAAGCTCTTGTGCTCTCCCTTAGGCATTCTTTTTCAGCAGTATATCAATTATAATAGTACGCCACAGAAATTCGTTTAGGGATTTGCCAATAGAGAATTTTATATATATACGACGGCCATACTACTATGAGGTTATTCATTAGCTCCAGATTTTCGTAAGATAGAAGCACTTAGTTGGAACGATGGACCGAAAATACGCTCAACATTCTTGTCAGGATTCGGATAAATTGCTCTCACAACCAAGTTCCAGTTAATTACATTTAAAAAGAGTGCTGAGAGTTTGTCGTGTTATCGTAACATACTTCTATTGTGCACTGCTTATTACACATAGCTAAACGTAACGCAGTTCTCGGTGGCTTGCTGCTAATCGCCTGCAATGAAACTCCCACACCAACTGTGCTTTAAGATATATTATCAAAACAAGGGTTACTATGTTATCACAACATACTACTAGCACCGTTGTTCCGAGCACATAACCCGTAGTTGAACACAACAATTCCCAGTCGCGTGCTGCTAATGGTCTGCAAATAAAACTCCCACACCAATCGTGCTTTACGATGTGTTATCAAAACAAGGGTGACCACGTTATCACAACATGCTTACACCGTTGTTCAGAGCGCATTATCCGTAGTTGAACGTAATTCCCAGTCGCTTGCTGCTACCAGCGCACAAAGAAACCGACCGAACTTTCGCCCCCTCTCCAACTCCGCTTCGAGACGGAAAGCGAACAAGCGTGGGCTGCCACGTCGGTTCACGGTTCGCTCGTCGCGCGAACAAGTGTCACCGGGTGTCACCGCTCGGGCTAATGGGCGCAATCCCACAGCGGGCGTGCAACCGGGGGGGGGGCGCGTGGGAACCGCCCGCGGCGCGAGTGAAAGTGGGCGGCGGCGGCGGCGGAGAGCGTACTAATCGTGCGGCGCCATCGCCGGTGCAGGCAGCAGCGCAGCAGCAGCGCATGCGCAGTCCGGGGAGGGGGGCGTGGCCCCGGGGCCTCACGTGCTGGGCCGCGCCGCGCCGCGTCGGGTCGGGTCGGGCTGGCGCGGTGCCTCACGCACCTGCGCCTGAAGAATGCGGGCCGAGAGCACTGCGTGAGGGCCGGGCGCGGCGCGGTGCGAGGATTACGACAGCTCTCGCACACACACGAAGCGCTACCGCTGCGCCGCCGTCTCGCTTGGATATGAAAGTCCATTCAGTTTCAATCAGATTTTCTTTCATTGCTCTCGTTTCTGGTTTGGCCTCTTGTGACACACGTTTTATTTTTCTACGTTTTTAATAGGACCACTGAGTGGCCTACTGATGGGCAGTGAGCAAACAAGGCTGCTAAATTCCAAATGCCACCTGTACAGACTGTAGCGAATGTAAGAAGGAAAGAACGAAATAGCGAAATACCCCTGCCGCAATCAAGATCATACAACTAAAACAACAAGGATTGGAAGCTGATTCTAATAAATACCACTCTCTTATTCTGCACAAGTGGAAGTCCAAGATTCTGCAGTGTTAACTGCAAAAATGACTCAACAAGCTCTCTTCGCAGCACCTGGCATGTTTTCCTATCCAATCCTGGGTCAAAATCTTTTTTAAATTATAACTATACGTTTGTATACTTAATTAACAGAAAGCACACTTTCCTCCATGAATTCTCCGTGCCTCAATTATAATTGGATTATCCGATGTTTTCAAACAAGCCCGTTCTTTGTACTAACAACGAAGACCTCATTCTTCCCGTTCTCTCCAACGTCAACCTTCTTCTCAGATAAGGAAATCAGGTCGATCACAACAGCCTTACCCATCATAAACGAGCCACGAGCCGCATAATGAAGCACGCGGTCTCCATTCGAAGACCCCCCCCCCCAATGGCACCCTCCACGATGTTCCGCGTGATTGAGGCCGTTCCGAGGCTTCAAGGCGCCCGCCGCCCGCTTCATCCCGTACGGATCGCACGTGCCCGAATCGAGAGCTTCTCGTGGCGGCGGGCGGCGGGCGGCGGGCGGCGGGCGGCGGGCGGCGGGCGGCGGGCGGCGGGCGGCGGGCGGAGGGCGGCGGGCGGCGGGCGGCGGGCGGCGGGCGGCGGGCGGCGGGCGGCGGGCGGCGGGCGGCGGGCGGCGGGCGGCGGGCGGCGGGCGGCGGGCGGCGGGCGGCGGGCGGCGGGCGGCGGGCGGCGGGCGGCGGGCGGCGGGCGGCGGGCGGCGGGCGGCGGGCGGCGGGCGGCGGGCGGCGGGCGGCGGGCGGCGGGCGGCGGGCGGCGGGCGGCGGGCGGCGGGCGGCGGGCGGCGGGCGGCGGGCGGCGGGCGGCGGGCGGCGGGCGGCGGGCGGCGGGCGGCGGGCGGCGGGCGGCGGGCGGCGGGCGGCGGGCGGCGGGCGGCGGGCGGCGGGCGGCGGGCGGCGGGCGGCGGGCGGCGGGCGGCGGGCGGCGGGCGGCGGGATGGCGGGCGGCGGGCGGCGGCGGGCGGCGGGCGGCGGGCGGCGGCCGGCGGGCGGCGGGCGGCGGGCGGCGGGCGGCGGCGGGCGGCGGCGGGCGGCGGGCGGCGGGCGGCGGGCGGCGGGCGGCGGGCGGCGGGCCGACCTCGGACCGCTCTTCGCGTGGGAACCATTTTACGAGCGGAATGCAACGGGGAAGAGTATGTACTCGGCCTCCGTCGTCGTTAACGGGGAATAAAGTACCCCGCCCGCGAGATGTTGTAAAGAGGGATTACAAATGGAAAATAAAACTCTTCGGACTACATTCATTCAGACTGGACACGCAATGGAATCGAAAGGTTAAAATTGGGTCAGCGAGAGAAATGAGCAGTATACTTCATTGAAACAGAAAACTAGCCCAATTTTTTAAAATTATATTTATAGAACAAACAATCACATATGTGATAATTTACAATTTAACAATTTTCGCACTAAATACTTTATTTTATACAGTAAGAAGAAAATGCTAGAATTAACGCACATGCCTATGATATGTAAGCCTATTTTTATTTCCTTGTTGTTTTCTTTATAAAAAAGTTTAAATTTCCGGTTTGGTTTGGAAAAAATCCGAATGTTTTTGTTTTCTTTAAAATTAAAAAAAAATGCTTAACTGAAGTAGCCCACCAATGAATCATCTTTTACTAGCGTAATATCACAGCCTCTTTTCCTCCTCCCTCCTAAAGATTTTACGTAAAATATTTATACTTCATTTTCTATATCAAGACGGCTACATTTATTTTAAAAAACAACTAATTTTAATTACATCATGAGAACTAATAACGTATCGATTCCCTCATGAAGGGCATGACAAATCCAAAACGTGTATCTGCTTTGCCTTTGCAAATAGTTATTACCAGGAGCGAATACGTCCATACTAATATTTACCAAAAACGCTCGTTGCTAGCTGTATTGCATAATTCAACTTAATGTGTTTGAGAATTTGGGCGAAATTCCCGTAGCTCAAGACACGGAGTACAAACCACTTCTTCCTATATACGTCATATAGTTTTTAACATTTTTTTACGTTAAAGATATAAATAAATGAACTTTTAAAATGAGGAAACACAATAGTTTTATTGGGTTTTGGTTCCAGCTATACAATCAATGAAAAATAACGGTTTCGGTTTCACTATTGAGACTTAAGGAGCAGGTTTGATACTTCGCGGCATCTGCGCCGATGCAACCCGCCGCACACAGATGTCGAGCGGGACCGCGGAACACCGGCGCGGAGCTTTCGCTTGCAACGTCCGGGCAGCAGGGAGAAAGCAACGAAATTGCGTTTGCTAAACGGTGCGACGAGCAACGGAAATGGGGAGCAGAGTTCCCGCGATGTACTGGGTTACCGCCATCAACAGTTACTTCTGAAACAAACCGTCTCCGTGAACATGCGAACAAAGAGGTGAATTCATACTACCGAAAGGCAAACCAGTTAGGGCGAATTTGGGCCGGCGTGCGAAATGTATAGAACAAACAATGCACGTTCTCATGTTCCGTTTTAATTTCCTCTCTTGTGTGGAGGGATAGTGTTTATCACAGCAATAAGCGCCATGATTACTAATGACGTGCTACTAAGAGATGGCTTATTACAATTAAATTTTCATACAAAGCAGTGAAACGGCATAACAAGTTTGTCCTCTGGGCCAACATTTTCAGTCCAAAATTTGAATTAATTCTTGGGAGAATGAGAACTCGGCATACATTTTTGCGTAAGCTAAGACACCATACTGTAACTGAAATATAACTCGGACACAGTCAAACTCGCGACCGACATGCGTCAGCTACTCTAGTGATTAAAATTTCCTCACTTTACCTTATCTAAGTTTATATTTCCTAATGACCAATAACCAGGTTCAGACTTTTATTTTCGTCTTTGTAACGTATAAATAACTTCGATATTGTGAGAATCTGGTGCTGAATTCATTTGCGTGAGTTTCAATGGTAGTTATCTCCGTCAAGTGAAAATGCCAAATTTTGGCAAACAATTTTTAGCCAAAAACACAGGTGCTATAGAAACCTAATATTACAAACTTACCAAATAGAACAGATCCGATGTGATAAATATTTACTGTTCCATGGCGTTTCAACTCTTTATTAGAGTTTTCATCACGTACCTATTTGAGAATTCTAGTTCAGAAATCTAGACAAGTTAACGTAACGACCAAGAAATAACATACACTAGTTGAATCAGGTCTAACGAGTCAGCAAATTACCAATCAGCTTAAACGAAGAGAAAGCAAAAAAGTCCCCAATCACTTCACGATTATTTTAGTAGTCCTCAGTTGAGCCCCTGGCAGCTCAAATCGGCTTCGCAGTCGCAGTCTGCGCACTTGGGTCGACCACCGATGTCCACACGCGGGCAGCCCCAGTTCGCTTTCTAGTTTCGGTCCCTGGTCGCACACATCGCAACTTTCCACGAGGCAGAAAAACGGTCGGGCGTGCTTCCTGCGGCGGGCGGGCGGGCGGGCGGGCGGGCGGGCGGGCGGGCGGGCGGGCGGGCGCTGTCGCAAAGCACTGGCACCCCCTCCACTCACCACCGCGTTGCGCCAACAGCTGTCGATTTGCAGTGCAACGCTGCAAGCACACACCTCTAGGTTTTCTGTGCCCATCGGGCATCGCGAGGTTTGCTATTTGGTTCTAAGCTAAGCCTCAAGGCTCTTCCCCGAAAAAAGAATTTAAAGCTGCTTTAATAAAGGCACTGATGAAATTACCGAGATAGTATACTCTCATTCACTGTGATGGAGTTGGAATTGCACTTTATAATGGAGATGGAAAGGTGAAACACTTCATGGTGCCGCAGTGTGAACTCAAACACTCTTAGTTTAAATTCTCATAAAGTGCTGGAGATACGGCAAGTGACCATACGGCAAATGTCTTACTATGGAACTAACGATTTTGAATGTAACTGGCAACAAGCCAAAAATTTGCCGCGAAAACAATATTTCCGTTTGAACGTGCGACAGCTATGCAACATTTCTTGTTTGAACATCACAGTCGCCGACAACCTTACTTGATCACAGGTATATGTACAAGCGTTTATGTGACTTCTGTCAATATGTATTTAGTATACATTCGAAATAGATCTACTCGAATGAAGTAAGTGAGATGAGTGTTTTTTTAATGGCACACTTTCAAGAGAATGCAGGAATTGAATGAGACAGTTGAAAGAGACTTTTACTCAGGAAGAACTTATACAACGGAACAAAACATTATTACATAAGCGATATTGTTTTTACTTACCCGGCTGCTACTCTACGAAATTGCAGAGTAAGGCATTTTAAATTATCTCTAGTTGCTCATTAATTCCGTCTATAAGCCTGTTCACATGTCTCAAGTAACTCACAAGGATCTGACATATATATATATATATATATATATATATATATATATATATATATATTTGACCTCCCATCACATTTAATATACTTTTATAAACCGTATATTATAAAGTGCTCATTCACAAAAATTAATTTTGTATTATTTACTTCATTATTTAAATAGATAATTAAATGAAATATTAGAAAACATAAGAGTAACATGTGCCCAAGCTACGCAAAAAGTTGCATCTGCAAACTTCGAATTTTCATTGCAGATTCAAAAAACATTCGCAATGAAACGTCTGAGAAACCACATGTACTGGACCCAACTAATTTACACCTTCGAGGAACGTTTCCAGGCAGCGAGACAGACGCGTTTCAATCGACAGGCGGGGCGAATTCAGGGCCCGGGTCGTAACTTGGCGAAGCTTAGTACCCGGGCGGCGTGGCCCGGCGCGGCGCGGCGCGGCCCGGCGCGGCCCGGCGCGGCGCGGCGGGGCGGAGCGGGGCGGGGCGGGGCGGGGCGGGGCGGGGCGCGGCGCGGCGCGGCGGGGCGGCATGCATCGTTACGTAAGGAGCCCGGCAGCCGGCGGCGGCCGGGGCGGCGCGCAATAGAGTGATTTATGCGGGCGCCGCGCTGGCCGCCACCAGGGGGAGGAAAACAGCTCCCCGGCGCCACAAGTGGCTCTTTGCGGGCCGAACAGTACCTCGGAAATTAGTAATATGTCAAAAAAAAATGCTTGATGGACTGAGGAAGTCCAACAGCACCACTCCCAAGGAACCTAGGCATCGCAGAACTGACCTGATGTATTTCGCGAGACTCCACTTGCAATCCGTGTGCCCGCGGCTAGGTGATCCTAGGGTTGATAGGTAAGTCTGCCAAGACACCCTTCTTTGGATCAATTCGTTACGACTACGAAGTAGTCACCACAAATCCAGCAAAATATGAGACAGTCTTCTTTCACTAGAGACCTTATTCCTCTCGCTACATTATCCCTGAAATTAGTAAGACAGGCGGACAAATTCTTCGAGCGCATCAAGTTATATGAACGGTGCCAACTCCCCACACTAAGAATTAGTCATCAACAGAACTAACCTGAAGTATTTCGCGACACACTAGTTTCAACCCGTGTGCCCATAGCTGCCCTAGGCAGTGATCATCGGGTCACTGCTCTTGGACAGGGGAGGCACCTACCAAGGCATTCCTGTGAGGTTCTACAGGAAGTATTCTTCTGTGGGCTTTTATACAGCGTCGGGGAGATCTCAATACCAGACTTCTGATTCCGGTCGATTTTGAGTTTGTTAAAATACAATGCGAGCACGTTGCACATTTAAGAGACTCTTCCATTTCACAGGCATGTCTTTCCCCACTCCATTATTTTCCTCAAGCACTATCATTTTCATCTAACCATCATTCTTTGTCACCCACTTGTACCACTTGGAGAAGGAAGGTGGCCTGATTTTTAACGGAATGAAGGAAGGACGGAGAGTTACATTATTCACTGTTCACATTACAACTTTCTTTCTTCTTTCAAACGTTTCGCACCCATGAACGGACATTTTTATCGAAGAATCAAACAATTTGTTTTAGCGTGGCATTGCCATATACCGTTTAAGGTCAGTAAATATCAATGAGGAGGAATGTAACAAGGTAAAATATTACAGGATCCAACGACAATTTTCAATATTAAATAATAAAATAATTCGTTTTTAAACTGAAAGAAAGTCGCATTTGACCCCTTCAAACATTTCTATCCTAGAGCCGATTTTAATGATTAATATTCCTATCTCGTACACACAGACGCCATAGACCTACCTAAGCAATTGTTAAGAAAGCAGTCTGGTTTTAGTTACCAATTTCACCGAAAATCGGGAAAACCTTCCAACACCACAAATGAAACGCACACTGCGGTTCAGCCTACGGGGTTTCCCAATTGTCGTGGCAATGCCGCCGTTTGAAGAGTTCCCCGACCCCTGGCGTAAACACCGGGGTCGATTACTCCACCGCGGGCTACCTGCACCGGGCGCAGTGCGGCGGACGGGAGGGGCGGGGAAGGGGGGCAGGGGGGAGGTGGCGGCGGTGACGTGTGGGCGGGCCGGCGCGTCGCGCTGACGCAAAGCAGGAAGCGGGGGCGAGCGCTGCGGGCAGGGCTGCCAACGCCCGCATGCGCCGACGCCGATCCAGTTTGCTACCCGCAACTTTCGAAGCGTCGCCCGTTCCCGTATTGCGATGCCATACGATACGTAGGGATGTAGTTCGTATCTATTCGTATTTATTTGGCCCGCATAAAATTATAATTCCGGACGGTCTGGAAGGGCGAGGTGGCTACACGCGGTATCGATTTTGCGCTTTCAATCTAGGAGTGCGGGTTCGAATTCTGCCGGTGTCCTTAGCCCAATTGCGTAACTTCGCTCCGTGGAGTCACGGAAGTTAAGCAATTCGAGGCACCACGGATTCCCGGGTGGGTGACCATCTGGGTATCGCGGCTACTAAGGCGCGGAGCCCTTGGCCGAAGCGATGAAAGGCATTGACTGACTGCGACGTGCGAGACAACAAGTTAACGGAGGATTACTCCACATATGCTCAATGCCCAAGAAAGGATACGGGACATGTTGCGAGGACGCAACAAATTAAAAAAATACTGTCTTAGAGTCGAATGCTTATTGTAATTCTGTCATGCTAAGATGCGAAAGGCTCCGTGACCTACCGACCCACAGAAGCCAACAATAATTTCGCTTTAGGCTTCGTGACAGCCAGTGTCGTAAAATTCTAATCATAGAAACGCCTAGGGACCCCTAGTGGGTTGAAATTTGGCAAAAACTCTTATTTAGCTTCTCTTCGTCTCCTCTCATCCCATTACTTCTCCTTCCCTGTCCACTCTCCGCACATCCTCTCCCTTTCCGTGATTGCTATACCCCCTCGAACTCCTGTTTTCTTCGTTTGTATCTCTCCCACTTCTCCCTTCTCGATCTCCATTTTCCCTCTCCCTACCCTCCAGCCCTCCTTTCCTCTCTCGCCCCGCCCTTCTCCCCTTTCAATTTCCTTCCACTTCTCTCACTATTTCTCCACATCTTTCTGTGCCCACCTCTCTCCCCATGCCTGATGACACCTTCTACCTCCGTCCTTCCCTCCCTCCGTTTCCCCTTCTCCACCCTTCTACTTTACCAAAAGAGCTTATAAAAGGAGAATTCTTTAATCAAAACCAGCTTCCCACCAAGTGTGGTAACAGCCGCCGGACACTGCCCATCGCCATAGCCTCGAGAACACCGTGGGCGCCGCGCCTGTGCTCCCATACACTTGCCTGCCCGCTTTGTCTCCTCAGGCTCTGGCGCCATAAATTACGATTATTAAAAGCCCCGGGAGCGAGGGGAGGGGGGCGGCGATCGTAAAATAAACAAGCGACGTACGGACACGCGTAGCCGCTCAACTCCACTTGGAAACGCCGCCGAGAGAAATTTTTCGGCCATTACTTTCGAGGCGAGGGGGATAACTTACAAGCGAAAGAGGTGTCACGCGCACCTGTGACTCTCGTAAAACGACGAGGTCGCTGTCGAGCCGAATTAAAGGAGTGCCGCCGGCGCTAAGTACTCGCAAGTGCCTGTCCGCTCCCGACGCCCCGATGTGATGTAACGCGTTCGCTGAACAAGATTGGAAATGTCAAATGCACACACGGAGAAAATCGGATTACCTCGCCTGAAGCACCTGTCAAGAGACTACATTCGACCTTTCGATAGAAGCGTGATCAAAAGTGCACGAAGGTCAGGGAGAATCGTTCCTTCCACACGCCACGTACTGTTATCAAGCAATTTGAAACACACTGCTTCAGGGGCACCTCTATTCCCAATCATGAACATTTGCCCGCCTCGGGTCTAGATTAAATGAATGCATGAGGTATTGTTGAGTTGGGCGTGGTTGTTGGCTATTCACGCTTTCTGGCTTTCGTTTCTGCGAGGAATGTTCAGCTATACCTGCGCCCGCAGGTGCAGTAATCTCGCGGGTTTCCCTACCGGTGGAGGTCAAGGCATTTCATGCAAATCAGAGTCCCGGCCAACGGACCGATGACCGAATGGCACCGGACGTCGTTTGAGGAAGTAATGAGTGGAACGAAACTCCCCCGGTCGGGGACAGCGCTAGATACGCTAATGTCAATGTCACGTCTATTAGAAAGCGGAACTTGTGGCCAGAAACAGGATTCAGGACGGACACAAAGGATTAAGTTAACTTCCTCCAGAAAACTACCATTTCATCTCAAGGAAAAATGAATATTATTTTCAATCTAAAAATAACATCCCATTGGAAGTCATTATATTTTCAATAATACATTCAATTCTTTCAACATACACTGCATTTCTGAGTAACAAAGTATCCTCGTTTACTAGATCTACCGCGTTGGTAGTTCGGCGTTGTAACGAACAGAATATTTCCTTTCAAGTAGTTACCATTATACCAGTCCATTCAGGAGGAAATGTCAGGAAATTTCTCTACCCTGCATCCGATCGTGTACTTTTTTCCTCATTAGATTCCTGAAGTCAAGGAATGAGCCTGAATGAAACTTTATTAAGCTAGACCTAATTAACCAAGCGTCAGGTATTATCCACTCGAAAATACTGACATAGTTTCCAATCAGTTCAACGCAAAGTATCTTCCAACACAACACACTTTAAGTCGTTCACGGTTTCAACGCGATTTTAAGTTCTGAGTGATCTCTTTCTTCTAACGGCGGTATACTGCAACTCCTTTAGCACATGCGAGTAATCTCCTTAGCATGTTGGACAGCTCTCAAAATCTCCCGTCTCTGAGACTTGACGCTGAACATTGGGAGTCAAAGAGGGGTCAACCAATAAATTTGAAATATCACCGATGCCAGAAAATGCATCTTAACTACTTAGCTCTAAACCACACCAATAATAACAAAGACTAATCACCCCTCAATCTATTTTGCCGCTTTCATATTTAACATAAACCCAACGAAATAGGTTTATTTTATGTTTTTCTAATGCATCCTTACCTCCTTTTTGACACTACTGGTAATAGTGTCCCAGAATGCACCGAAAGGTGATTCTGATTACCGTTCCGATTACCGTTCTTTTGTGGTCGTAGATTATTTCAATACAAACAACTTTATTGCGATTATTTTATGATAGGATTAGAACGTAAATTTCCGTCGAGTATAATCGAAACAATGGAGAAAAAGCAATTTACCACAAGAGTTCACTGGCTTAAGTGTCTTTCATCAATTTACCACTGCTACGTTGACATTCATCCAGGTATCACTAGCATTTAATTCATGTTCTCTTTTATAGACGAGAGTTCAGAAAATAGCTAATCAACGGGGCTCCTGCCTCCATTCTGGAGGTGAACGAACATCAGCAGCACCTGCCGCGTTGAAGCTGCCTCAGTCGGACTTCGCCCACGCACCGCTCCTTTCCAGACAATGTCGCCCACGCCCCTAGCTCTCCGGCTGCCACCTGCAATCGGGTCTCCCACTCCGCTTGCTCGTTTGCTTCCGTCCCTCCGTGCCATCTAGATTTTTCCGTGATTCCCAATGCCCCCCATGTTCTCCAGGACATTAAAGTGTTATTGAGTATTTCCGATAAAAACGAATTAATTTTCCTCGTTTCTTTACAAGTCTATGACTCATACTAGCAGCATGTTTCTCTGAGACACCCAATTAAATAAAAACGAACTAACTGCTCAAAACCAGTAGATGTTGCATATTTTGCCGAGTAAAATGTCAATAAGTATTTTGTCTCTAACAATTAGTGTTCCACCCAGAAAATTTTTAAGCTTTGTACACGAATTTTCATTGTTGAAAATTGTTTCCCAATCTAATCGATCGGTAGGGAGATATGTAGCCCGAAAATACGATAATGTGTACACACTCTTCTTAGTGGCCAACCAATTTCCAATTTCTGACCCCTAAACGGCACGATCCTTCATGATAAGATTCTAAATGGGTCCTGATACACCTGTAAGTCACAACTCTCGCTTATCTCAATTGAGTAATTCACGAACAATTAGATGTCACACAATGTAACATCCATTTTTATTTATAAGTACTACATAATTCCTTAATTTGTACCTTCTACCTTCTTCCTTACATCGTGGCATCCTAACAGGTCTCCCCAAGACAAATTCGGCAGGCGGGGCCCCTGGCTCCGACCCGCGACGTGTGCAAACAGGTACAGAACCCGCCGCAGCGCCGATCCGCTTGGCACGGGTCTTATCTCGCCCATTCCCAGCAATAAATTCCCCAACACGTGTTCCGCACTGTCGCGATAAGCGGCGCAAATTCGCAAGGTCACGCGTGACAGCGATTTCTACTCGGCGCGAGCCAATTGATGCGGCGTGGTGTGGCGAGGCGCGACGCCGTGGAACTCGCCAACGGATGAGAGTTTTTAGCAGACGCTCGCAACTTGGTGTGACACGAGAACCAAGAGGATGAGCGGGGCCAAGAGGGGTCGCTAAGGAGCAACGTTTGACGATACGGGTGGGACGGGATGGGGGGGGGGCAGGTCGAGGGGGAGCTGGAAAGGACGGGTCGGGACGGGATTGGACGAGGCGGAGTGGGGCGAGCAAGGAAGGGGCGGGAAGGGAAGAGGTGGGGTGGGTCTGGGGGAGGCAGGACTGGCCAGGTCTGGGCGGGGTTGAGTGGGGCGAGACGGGGCGGGATAGGGTGGGACGGGATGATACAGAACGAGGTGTGGCGGGACGGGACGAGGCGGAATTGGGCGGGACGCGACGGGATGGGGCGGGGCGGGGCAGAACGGGATTGGATTGGACGAGACGGGATGGCGCATGACTGGACGGGACAGGAAGGGGAGGGACGAGTAAAGTGAAATGCAACAGGTGGGGTAGGACAGGTCATTGAAACATCGGTAAGTAGAAGTGCATAGGTGGCAGTCTAAGTACATCCACGTGGTGTAGTAAAAGGTGGTAAGAGTACCTCGAGGTGATATAGCGCGAGTTGAAGAGAGATTCGCTGGAGAGAACATGCAACAGTTGTCGATAAGCAGTTGAGGTGGATGCTAGGCGCCTGAGGGAAAGCGTGCAATTTCCATTTGCATCCAAACGAGTTTGATAACTGGTTAGTCCTGCGGTCCTTAGATGTGATACTTTCGCCTGTGATACTTCTGTCGCATGTTTCAATGAATGGGACACGATAAATCATCCCACTCTTTTATTTTACAAACATTTTACATTCTGTTCTACATGCAGAGAACCAAAATAATCGAATCCAATTACCAAATAAGTCTATTAAATACCAAATTAAAATTTAAATCACATCTGGTTTTAGGTAAAGACACGTTAGAAAATACTCACGTCTCATAAATTTCTGATGGATCAACCTTGTATCCGGTTGTAACAGCAAATTTCTTACCTGCAACAAACAAACACAGCGTATAAAATAAACCAAATTATACGTTAAATTTAAATAACGAAAATAAACTAATTGAAGGTAAAGGGTAGTCATCTCACATAAAGAACATGAGGATACAAAATGCCACAAAGGTGCTTTTACATTACAAAATATTTGCTAGGAACCGTGACGGAACAAAAACTCCGCATTATTAAAAACAAGATTAATAGAGCCACGCGAAATGCTATTCTTAGTTCAAATATTACACCACGTCTCAATCCACAGCTAGAGAACTTCCTCTCTTGTACCTTACAAATCAAATTCTTCAGACAACGCATCAAAGGATCTTCTAAGAAGCGAACGCGTATCTCCTGAGATTGCTTTGCTTAATCACGCTGTTTCCGCACCATTGGTTCGTACAAACAGAAGCGTCGCATGTAGTTAAAAAGTACGCAATCGAAGTTTCGAATCACGACAGTTGCATGTTGTCGTAACCAGATTAGCTGGATCATGTCACGACAGAAGCTGCATCAGAGACATCACAACCTGGAAAAGAACTTCAGAGGGTGGCAATTCTGATCAGTCGTTTCGATGGAATCCTCCGATCATTTCAGGTGGTAGTCGAAGTAGCATCCCAAACAATGGACCGAACCCAATACTTCCTTCTCCATTCCGTGCTCGTTCCCGTCCTTGAAATCGAAGGTTGGGTGATTCCCTTTACATCTTAGTCTCGAAAGCTTTCGTCTGTATTACGAATCCACAGATGTCCCGATCTAGGCCCGGATGATGGCACAACGCTGTTTGAAATAAGGACTAAAAGCAAAAAGGCGCCCAACGACCTTTTCTGCAAATGAAGAGGCGAGCGCACAACTCTCGCGCTAACTTTGCTTAATTAAACCACCGCGCGGTTTCGGCACCGCAGGCTCGCGCAACACCACCGATTGTGGTCCACGAAGCTGGGAGGCGCGTGATTATTGAGACTTTCCTTTCTGAAGGATCCCGGATCTCTATTGATTAGTCTCTTGCTGTTATGCGACTGAATACTCCTTCGCCATATACGAATGTAGAATTGCACCTGTTACTCCATAAGGGAACACACAATTTCATTCAGGTGAGCACGGAGTTCGCACCCGCGTCCAATTACGGGGTACCGGCACGACCGCAAATTGCCTATTATGATCACTACATGACATTTGCACTCGTTAATTTCATTAGGCGGTGATAGTAAAACTGCTGGGTAGAGATACTGATCTGCTCGTGTTGAAATTCTATTTTGTTGAGTGGAAGCAAAGTTCAATATTATTCTACACTCGCAAATATTTTCATTACATTTCGAATGAGTAGAATGCTTTTAAAGGAACTAAATTACTTTCCGGGTCCTTCAAGAAAACTAGTTGTTCCAAGGCCGAAAAGAAAATATTTTTTTTGGACAAGGTACTTACCAACCGACGGAAAGTGTTGCGTAGCCTACAAAATATTTCCCACCATACAAGGCTGAAGCAGTAACTGCAAAACCGAGTAAATTTTTTAAAATTGTTATCCAAATCAAAAAATAGAGCGGAATGGCGGCGTAAAGCGTACGACCGATCATGATCACTTCGCTCTTGACTAATTTTTGTCGTAATAGCGTTCGGTGATCAGAACAAAATAAATGAACATTCACGCGCCTAAAGTATTCGTCCCAGACACGAAACGCACTGAACATACAGCTTTGGTAACTGTCTAGTATTAGACCACCATATTATCACCCCCACTCTCACACCCGCTCCCCGGTTCTATTGTACAAAAAAACATACCCCCATCTTAAGCGACCTGACTCTGATCGATTCCACCTCATCCGACTCGGCCCGGATCGACCTGAATCAATTCAGCTCGGGCCCACGTGAACACACTCGGCTCGGGCCGACGTGAACACACTCCGGCTCGGGCCGACGTGAACACACTCCGGCTCGGGCCGACGTGAACACACTCCGGCTCGGGCCGACGTGAACACACTCCGGCTCGGGCCGACGTGAACACACTCCGGCTCGGGCCGACGTGAACACACTCCGGCTCGGGCCGACGTGAACACACTCCGGCTCGGGCCGACGTGAACACACTCCGGCTCGGGCCGACGTGAACACACTCCGGCTCGGGCCGACGTGAACACACTCCGGCTCGGGCCGACGTGAACACACTCCGGCTCGGGCCGACGTGAACACACTCCGGCTCGGGCCGACGTACCCGTGAACACACTCCGGCTCGGGCCGACGTGAACACACTCCGGCTCGGGCCGACGTGAACACACTCCGGCTCGGGCCGACGTGAACACACTCCGGCTCGGGCCGACGTGAACACACTCCGGCTCGGGCCGACGTGAACACACTCGGCTCGGGCCGACGTGAACACACTCGGCTCGGGCCGACGTGAACACACTCGGCTCGGGCCGACGTGAACACACTCCGGCTCGGGCCGACGTGAACACACTCCGGCTCGGGCCGACGTGAACACACTCCGGTTCGGGCCGACGTGAACACACTCGGCTCGGGCCGACGTGAACACACTCCGGCTCGGGCCGACGTGAACACACTCCGGCTCGGGCCGACGTGAACACACTCCGGCTCGGGCCGACGTGAACACACTCCGGCTCGGGCCGACGTGAACACACTCCGGCTCGGGCCGACGTGAACACACTCCGGCTCGGGCCGACGTGAACACACTCCGGCTCGGGCCGACGTGAACACACTCCGGCTCGGGCCGACGTGAACACACTCCGGCTCGGGCCGACGTGAACACACTCCGGCTCGGGCCGACGTGAACACACTCGGCTCGGGCCGACGTGAACACACTCGGCTCGGGCCGACGTGAACACACTCCGGCTCGGGCCGACGTGAACACACTCCGGCTCGGGCCGACGTGAACACACTCCGGCTCGGGCCGACGTGAACACACTCCGGCTCGGGCCGACGTGAACACACTCCGGCTCGGGCCGACGTGAACACACTCCGGCTCGGGCCGACGTGAACACACTCCGGCTCGGGCCGACGTGAACACACTCCGGCTCGGGCCGACGTGAACACACTCCGGCTCGGGCCGACGTGAACACACTCCGGCTCGGGCCGACGTGAACACACTCCGGCTCGGGCCGACGTGAACACACTCGGCTCGGGCCGACGTGAACACACTCCGGCTCGGGCCGACGTGAACACACTCCGGCTCGGGCCGACGTGAACACACTCCGGCTCGGGCCGACGTGAACACACTCCGGCTCGGGCCGACGTGAACACACTCCGGCTCGGGCCGACGTGAACACACTCCGGCTCGGGCCGACGTGAACACACTCCGGCTCGGGCCGACGTGAACACACTCCGGCTCGGGCCGACGTGAACACACTCCGGCTCGGGCCGACGTGAACACACTCCGGCTCGGGCCGACGTGAACACACTCCGGCTCGGGCCGACGTGAACACACTCCGGCTCGGGCCGACGTGAACACACTCCGGCTCGGGCCGACGTGAACACACTCCGGCTCGGGCCGACGTGAACACACTCCGGCTCGGGCCGACGTGAACACACTCCGGCTCGGGCCGACGTGAACACACTCCGGCTCGGGCCGACGTGAACACACTCCGGCTCGGGCCGACGTGAACACACTCCGGCTTGGGCCGACGTGAACACACTCGGCTGGCGCCCACATGAACAGACTCGGTCCGCATCTTCCCACACTGCGCGCCCCCATCCCACGTCCGCGATCGCCTCGCGCCCGCCCCGCCCCCGACCGCTCCCAACGGCATCGGAGGCGCGCGCTGAGTCACGGCCGGCGCAAGAAGCGGGCGGGCGCCGCGCCGCGCCGCGCCGGTGGACTGACCTGGCGGCGCCGCTAGACGCCACTCAAGGCCACGCCCCCCGGAAAAAGACAACGAGCAGCCAAGCGACATTGCGCGCGTGTGGGAGGTGAAAAACAACACAAGTCTCGGCCCTTCGCAGCCTCGGCCCTTCGCGGCCTCGGCCCTTCGCGGCCTCGGCCCTTCGCGGCCTCGGCCCTTCGCGGCCTCGGCCCTTCGCGACCTCGGCCCTTCGCGGCCTCGGCCCTTCGCGGCCTCGGCCCTTCGCGGCCTCGGCCCTTCGCGGCCTCGGCCCTTCGCGGCCTCGGCCCTTCGCGGCCTCGGCCCTTCGCGGCCTCGGCCCTTCGCGGCCTCGGCCCTTCGCAGCCTCGGCCCTTTGAAATCTAGGATTTTCGTTTTTATTTCAGAAATTAGAGTTTCGATAAACAAATATTTTACTCCAATTATTTCGTATCCGTTTCAAACTAGAGATGTCGATGTTTCACTTTTTCAATACAGCAATTGTAAAACAGTTTTGAAAAATTCTACTGTCTATTTCGTATCGTAGATGTTGCTGCCACTGATCTCTATTTTATACTGACAATCACAACTATTGCTTCTGTCAACTTTTCCATCGTACCCCCTCTAATTAGTACTAATCAAAGAAACCTTCGTCACAGAAAACATCGTGCCCTCAAACACATCAACGAACTTCACTCACGGGATGCAATATTTTTTAGATCAGCACGAAGATACACCACACATGAAACATCTCAGTTGCAGCGAGGAAAAATTTCCATCAAAACATTCCCCCCCCCCAAACTATTTCAGTCCCGACTGCCCTAAATGAACGCCGTTTCCACGCAGAGAGTCAGGGAAATGCAAAATATGCCAGCCTCGAAGCCGTTCCACACGTACACAATCAGCCCCGGGACGCGAGTCTGAAATTCCTGGCCTGGGACCCGCGAGGCCCCATTACTTCACACCGCATATTTGCCTCGTTCTTCGGGTAACCTATCGGTTATCTGCATAATTAGGCGGATAATAAAATACCACGCATACCACCCGGAAAATATCCACGTGTTTCTGTCATCGTCAATTTATATTCCGCTCTGTAGAGATTACTTCAGACGGTTGTTACGTAAATTGAGGAACGTGGAACACGCAAACTCTAATTATTTCTCAATTCTAAATGCTTCGTTACAGGGAGAGATAAACATCAGATAAATTGAAAAATGTCTTCTCCTCCACTTTCAAAGATTATGAAACTTTCCAAAACTAACTTTTTTAAAAAATCTCGAAGGTTAAATAGGATTCATTTAATTCTTCATGCATTTTTTTACAGCTTTTCACCCCTAAAACCCATTTTTCTAGAACCCAAAGAAGATGAATAGATTGAGATGTTAGAATCTCGAAGAATTCTATCAACACTAAAACAATGTGAGCTTCTTGAATCTGGGATTTATCAGAACGCTACGTCATTTGCCATGGCACTTCTGTGAAAGCCCAATCACAAACAAGGACACTGTGCGCGTTTTTTTGCGCATCAAAGCGTTCAGTCAGCACATCCTCTCAGGGACCGCTAACAAGGCTCACTTATTAAATACTGAGCAGGGTATCATGTAAATTGAAGCTGCCTCACAACCAATTTCACATTTTCGAAAGTTCTCTTGTCCAGTAACCTCTCCAAATCCATTTTATCTTTACGTAATAAGCACATTTATTTTGGCAAGATACGTGTTTCTTTCTCACTTCTATACACAATGATATAACAATTTCAACCGGAACTACCCAACGAAGTTTATTTAGAGTTCAATACGATTTTTACACAGAAACAAAACATTTATACAGGAAATCACGTTATATCATGTGTATGTAGAGATAATCTTGTACTGTAACTGAAAATCTTATCACAAAAATATCCTCTTACACAAAAAAAAGTGTATTAAGAATGTGTTCTACCGAGTAGATACCCTCATCCCCTTCCGGATGAATATTATTTAATAGCTCTAAAAATCAGTTCACACGAGTTTTTACAATTAAAATAATAATAATAATAATAATAATAATAATAATAAGTAGAAAATGTCTAAAAAATTATAAAATTACCAGAATTACAAGGCCTCCAACACACGTGCATTGAACGCACGAACGACAAGAATCGCGGCGTCCTGCGCCCGAACAACAACCGACCTTTCCCTCACGGGCGACGCTGACAAATTGAGGCAGCCTCGCGAATTACACCCTCGGAATCCTGCAAAGAGGCGCGCGACGGCCTCCTTTCAGGGGCCGCAGAGGTCGCGCCGTTCTTTGCGAGGGGGGCGGGGCCCGTTACGCGAACAAAATAGGCGCGGGCGGCGATCTATCAAGGACGGCGTGGGCGGAAGCGGTGGCAGGGGCAAGGGAGGGGGCGGGGGACTTTTACATGACACCGCTCGCTCCTTAGCGAAAAAAACTTCTACTGGGGGGACCCGTGGTCGAAGTACTACGGTCCGATTAAAATAAGTTGGTGATTGACAGTTGTGCTTCTGAAGGCGTAGCTTCATACAGTATGAGTGTATGATTGGGTTACTGTTAAATGTATTTATTTCAAGTGTTTATCTTCGCGTCCCGGGATCACGCGCTCAGTGGTAGGCAACCTGTCAACGTCGCTCCCTTCCACTCGCAACTGTCAATCACCAACTTATTTTAATCGGACCATAGTATAGGGCAAAAGGCGTCAAAAGGCGGTTCACGACCCTATGAGTGGTCCCCACGAGCTGCCACCTCAGAACACAAGAGCTTGCGAGACAATCTTCGTCTAGTGACGGATTCAAAATGCACCATGTAGTTAGTAGGTAACCAGCAGAAGGTAACCGGTAAGTAACCAGAAAGTAACTTGAAAAAATCTCTGAGAAATTAATAATAACGAGCATCGAAACCGGCCAATGTAAAGGCAAAGCCTTTGGGCTCGAGTGTAATAGTACTTTGAGGATCGTGGATTCGATCCCCGCAAGATGTCAGAAATGTACTGGATGTTTACAGGTGAGTTCGTAACGTGGGAATCAAGAGACGCGGAAAGCAGCGACGCACTAAATGAGTTCCATGGTAGGGAAAACTGATAAATAATAATAAGATTTGTTATAAAATGATGGGCTCGGGTGGAAATAAATGGAATCCGACGATTTGAAGTAACTAGATATTAGCCTTTACTTCATTCCGCTTGAAACCTCGAAATATCTCCCAAAATTCAAATATCTCGAAAACCACGACCGAAGCGAAAATTCAATATTTTCTGACCAATGACATTTGTCGGGGTTTGTAAGAAATTATAGTACACGATTACATCTCTTTCAATAAAATAAATTATTTGAAACTGAGATGACAATCGGTTAATGATTACGGTACAGCAATAAAAGGTGAACCCTTCCGCTGCCGCAATCTACGTCGGTATTGTGATATGCATATTCGCGCGAGAAACCCAAATAGGTGAAAAAAAGGACGAGCTTTGCAATGCTCAGAGAAATTCTATTTCCTTGACAATGCAATCCATTCGATGTTACGAGTGTGGAGGTTCCTGGTGCAAAGCGCCCCTTCAATCTCTTCCCTTACAAGCGCACACAATGCCGAAGGCTGCACTCGCGTCTGGCAACGAGTCTCGCCGTCCGTCGCGCCGCGGCGGCAGACGGTTCTCGAAGGATCACCCAAACGGACGCGTCAAGGCGTGAAAGGTTCTGTGACCTCCTCTGTCTCCTGTTCCCCGTCCGAGCCCCTTCTCACCCCGACGTGCACAACTCCAGCGCTGTCCCCTTCAGTTCTTCTCCATGCTGGGTTTCCAGTATTTCGCCTTCTGCACTGCCCTGCTCCTCTCCGTCAAGATCCACTCAGACCTTCTCCGGCCTGTTCTGTCCCTTCTTGTTCTCAACAGCTGTTCTTCAGCCAGCCTTACCTATCCTAACTTGCACGACCCTTCACCCAGCAGGTCTGTCCAACCCAGCCGTTATCCGACCTGACCTGTCCTACAGTTTTCCTCTGCCGTGCCCTACCCCGTTCTACCCAGTGCCCTGTCCAGTCCTAAGTCGTCCCGCCTTGCCCTTTCGGGATTCTCTATATTTATTTGAATTTCATTATTAGAAACCTATTTCTCACCGTATCAAAAAAACACATAAGCAACTTGCAAAAACTCAACGAATAAATCAGTGCCAGAATTAATCGAGACCAAAAAAATCCTACTCCACATTACATTAGACGTGACCAATCCTAACGTCTTTTATTCCTCTTTACATCGAACCTCCTCAACATTTCCGCGTGTTTGATCAAGGCTGTGACTCAGCTCAATCGCGCAAGACTATTGCGGAAGAACGTTAATTTGGCTTGAACAACAGGTGAAAATAAACAAGGGCCGTTAAGAAGCGCGCTCAAACCGCGACGCCGCGCCCCCAATTCGCGACCATTTGCGCCTGAGAGTTAGCGGCCGCCCTCGAAGACGCCTCCTGTTACGAAACGAGGCCTCGAGGCCTCCCTCCTCCGTCGCGGGCGCCTACGCACCGGAGGCACCTTGACGGCTCCTGCACTGAATTCAACCCAATTATGCCTTATTGTACGTGGCGAGACTCAGGCCAACAGGGCTGCTCTTTCGGCTGACCACGCAAATTTCGCTACGCTCCTTCCATTTAGCGGAGAAAGGAGGTATGACGCGGGCGATGAAACAGGCGATTTGAATTTAGCTCAGAGGCTTATTTTAGGCTTGAGGATCTTTTCCATGCAGTAAATCTGTGTAGTGATTTCGTGTCAACGAACATTACACCCATGCGAGCACAGAAGTATTCTAGCTTTCCTTTGTATAAAGATTAATAACAACAGATTTTATTCTTTAATACCAAAAATCGTTTTCCAATGCTCTCCAGTGTTATGCGTCGTTATGTTACCGGACATTTCTTTAGTGTTGATTGTTACCTTACATGGGCCAACTTACTCCAGGGGGTCTTCCATAAGTTCGTATTTGAAAAAAATAGACATTCGATTCCCAAGGCACTAATATCAATTTATCTTTTTCCCCCCATTTTTATCACTTATTTAAAATCTCAATGTGTAAAAATTAATAATACGAAATTAACTACTGGTTACAGTTAAATACTATATCCCTCCACAAAGAAGACGAAGAATAAACATAAGATCACCAAGATAAAAGGATAATAAAAAAGAAGGAGAAAAGAGAAATTACATTTTGATGCCTTTTCATCCGGAGACCCAGCTGGCCTTGGCAACCCTCAAACCACTATACATTGATCGATCCCATCCAGCCAGCGACACATCCAATTCTGAAGGGCCCCTTCCGCCGGGGAGAGAGACAGAGAGAGAGAGAGAGAGAGAGAGAGAGAGAGAGAGAGAGAGAGAAAACCAAAGGGGAGAGTGAAGAGCGGAGGGAACCTTCGTGGCACTTCATATTCAATCCGCCTCGAGCCCGCGCGGAGGGCGAACAGCGACCGGGTAAAAACTGGAGGGGGAGGTATTTCCCTCTGACGCAACGAGCAGGAGAGCGCTAAGAGGGAGTGCCAATATGCGTGCGTGCCTAATGCGGAGCAATGTTTACTTTCACGACGCGATTACTGCACGATGTGTATCCTCAATATTCAAAACTGTTTTTGAAACAATTTCGTTCGTGTTTACGCAAAACAAATCAGTTCAATTTTTCTGAGGCGCATTCAGGATTTTTCTGGGTGATGGGTAAGTTTTAGTGTTGAGACGCCTTCACGTTTCTTACAAAGAATAAACAATATTTAGGCACGTCCTTATGATTGGGCATTTACGTGAGACATGTCGAGCAGGGTCATCTGCAAATAGGACCTTAGCAGAGTGGTAAATTCGGGATTTCGGAAATGCACATATTAAATAATGTAGGAGATAAATCAGAGCCTTGCGACACTCCCGATGAAATTGGATGTTCAGCTGAACTTTCCAGGCTGACTTACACTTTATATTTACTTTGAAAGACGCACGTAGGTATCTTATTTTTGTAACAATATCAGACAACTTCGTTACAAATTTTTAAACAAAATTTTCATTTATACCGAAAGTAGCATTAGATATTTACATAATTTTAAAATAATACATTTCAAATCGTGTGTTTAGAGTCATCTACAAGCCATTACACGGCTAGAACACAAGTACCTCCTTTCCCATTACCGTCATCACCTTTTACGAGTATCATAACGAGCGAGGAGAACTTCAATCACGAAACTTTGATGCCGATACAAGAGGGCGACAGGCAAAGTGGCAAACTGTCGGTGGAGAGGGGGAGGGGGACGAGGGCGTTGCGAGCGACAGGCTCCCCTCCGATCATTTCCATAGCGCGCCCCCTTGTTTCCGCTCGCGGACCGCTCTTCCCCCCTAATTTCCCCCAAGAGCTCTCGCGCTCCGCCCGCGACCTCGCACGGCCCAAGGGCGGCTGCGCTGCTCCATCGACAGGCGATCGCATAAGAGAGCAGATCGGAGCTTTAATGCATCGAAATGCTTCTCGCGTATCTTCTCACGCCATATTTCCATCAACTTACAAGGCCCACTATAAACAAAAATATTCAAATATCCCCAACAGCCCACGATTTATTCAACAGAACCTAAGAATATCAGACATAAACAGCAGGAGACCTAAAAGATTAACGGATATGAAAATTTAATTTTTCTGAAAGCTCCCGTTTTTTAATACCATCTAAAGGCCATCTCCTTCAGAATTTTCTGATTAATGAAGCAGAGGTACGAACGTTAACGCATTGAAAAAGCTCGGTAGGACGATAATGTCATCTGGATGAGAACTCCAGGAGGATGGATATCTGTGGTTTACTCGGATCAATTTCCGGCGGACGACGAACAAGTACTCTAAATCGAGGCTGTTCAAATGCAAGAATTCGGGCCAGACTGCCCGCGGTGGCCATTTGCAGTTGCCCGCGCGCAATTAGCATTTCACTATCCCAGAGCCGGTCGCGCCGAACGCTCCCCCTCCGTCAAACTGACTGTTCAAGCATCACGCCACCCCATCTTCCTGCAAATAAGCTCTGCGCCAAGGCTCGCCAAGAGGGCCGTCGGGCCCTGGACAACGGGCTGCAGACAGCGATCTTCCCGTCCCCATCGCTACGCTCGATTAGCTCATCTCCCATCGCCTCACTTAACCTCATGACCCCAAAGGACGAATGAACGGCGTGAAACGGGCTGATATACCATGAGAGACAAGCATGCACAAAAGGAGTAGCGCTCACAGCAATGGCATCGACCCTCCGAAAACAAAAGTTGAAGATTCGAATCCAGTGTAAGGTAAGAATGTTTTTAATGTGTTTAACTTTTAAGAAAACGACAAACCACTTACTCACAAATGAAACGCAAATATAAAAAATTACTGATGCGGCGTAAGAAGACAAAAAATACTAATTATGGTAAGACGAAGAGAAGGAAGAGACGAGAAAAAGAATACTTCAAAGAGAAGGATGAGGCGAGAAGAAGAATACGCCAATGAGGAGAAAGAGGCGAGAAAAAATGCGATGCTAAAGTGAAGATAAGGAGGAAATGGCGTCGAAGATGAAGTTAAACAGACGACGAAGGTGATGAAAAAGAGTCAACCAGAAGACGACGATGGCGAAGAGAACACTTCAACAAGACGGTAAAGCAAAGGCATTGACGTCGAAGAGAAATAGACGTTTACAAAACGATGGTGAAGACATAGTGTCTGAAAGCAAGCAACAAATGAAAGCAACATTGTGCGGGGAGAGTGAATGGAATGAATCAATGTTTATGTGTATAGTGAAACAAGTATGAATGATAAGTGAATGAAAAAATAAAATAAAAATGTACTAAGAAAGAAGCAAGAACTTCACATAATATTAAGGGAAACATTATTTTTTTTGGCGGGGGGGGGGGTCAACTTAAGTATGCCAAAATGCTTAAGTATTACCTGCACAATTATATTAAGCAAAAATTAAGTTAGTTTTAGTTACTAAGAAAAGGTCTTAGCTGCAGATAAGCCGTAAGGCGGAAACATATTGTAAACAACATTAAGAAAATAAATTCTCGCCTCCTCAGTGGAGGGGAAATTGAAGAAAGAAAAAATCAACATCAGCAACACGTGACACAAGAGTCGCCCTACCCGGAGGTGGAGCGCGGCGACCTCGGCGAGGTCGTCCACGCCCCCCAGTGCTTGCGGCGCTTCGAGCACAGGGGGGGGGGGCGGTTGGGGGCGACCGTGACCCAAACGGAGGGCGCCGCAACGGCCGGCCTCCACCTCGCCCCCCCCCCGCCGCGCGAGCGGGTTCCAGAGGGGGCTGTTTGCCCGGGCAGCTGTTGACACAGCGTCCCGCGGGGCCCGCGCTCCCGGGCAACGGAGGGCCGAGGGGCGCAGGTGCAACATTCCTGGGCCGCCCTCGCGCTGGCTCCCCGCCCCCCCCCCCCAGCACGCCCCGGCGGTTCCTCGCTTGCCCCAGCGTCGGAGTCTCCACAGCAAAGGGATGGTTTCTGAGCGGAGGAGGCGCTACACAATGGCAATGGAGCTACACAACACACGCCGTTGCTATTATTAACACAAGAACAAATTACACATTTTGTTTCGGTACTTTCTCTGCGAGGAAAACTCACGCGCAGACATCACTATTTTCTGTGTCTCAGACAGTCTCGCAGCCAGTCCTGAAGTCGATTGCAAGGAATTTAACATTTTTCAAATCCTTTCCTTGAATTTTCTATGACGATGAATTGATGCCAATACGATTAATGATAAAGCAAAGAATAATTTCCTATGTGTACAGAAATAAACCACATTAATTTCAAAAGTAATTGCAAATGACAATAGAAAATCATATTTTCTTCCACTTCCATTTTGTATTAACGTGAATAGAAATAGTGTGTTGTCAAGTGAATATATGACTACGTACATTGATTTTCAACAGAAGTAACAAGTTCATTGAAAAAGAGCTACAAATAGATTTCAAAAGCTGCTTCATAATTTGAGATTTCACAAAAGAAAATATTTCCCAACCGCGAGTCGTAAATCACAGTTCAGATACAAGATAATTGAAAGTTAATACTTTTGGATGAAATACTCTTTCCAATCGATCCTACCCGCCGATACGAGTAGCGCATCGACATTTTCAATCAATGCTCTCGCCGCCACGCGCGTTCTGGTCGGGCGGCAGCGGCGGAGGCGGAGGCGGAGGCGGCGTGGTTCGGCAGGCGCGGCCGGCAGCGCGTGTCCATGTGGCAACGCCGCAGGGCCGTATATTACAGAGAGCGCGGCCGAAGCCAATCAAGCATATCTCTAATGAGGAAGGTTGGGATACCCGCCCGCGCCACGGGCGCCCCGCCCCGCCGCATAGCACCGACTCGGCCTCCGCCCCCTCAGCCACCGCCGCAGTCACCCATCACCACTGCCGCCACCGTCCTCCCGCCTCTCCCTCACAGCTTCCTCCCTCCGCCATCGTCCCTCGCCGTTGCCACCCTTACTGCTCCGGCTTCTGCCTCTGCCTCCATCTCCACCTCCGCCGCCGCCACTGCCCTCAGCCACAGTCCTCGTGGGTTCTGCCACCGCCGACCAAGCGACTTCCGCCACAGATAACAGTCCCGGCCCCCGTTACACCCCCTCCACAGCCGCCGCCACACATCTACCGAGCTATCGCCTTCTCTGCGACAGCCACAACCACAAACATCGCGACCACACCCGGCCACGCGTACCGCTACTGATTGATTGCACAGTGATTCCGAGCAAGTCAACTGCTAAGGTCATTATTCCCGAAAGTGTGGGGCGTGTTGAGTGTGTGGCAAGTGTGGAGCAAGTGAGGGGGCGGTGATCCCCCCGTTGGATGGTGAGATTCGGCGCCGACCTACCGTCGGCTGGAGGGTTTTGCCCCAACCCCGTATCTCCCACCAGTTGTGGCAGGACAAGTTGTAAGTTCCCGACCGGTCTCCCACCATGTGTGGTAGAGTAGTGCATGTAAGTGTAAATGTGTGTAGGGGTGAGGATGGGACAACGAAGAGCAAGGGAAGAAAACGCGGTCCGTGGCCCGATTGTTAGGGTACTACTCCCGCTTTTGTCTGGTGTTGATCGGAGAAACCACGGAAAACTAGCCAGCAGAGCAGACAGCCGATAGAATTCACCTCCAGACAGCAGCTAAATTCGACGTAGCTGACAAGCTAGTGTCGAAAATCCTGCCACCGTTGGAACTCGAACCTAGGATCTCCCGGTCAGAGGCAGTGATAGCTGCAGTGACATAGTTGTTGCCCTGAGCCACCTCTTCCCGCGTCCCGCTATCACCACTGCTTCCACCTTTGCCACAACAGTTAACGCCCTTGCCACCAATAGCTCCACGGCATCCACCATCGCCTCCGCTTTCGCCGCCAGCGTGCGGCGCGGCGCTCGGCTCCACGGGTGCGTGAAACTCTGGCCGGCGGCGGCGCACGGCTCCATTCATCCGAGCGCATAAATCGTGGGCCAATGCGCGGGCGGCCGACAGGCGCTGTGGCCTGCGCCAGGGCCAGCGGAACGCGCAACGCGGCCATTGAAGCCGCGCTTCCCCTCCGCCGGCATTCCCTGCGTCTGCTCTACACGGCTCAACTTCAGGCTGAAAGAGAATAAAGAGCCTATGGTTGTATTTGCATCTCACCGGAGATTAAGAAAAGTGTCGTATTTCATTTTTAAGTAAGGGAAGGCATATGTTTAGAAATTCAACTATCCTGAAACTGCTCACCAAGATTTCTGTTTTTCGATTTTTAGTCCAGACATTTTTAATTAAACTCATTGGAACCAAAATACGTCGATCATAAACTATAATTTAGATTGAAGAACTTTTTGTAAATGTTCCCTCAATTTTGAATTTTTTTACAAAATCTTTAAAAATTCTGCATTACATTTATGTAAATAGCAACTTTCTATACTAATACTATAACGTTCACAAGACGGACTTTTTTTGTATAATGTAAAATATTTCGTCTCTCGAAGTGGAATAAACTGTTCCGCTCAGGAAAAATCTGTTCTTCAAAAGAAACGATGGCTTCACATTACAAAGACAGACTGGCCAGGAGGATTAAGAACAAAATCGAACGAATCTAATGTAAAAAATATTTTCTAATCCAACCAGACTTTATTTTCAACGTGTTACGATAGATAGAACATTTTTTATTTAAATACTGAATTTAAGAGCAATACTGATTCTTAACCAGGGTCCATTGATTCATGACTTCCAATTTCAAGTACTGTATCAGGATTAATAGTTTTAATTTAATTTTTGCACGTCTATAAATATTCTACGGTGCGCCTTCAGGTAACAATGGGCTAATATTTACACATTTTCAACAAATAGAATACAAACAGCTTCAAACATATCGATTCTCCTTTCACAATTGACGTTGCTTTTGCAGGGCTGCACACAGAGAAGCGTTTGTAGAAAAAAGAAAGAAAACCCAAGTTCTGCTGAATGTTGTACGATCTGTGGTTGCAGGGATAATCCGGCAAATTCAAATAGTTGCGAAAAATGTTCAGTGATGCTTTCTAAACACCACCGATAAAAACATAATTTTCACATGTTGAGATGAACAATTTCACAACAGTGAAATCAATATTAGATGTAGGCTCCCCATCGTAACTGTTTATTTTGGCATAAAGCTTTTTCGGCCGCATTGCGGCCATCTTCAGTGCTCTTAGAGGCGGCTGTGGGCCTCAGTCCAGACAAGACAGCTTAAGGCCCTTCAGCTTTTAATTATTGGTTTAAATATTTGTGGAGACGTAACACTATTCAAGGGTCTAAAGTCAATAGATTTACTAGTTTTTATTTAGCACAATTTTAGTTTACGGAGTTCAACAACAATCTTGTCCGTACGGTGGTGGCCTTACATTGCCTAATCCCAGATCACGGGGAAATATTATCGCAGGTTTCGCGTTGGGCTGCAACCTTGCACTGGCTTAGCGCGCAGAGATAAGGTGGCACTCGACGCGGATTTGGAACACGCGGCCTACTCCCAAACTCCACATCAAGTGCTCAAACACCACGTGATAAAAACAAACGAAACTCTGAGTAAAACACAAACACACGAAGTCTCTTATTACAACCACTAATGGATGAGACACTTCCAGAACAAACAAAAACTGATGATAATCTAAGTACCAGCTCAAAAATTGAAATGTCCATCATTGATAACAAAAGTAAAGATTTGGAATCGAAAATAACCTCTCAACTACTTTTACGGTTTATATAAGTGGGGAAAATTGATTAAAGAAGTCGTAATGAACATAATATTTTTTAAAAATAAAATAAGCGAAAATATTTTTTCGTTGCAGTTTTGATTCGCTCACACTTGAAGCCAAGTGAATAGAGTAAATGTTCTTTGATCTCCCATAAAAATGTTACTTGTAATCGCTTGTACTTCGTTGGTTGTTTGATTCTTTTTCGAACTACTCCTGCTGAGATGATGTGGACATGCAAATTTATACCGTCTCAATGAATTTTCTTAACTGAAAGGATGTGTATTTCTTCTTTTCTCCTCTTCTTTCAGTTAAAACCAGCAAGTACGAACCAATTTCAGTTCTTTATTCTTTGATGTTTGTGCTTCTTTTCTTACTTTCCTCTATCAATATTCCGTCATCCTTTTACAATGTTGCTTTCTCTACTCCGACCAACAATGAGTTCTCTTTCGCCTTGTGCCTCAAGATACTTTAATTTTAAATATCTTTTTAAAATTGTGTTTTCATTATTTCTTCTTCTCGTCCGCCACTTCATTTTAAATCATTTTTTTGCTTCTTCAATGCAACTATTGTTTTTTAAAATATTTTTTCTGTCAACCCTTAGTCTGCCATTTCATAAAGATATCTAACGATTATCAGTCTTGTTTCTCTAAGTTTCCCTTATCAGGTTATTTGTTGTGGTTATTATTATTATTATTATTATTATTATTATTATTATTATTATTATCATCATCATTTCTATCTTGCAAGTCCCTAGCATCTGGGTCTGTCAAGCAGGGCCTAGGGAGGTATCAAATCCAGATGCAGCCAGGCCACTACGTAGGACTTGTTTCCCCCTCCCCCAGGCTCCTATGGCAAAACTATTCCAAAAACGAAACCTACAGGACGCACCCTGGAAGCTCGCAGAAGTTTTGCATTGAGCTTTTCTTTCAACTACCTCACCCCTATTTAGCTTCATTCACTTAACCTATTACAGACGCCCACATTTCGGACGACAACAGACTGGTGAAGTTGTTAACCTGTGTAATGTTAAGTTAGTGTATTCTGCCACTAAGTTCCCAAACTTAATTAAAGAATCAGTAATAAATCTAATCTAAAACAACGCACGGCGCGTACTTCAACTGATTTTGAAATGCTTCGCTCTGATTTTTTTTAATCCCGGTGCGATTTCGCCGGGATTCCTTTCCAGCGGCCGCGAAGTCGGACGCGGCTGCGCGGTCGGGCCTGCTCGGCTCGCGCCCCGCGCGCGCCATGTGGCAGGCGACCTACACACACACACACAGCAGGCCGCGCGTGCGCGTTGGCGACGCGGCGCAGCGCGAGCCATTACCGCGCGTAATGTTCTGCGAAGGCGCGCGAGTATTCCGAGGAAAGTCTGCGTCGGCGGTGGGGGTCAGTGGTCTGCAAAGGGTCCACATTTACGTACAAAACGCGTCAATTAAAAAAAAGTCTGCAACCGCAAATTTCTTACAGCCCGAAATTTTGAATTCTAATTATGAGTTTTTAAAAGACGCTTTTATTTAGGGTAAAGCCAAAATTCCATGAGTGAAAAATGATGTTTCTTTCTGTAAAGGATTAAGTCAGAATTTCCGTATAAGGCCAAAAGAGTTAGCTAATCTAAATGAGAATTATTGTATTTAATGATGTTCATTTTATAACGTGCATAAATTTCCCACAAGTATTTCCTTAAACCACACGTTTATTTACTTAAACCAAATAAGTCTTAGACGCCTGTATTTGAATGTAGCTTAATTCACTGAACGACAATATACACATAACCTTGGAATGGAATGGAATGGAAAGGAAATGTATTTCGAACGTATTCGCAATTCTTCACATAAAACAACATTGTGTTTTTCGTATTGACATAAAACCGCCATAATTGACAAAAATTAAAATTTCAACACAAATACCTTTGAAATAACATATTTTTACTGCAAGGCGTTTCATTCTGCCAAACGACCAATCCCGAAGGCGTCTACTCATCTACAAATGTATAAAATACAAGTGCTTTTTAGTTTGCCGATTAAAACATCCTTTTATTAAAGAGAGTGTTAGCTATTATAGTTGTTTTTTTAAACAAGTCACTTCTCTACATTACTTATTATGTTTCGGTAAACATTATATTACCAACATCAAATTGAATAGAACATGGATATAAAACATTCAAAATCGATAAGATGTCGATTACCATCGTAAAACATTATAGTTGTGTATATCATTATAGGAAGTACAATTACACATCTTTCTTTTTTTGGAAGGTCACCTTCTACAGAGTACTTCGTAAACGTCGCTTCCGTTCCGATTAATCTACACACACAAAAAAAAGTTTATTGTTAACAGCAGGTTCTAGAGTTCACATTTATTTCAAAATAACCTCCTTTTATTTTATTCTCTTCCATTCTTCATCTCGCGCGCGTTTGCCTCGTTTGCAGCCCACTGTGCGGCTGCGGAGGCGCGCACGCGCGAAAAAAAAAGAAAAAAAAAGAAAAGAAAAGAAAGACGCGCTCGTTGGAAAGCGGGCCGTCGCGCGCGACCTCTGCACAAAAGCGCGCGGCACGCCGGCGGTGTCGCGGCGCGGAAGCATTTTTCCGCGTTTCCGCCTCTGTTGTGGACGGCGGGGACGGTGGAGGGAGGAGGCGGAGGGAGGAGGTGGAGGGGGATGTAGGCCGCGGAAGAGAGGTCGTTTGGCGACGCGTTTGTTGTGCGTTTTATGTGCGAAGTACAGAGTGCCCACCAAGTCGCTCTCAGGACAAATGCGCACTTGCTTCAATATTTACTTTGTCTTTTTTTCGCGCTACGCCCTGCAGACGACAGTTCAGTAACAGAGATCGACCTTGCCTCTGTTAAACTATCTGGAATGGCAATCCATCCAACTTATAGACTTTTTCACAATCTTTTCAGAAGGCGGTAAAATCAATCATAAATTATAAATCGAATGCAGGGGAGGCCAACCGATAATGCATGCGGCGTTGGATTGGGCACAACTGGCATTTTGCGACTTTCAATCACCTTTAAAGAGGCGCCAAACACATAGTCTTAATTTTAACTTCAGAGTGCTCTCAGTTCAATTCCTGCATCTTTTTTACTGATCAGTTCGTCACAACCTTTTGACAGTTGACTGTTGATATTGTGAGTGGTACGATACTTGCGTATGATATCTGTATCCTTTCGGACACTTACACATTTTGTTACATCCCTGTCTTCTATCACGTATCAATCTTATGTTAAACTATCTGGAATTGCAATCCATCTCTTTGTTTTCACGAAACACTTTATAGGAGGCACTGCAATTCAGCTATTTTCACTGCATTATGTGTGACGGCATGCCCTACTCTCCTTGCTATGGAAGATTCAAAACAACGTACGCAGACTTCAGTACATCGTTTCTGGCAAAAACGTAATCAACGGAAAATGTAAACTGAACGACCCAGAAATTTGGTATAACTGTAAACACTTGCACCAAAACAAAATCCATATAAGTTAAATTCTCATCGAAGCTTGACCACAGTGCTATTCCATAACTCTGAGGTTGCCACTTTATGTCCCGATCGAAATACTGAAATTGTATTTTGCCTTTTTTCTGAATAAGAAAAACGACAGATAGCTGATTAGACGAACTCTTTTTGAACAAAGCAACGTAACCACCTTGAAGGTAGGGATTACGCAGGAACGTAGCACCCACTGCGAAGGTACTTTCTGAACAATCTGTACTTTCCTCTTTGCAGGAAGTGTTCGCTGACACATCCGGGCAAGAATTGTGTTGTTGGGGCCAGTAGCACTTGCTTGTTCACGTTCCTTTTATCAACATTTTGGAAGAAAAACAGGAACATGTTTCCCAATGAATGCCTTTACGGTACCTCGAAACTTGGTCCAGACCTTTTAACTTTTTAATCTATGAAAAGGCTTCCTAAGCTTACTTTCCTGAAAGAAGATCTAATAAAATAAAGATCACTGTCGGAAGTCGGGGTTATCGTCTTGCCCCTTGAGACGCCAAATGTTTTAGTTGTATTGCTAATCTGAGCGCAGCTATTACCCAGGACCCATCCGCTTGGTAATTTTTATTTGTGAAAGAATTGCGAGTAAAGCGAAGTTTTGGACTCTCCAGATGTAGCATAATGTTATATTGAAATCCAAATGGCATCGTCAGTTTAGACAAAAGCAAAGGTTCGTCCACCAGTAAAGAGTTACTGTAATTAGTAAAATTGAAAATGAATTGTGTAAACGTTTAGATTTAAACAAGACCAAAAGGGTTTAGAAATACGTTTCTAGAGAAACGTTAAAAAAACATATATATCGCCAAAGATCTTTTACGTCAAGTTGGAAAACTAATAGTCTGTTTGTTTCACATTTCGTACATACTTCATGTACCCCTACCAAGAGCCTTTAAATACGTACTTCATAAAATAGGCACTTTCCTAACCATCCGATGTCCAGCAATGAATCAACGCTTCAGTGTTCACGTCAGTATTGTGAAGTGGAATGCAATGTAGCTATAAAAGGTAGAATAGCCATAAAATGAAGAGTTAACACTATTGTTATCATTATTACTATTACTTTCATTGCTTTAGTGTTATCACTTAATAATAATAATAATAATAATAATAATAATAATAATATTTTAAAATAATTGTTAATTGACTGAAAGATTGAACGTTTTAAATACCTGGCACATATGGGGATTTTCGTTAAATACTTGATATGTATTTAAATGAACGCCAGACATGTCCAGACTGATTTTATATAATACAAAATGTATTTATTTTAGTAATATAAATAATAAATACAGCAATCTGACTAGTTAAATTTACTGCCGACTCCACCCTACAAAACATCAATATTTTCTAGTATTAAAATTTTTCAATTAAAAACACCATTATAAGAAAATAATCTGCCTGTTCTTATCATTTTTGTCTTCGTTTGTCATTTAAAATTGCAGACATTAAAAATAAGAAAAACACAGACATTGTGAATTTAAATTCCGTCTCGTGCATAAACAATAATCTTAGAAGCAATTAAACCAGTAAAAAATATCGATGTTTTTAATTTTAAACATCGATACTTTGAAACATCAACACTTTGTTGATAATTTCGCATCGTTACGCCGCATTAATACTGACCGTACATCTTGCACGTCAATGTGCTCCAACACCCGTTTCTTACGCGCGCTCTATTTGCTTAGCTCCGTTGTCCAACTTCGCGGACAATTCTGAAGCGCGAAACGCGTCCTATGATCCGCTAAAGCAACTGCCGCACGTAAAAGGAGGAATGTCTTATTACGCAACTTGCGCTTGACCGAATTATTCGACGTCTTTTCATTGAAGCCACTACGCGGTGGTGGAGGGGACGCCCGCTACCCGCTTACGGTGTGACCCGTTTGCGAACGCGCCGTAGGCTGGCCTAAATGAGTCACGGTGGTGAATATGCAACAGGACATTGTCCATTGTTCAATGCTTGCGATGACTGAGGAGGTACTGGTTTTTTGTTCGAAGCCTTCGCACTGTCATTTTAAACACTTAGTCCCTTCTTTGAAACTGACAAGAATTAAACAAAAAGAAGACGAAATTATCAGTACAGTTAATTACTAATAGACATAACGAATAAATAGAAAGAACGATCAGACACAGTGAAATAAATTGAAAATAAGGAGTAACCGAGTAGATTTAAAATCATGTACTCTCAAAACAAAATGAAACAATGAACGAAATGTTGAATGATCAATAATGTTTAAAATTCATGATTACAATTCAACTAAGTTGAATAATAGCTGAATAATTTTAATAGCATAACCTCCTCCTCAAATTTAATTGTTAATAATTCCTACTACAGGTTCCTGTGAGTATCAAATCGCCACTTATGTATTTGTAATGTCCAAACCCCTGAAAGACAAACACGTCGAACACGTAGAAATAAATTAAAAAAAACAACAAAAACAAGCTGAATGTGAGGCAATTTTGCACAATTTCAACTTCTATTGAAAATTGAAAAATAAAAGAAAAGAAGGAAAAAATGAGTAATCGAATATATCGAATCAAGGGGTTCTGATATACCGAACACCACAGGCCAAAAGAAGAATAATGAAACACGATTTGTGAGAGAACTTCACTCATGGAGGTGCGTGAAATGGGAACTTATTCTGCAACGTGAAACAAATAGTTGATAATGACGATAAAAATTCGAAAAATAAATAAATTTAAGTTACTGACTTTCCTGAGATCAGGATGCTACATCCCTATTATAACAAAAAAATACTCTGATTTCGCCATATATATAATCTGAGGAATAAAATAACTTCTAACAAATTCCGCTAGAAGAGAAATGGACTCCACAGAAAACCTCAGGAATGGGTCTGTTGCTCCACCAGACGCAAGAAAAGGAACGTTATTTCGCCGCGAGACAGTACGTGGGTTCCCACCACGACGTTTTATTGACAACCGTAACCTCCGGTGCACGTGCTCGCTGATTATCGTGAAACGCGACTCGTAAGCGAACCTATGAGAAACAAGTACGTGTCGGCTGAAGTGAGGGATTAACATACTTTCGAAATTGCTCGAAGGGAATAATTGACAAGCAGAAGCTCTGTTGGAAATGACTTCCCTTAATGGGATAATTAAGTCTGCAAATCAGGATTAAGAGAATCGTGACAACGCACGGCATACCTCAGAAGGCCAACAGGCTGTCGGGATACCGTGTCATGCTTATCAAGACGATAAAAAAAAAGTTTCTTCATCGTGCGTGAGCTTGTATTTCGCAATCACAACGGAATCTGAAAGGTATGGTTTTAAAACAAATCATACGACTTAAAATTCTGATTCCACCCAGATAAAAATAGCTGCATTGTAATGTATTACCGACGTAAGAATATATTAGACTAATATGCCCCTAACAAAATATATTACAGTAAATTACGTACACAAGCACACACAGAAGTGCACTACAAAATAATAGATCCTTTACATGAACACAAATTTTAAATTGCTCATGAACAGCCCTTTCTCCAATTTTGTAATAATGCTAACAAAACATGTTATTTTATTTCTCATGGAAATTCTAGTTCATAAGCCACCTCCTTGGAGATTGCTAACGGTCATTGCGAATATCTGTGAAGTGGACACGGTAACGCTGAACAAATCATATTCAGCAAATAGTCAAGAAAATCATGTTCAAGTCGTGCAGTTTCGCCTTGTGTGGCTAAGATGTGGATCTTCGCCCAAGGAAATTCTTTCCTTGAACTATCGACACTGTAATATCCAATAATTGTCTTCCGTTATGACGTGTCCCAAGTATTGCCAAGATGATCAAGAACTGTTCTTGACAGATTTCTATTTGTCCTTCCTCCATTGCGCTCTGTTTGCAGTCGTTCATTTCATTGTTTCATCGTCGTCTCGTCAACAGTGCGCAACTTCTCGTTCCTACGTTATCTTCCACTTCTCCCCATGACTAAGCCCTCAAATGCACAAATTAATATCTGGCACCTTCTGAAATTGTGTCAATCTAGTTATTCTTAATCTTTCTTCCCACTTTGAATCTTTTCTCCCATTCTCTTGAACAACTTTTTGTCACTATCAGTAGCTTACACATTGAATTCCGTTACATTTATTGTCAATGACTATCATTAATCCAGATCAGCACTCCTTTTTCTTTGCTATTTTATCCCATTGCCGTAATAATTCCACACACGAGCTCAATTGAGATAACCAGCAAGAAAAATGTAAAATAAATGTATGTTTGTTTTAATATTACTCGTACGTCAGTGTGACTATGTTACTCTGTATCACATGTAACGCATTAAAGGATTACAGCTTATTAAACGATGGTTATCAATGCCAATAATTAAAGATAAATTGAAAGAAAACTTCCATTTTTTTCCAGAGTCATCTAATTCCTAGAGTTAGCCAGGCTGGCCTCTCATTTTCTGTAATTAATTTCCCTACCTTATTTTTCACTGATAAGACTTGCAATTTTATACTATTTTTAAACATATTAAAGCAAGCCTGATACTATTTTGTCAGCTATTTGTCATCACCATTATATAGTTAAAATAAAAAAAATTAACGAATAAAAAGCGAGTCATTGTATCTTGGACTAATATTTTTTAAAGAAATAATATATCGTTCTAAAAGCGCCTGAAAATTTGTCCTGCGGTCAACCGGTACTTCTTACGAATTCCCTGATTTTTATCTTTCCCAGATCGATGAAATTCCTCGATTTTTCCCTGTTTTCCACGTTTTCCAGAAAGTGGCCCTCCTGTGCACAATTCCAAAGCGTTTCCACAAGTATTCGAGGGCGGAGGGTGGGGGGTGGGGGTGGGGCGCGAAACTCTTCCACGGGTGCCCATCCCGCTGCGCGCGTCCTCCTCGTGCGACCGGATGTCTCCCGGCGGGCAGCGAACCTCAGCGGCCCTCCCGAATCGGATAATTCGCCCTAAGCGGGAAGCACGCGCCACTGACAGGGGCGGCCCCGGGGGGCGGTCAACATCACACCATTCCACACTCCACGCGGCGGCGGCGGCGGCCGGGCGAACCGGTGCACCCTCCCCTCCACGGCACGCCAGCCGTTGACAAACTAGTCCCCGTGATTGGCTAACGGGACCCACGGTCGGCCGCCGCCGAGCACACTCGCGAAAAACTCTCCTCGGGACGTGCGTCGTTAAAATGCCTATAGACGACGAGGTTTTGTAGTGCCTGAAAATTATATGCAATCTTCGTAATGCAGGGGGAGAAACGCCTATTATAAGCCGGAGCCCGAGCACTCACCCCCTCCACACACACAAACACACTGGGGGAAGGGGGTACCGGCCCGACTCGCGTCCGGGTACCGTACGAGTACCACCACCACCTTCGTTAAACAATATAAACGAACAGGATAAATCACTATGGCAAACATGTTGAGTGTTGTAGTTTGTGTAGAATTACTTACGCAGATCGAAAAAATTGAATTTATTAACAACCGTAACTATGGTCTCTGTTGCTCACTTCGACTAGTTGGAGTCTCCAAAAAGATTTTGCAAAATTATTTTCTTCGGTAATTTCTTATTGTCCTATTTACTTAACAACTTCAGCTTCCATTTGAAAACAATTCGACTTCCACAGACGTAAAACATACACGACCTAACAGCAAACGATATCGGGAATACATGGCGTGCGTCATTCTGATCATTTGCACGGGCAAAAACACAACATACCAAGAAAAGGGGCGAGCGTTCAAGACGTACAGTTTCCTAGGTCTCCTTACTATGCACGGTGCCCCCTTCGTCTTCACAGATGCGAAAAACAAACGGCATGCGCGGTGCGGGGCGGCGGTTGAAAAAGCAGCCAAGTTTCAACGCCGCCGTCGTTAAATGGGTTTATGCATTTATGGGTTAACCTTGCGCGGCGATTTGTCGCAGCGAGGGGCCAAATGGCCCGTGATCACCCCCCCCCCCCGCGGCCGCGGGCGGAGAGAAAGGGGCAGGCAATAAACAAATAAATATTTCCGAGCGGTAAAACCCCTCGCGCCGGAGCCCCGCCGCCTCGTCGCCGCCGCCGTCGTAAGAAACTTGAGGCCGAATTATGTCCTTTATCAGATGGGAAGTGGGCGAGCAGGAGAGTGGGCGAGTAAGGAGGCAGGTGAACAGGCGGGTGGGCGAGCGAAAAGGCAAAGAGTCGGGCGACTGGGCGATTCACCAGGTAAAGGCGGGCGAGTGGACGGGCAAGTGGACGGGCGAGTGGACGGGCGAGTGGACGGGCGAGTGGACGGGCGAGTGGACGGGCGAGTGGACGGGCGAGTGGACGGGCGAGTGGACGGGCGAGTGGACGGGCGAGTGGACGGGCGAGTGGACGGGCGAGTGGACGGGCGAGTGGACGGGCGAGTGGACGGGCGAGTGGACGGGCGAGTGGACGGGCGAGTGGACGGGCGAGCGGACGGGCGAGCGGACGGGCGAGCGGACGGGCGAGCGGACGGGCGAGTGGACGGGCGAGCTGACGGGCGAGCTGACGGGCGAGTGGACGGGCGAGTGGACGGGCGAGTGGACGGGCGAGTGGACGGGGCGAGTGGACGGGGCGAGTGGACGGGGCGAGTGGACGGGCGAGTGGACGGGCGAGTGGACGGGCGAGTGGACGGGCGAGTGGACGGGGCGAGTGGACGGGGCGAGTGGACGGGGCGAGTGGACGGGCGAGTGGACGGGCGAGTGGACGGGCGAGTGGACGGGCGAGTGGACGGGGCGAGTGGACGGGCGAGTGGACGGGGCGAGTGGACGGGGCGAGTGGACGGGCGAGTGGACGGGCGAGTGGACGGGCGAGTGGACGGGCGAGTGGACGGGCGAGTGGACGGGCGAGTGGACGGGCGAGTGGACGGGCGAGTGGACGGGCGAGTGGACGGGGCGAGTGGACGGGGCGAGTGGACGGGCGAGTGGACGGGCGAGTGGACGGGCGAGTGGACGGGCGAGTGGACGGGCGAGTGGACGGGCGAGCGGACGGGCGAGCGGACGGGCGAGCGGACGGGCGAGCGGACGGGCGAGCGGACGGGCGAGCGGACGGGCGAGCGGACGGGCGAGCGGACGGGCGAGCGGACGGGCGAGCGGACGGGCGAGCGGACGGGATGGGGGCGGGATGGGGTGCACGTAAGCGAGAACGCAGTGAGCGGGTGGGCGAGTGCAGCCCGGGCAGGTGGGCGAGCGGGCGAGCGGACAAGTGCACTTGACACGCCTCCCCGCTAGACTCTTGCGGGGGAGGGGGCGAGGAGTTTTATCTCCCCGGTGGCCTACTTAGCGAACGGTCTCTCCTTCTCCGTGGGTAACGCGGATATCGGCCGCTCGCCGGATAATGCGCCAGAAAAAAACAACAACGAAGTGCGCGAGCACAATTGCGAGTGCTAACAGCGCCCGCCCCTCCGCTCGCGCTGCATACAATGCAGATGGGGTGACGCGGTGGGAGAGTGACCAGCTGGCCGCGCGAGAGGCCTGTTTCCTGGTCGCCGAGCGCGCATACCGGCGATGAAGTTGCGACCCTCGTCGATGCGATACTTCCTCGTAAATCTCAATAAGTTGATGGACAGAAGGAAGTTTCTTGTAGGAGTGCAGTGCAATACAAAGAGGGGAACGGGCTCTAATCTTAATAACAAACTGAAGAACCAGGAAATATTTACACACAGGTCTCCTGGAAGTTTAAAACTGAGAACGGAAGACTTGAGTTGCTATAAGTATTTACTGGTAGAACGTATTTTTGTGGTAGGTGCCAACTAATAAGTCGAAACGAATGTGACGATTTGCTCGCTCGGTGTACTGGGGTTACACTTAGTTCCATGTAAAAAAATTATGACCAACTTCGCATTTTGTTAAACTCTTTGAATTTGAATTCATCATGGCAGTCCATACCGCGTTTCTAGGAAGAAAAACTATTCACGGAATACCAGTAATGTGTTGGAAATTCTGATACAAAAAATTTGTAAAAAAAGATCTAAAAAACTTCAGACTTCTTACCGTTCCTTCCATTTTGTTTCTGTAAACAGAGCATGATATCTGCTGTTTCTTAACAATAAGTCGAAACAAAATGTGATATGCGGCAAGGAATCTGTGTTTTTGAAAAAAAAAACTTTTGAAATTTAAGTTCATATGAAAAATATTTTATTATTCAATAATGGAAGCTCAAAGCTATCGCGATAGTACATAACTATGATGTATCACGCACAATTACACGAAGAAGTTGGTGTCTACCTACGTGTAAGTTTCAAGCACTTCACTCTACTTTTGTGAGAAAGACGCAAAATCAGCGGATGAGTCACGAACTAATAAAACACGATGGCGATCCTGAAGTAGAGGAGAATTCTCTTCCTGGTCACCACCCACTCTCAGAAACCATTTATGAAAAGAAATAACCACCAAGTTCAAATTATCCGACGTGGGCAGTTCGGTAAATACCTTACTCTTTGAACTTGAAGTTGAACAGGTGCTTAGCAAAATACTGGGCAATATACTCTGTGTAAGCCGATAGCGAATGGGGCATAACAGCTGTAGTCCATGAAATATACTTCAGAAAAACCAACTCTCGATAACTATTCTGACCCTCGTCTCACGTGTGATCCTACGTTGGATTACGACGGTACGCCAAATTACCGGGGTCGAACCTGCTTGTCATTTAATGGACACCGTCCCTCAAGGGCGTCTTCAGATTCGGCTTCAATAAATAGGTAATTCGAAACGCACATAACGGTGGTAGTCCGGTAGTCTGGCAAGGTTCTCTAGAGGCTAAAGAAATACGGAACGAACCGCGAATCACTATAGTAGATGGAGAGAAAAAAAGTCATCGATTCAGCAAGTACGAGATAACGGGAATGGGATGAAAGTGAGAGATAGAGATCTTCAAATTACTTTCGTGCATCTGAGGGGGTGTACATGCGTATCAAAGTCGTGAGTTGAATTAACAGGGGTAATGTACGTTGCTTCAACGTCTTCATCTGCAACCGAGCATCCACAACATAACCACATCCGCGTTATAAAAATTACTTACTGGACATGGAATTTACTTAAAGTATTGCAGATTACTATTAAATCGCGTATAAAATAATTATTCTAATACTATTCCAATACTATCAAGTATTCTCTTTTCACAAAAGACGATTTAATCCTCAGAAATGTAGATTACCGATTTACAGAGTCACATGTTCAGAAATGAATCTCGATTTTTTCTTGAGGCACTGAAGTAACGCATATTCACAATAACCATAACTAATTTTCAAAAATTATAAAACGGACAATTGTTGTTTGCTCTATTAAAGGGTAGGAAGAAGGATGTAAAATGAAGAGTGCTATTGGCTCTGCTCTACGCAAAGTAATAAACTTGTAAAATATTTGCAGGGTTGATCAACGGATAAAGGAAAGATGAGTCAAAATGTGTACTTACCATTACTCGCTAAAAGGTACTTTGTCGTAGTTTTAGTGGTAAAAAATATGAGTTCACTCGTCTTACCTGAAAAGAAATAAAAATAAAAAAGTTAGACATAAAATACGAGGAGAAAAGTATGTAAAACAAAATTAGCATAGTTGAAATGAACGTGTTTGATGAAAACAGGGAAATATTAGATTGAGCTGAATCCTGATGAAGTGAATCGAGCAGTTATGCCATAAACGTCCACGATGCTACAGCAAATTGAATACTTGTTTGGGTCGTTTCATTAACTGCCCTCATGCAGCATACAGGAACAGGTTGCAATCAAGTATTTTTCTCAGGGTAGTAGAGCTAAAACACTGACATCACTTAAGCGAAGAATGAAACACATAAATGTCTATTTAACAATACTACAGGACAGAGGAACAGCAGTGAATATAGACTACTCAATACACTCTCCACTCCCTTGCCATCATTTATCGATCAACTCTCATTACTTTCACCAGAAGACTATCCATCCCCAATGATTAAATATTTTCCCACTACGAAAATACCACATTTGTGATACAAAATCATGGATCGGTTTGAACACTTTCTCCTAGGTGTTCAGAACTTAAGGAAAAAAGGGGATGAAACGGGCATTAAAACGTAAAGAAACGAGTCTCAGTAATCTGCAGAATGTTGGAAATGTTAATTTTCCACTTTCCTTAATTTGAACATTTCAAAATATGAAAATCAAAAATGAGGTTCCTAGAACATACATTTAAATCTAGTGCGTGTTGAGGTATGATCAGCTGGAACGCTTTTACCCACTCGAGAACTTCCTTAAGACTTAATTTTTGATATTGAAGCTCCCGATTGTATAATCGCGCTCCTGCTGATGAAACGCGAACTCGCTCTCTGTTTTCAATCGGAGAATAAGAATGCTTTTCCAGCGGAGAACCTCAAACCCCAGGGAAAACATTCCCCAGGATCACCACCCCACATGCGCGAGCGCGCTGACTCAAATCCGCAATGCGGCAACTCTCCCAGCAACCGGGGCGAGTGTACAGGCGGGTGGAGCCAGGATGAAAAGACATGGACGAGCTGGTCCGGCGCACCGACTGATAAGTCACGAACCACGTGATCATCACACGTGCGCTTTGAAAAGCCAGGCCAGTCGCTGACCGCCATGCTTCATGGCAAGCGAGAAGTGTAGAGGAACATTTTGAAAATAGCAATAGGTGACAATTTTCATCGGTGACCAACAAAAACAACACAATGAATGTGTAGTTGAAATAAGAGATGCAATATTTACAAAAAGTGCTTCAGTTATCCGTTTCAATGATTTGTAACAAGGTGATAACTGATAATTTTGGAATACGGCTGAATTTAAAATTCCTGCTAACTGGCACTTACAGGTGCATGAAGCTCATTGGCTGCAGTCTGATAAGGTGCGCAATAGCTGCCCCGTGTCTTTTCATCACGGACGGAGCCCCGCAGACGCAAGAGCATTGTCCGCTGACGCAAGGGCGACTGCCTCGGCCGGGCCTCGACCCGCGCCCTCCCGCCCGCATGGGAACCTCCGGCCGGCAGGCAGGCAGGCGCGCGCGCGCGCGGGCCAACACTCGCCATTGTTGCGCGCGCGTTGGCGCAAGCAGCGACACGCCCTCCCCCGGCGCCGGCGCCTGCGCAATCTTCTGCACCCGCTGCCCGCGCGACGACAAATATGCTTTTGGATCTACGTCCGTCCTTAAAGGCACATCTGAACATCCGTAGTGGACAACTACTAGTATATTGTGAAATAGATTAAGTTAGTTTAAGCTGCAATTAGGTGTAACATGGTGGGAGCTTACTGCAATAACAAATAAAATAAACTACAATGCTCGGCAACACAAAAAATGCACCAACACAACCAATTACAATAATAATAAGAAGAATAAGAATAAGAATAATGTGTAAAATTTTAATTGTTAGACTTAGAATTTACACTGATAAAACCAAGCGTCCAATTAATTCGTCCAAAAGCGTCCAAGTAAATCACCCCACCGCTTTTTTTTTTCTGCTAATCCCCACCACACACACTTCAGTTCGGCAGGGTTACCAGAATGAGGATATCACACCCGGAAAGAGTTTGTGTGTGTGTGTGTGTGTGTGTGTGTGTGTGTGTGTGAGCGAGTCGGGGCGTATTGCGAATAAGGGGGAGGGGAGTATGTTGAGGATTCGAAAAAAAACAAACTATAATGCTTTGAAAGTTGCATGGTTAACAACACGCATGTATGTTTACTACCACCCTATTCCCAGTTTCGCACTACAAACTTCGAAAGTTAATGGATAAGAATACGTGAGGATACTTACTGCCTAAATTCGAACCATTTGGCAGTACTTACTGCCTAAATTGGAACCAAAAGGCAGTACGATCTAAACATGCTTTTAAGTTAACTGAAATAATTCTTCGAGAAGGGTAAGTGCCACGAACATTTGTAGGAGAATTTTTAATATAATTTAATCCGAGAGCAAAAAATGTATAATATTTTAACGTTGAGGAAATTTTAATGGAAACGAGCATCTTTGCAAAATTGTTAGGCGAAAAATATCTCACACCTGCTGTATGGGCCGCCGAGTATGGTCACAGCCGCGCCACGACGATAAGCGATTTTTACACGACGATAAGGATCGCTATATACGCATCGGCGTCAACAGCAAAAATTGTCATGCTTTCACGCAGTGTCACCCCCTCCGTCTTGCAATTTGATATATCGTTCCCTCAGAGGTGCTTCCTGGTAAAATTGTAAGTTGTCTTCGCAACTCTCCGCTTTTACGTGCGGTGACGACTATGGGATCCCCATGGTCGTTGTAGTTTGAAACAGCGAACTATTCGCATATGCGCATCGTCGTCTTCATTACTTATTTGGATGCACCTAATGAGAAATTGAAATATATTTAAGACGCGCATACTCTAGCACGACTTCGCGAGAGAAATGTCTCGCGGGAGAATCTCGGACACTGGAAAGTCCTCGCAACATCGCTAATTGCAGCAGGAGGACACTCCGGGAAGCCTCTTCTAGAAGTGACTCCAAATACGGTTACTGACATGTCGAGCTGAAAAGGTAATTGAAAAGATCGCTACATCAACGTCTCTGCCAATGTAAAAATAGCTCACTTTCGCTCATTCAGGTATCGTGTTTTCACTGCTTGTATGAATCACGGTGTGAGTCAAGACTGATAACTCTATACGCGTATGCACAACCATCTGTGATTGGCAAAGACAATTACCAAAGGATTTTACTTTCAATTAATGAAGTTAAAACACATTTACTTTCCGACGCCCAGATCATAGTTTCAAAACAAACTAAATTGGTAATGCAGAGCATAACTAAACAAGTAGGAATGTACAGCATAACGAAACTTTTCTTCCTATTAGTGTCAAAAAATATTATTAAAAAATTTTAATTTTTTGATACACACGGCATTCTTTAAAGATCTAAAACTGAGGGGTAAATTGCATTTACATAGAAATCTCTAACTTTAATATTGGAGGTGTAGGAATAGTTCGAAAATAAATGTGAAATTCGCAATTTTGAAAATTCCGTAGGTAGTAATGAAAACCGTAACTATACCATTTTTATGAACGACTTTCTCCTATTCCTGCAAAAAAATTGAAAGAAATAATTGCAACCACTTTCCACAAATTTTGAAAATGTCCCAGAGGCTTCATGAAAAGTATCCCTCTCCAAAATAAAAATATACTTACGATTTCCAGAACCGCAAAAAATTTCAAGCTATTTTTTCTATTGGCTACGTTGTAGAGTGCTTTAAACAATCTTAATAATATTCTGCTAAAAAAATTAGTAAAAATAGACACCTACGAACGTCGCTAAATGCTGATTTGAAGGGGTACGCAGTTGAGTATCTTCCGAAACTTACATAGCATCAGTTAAACGCTTTCAAATTTCGTCCACTATTATTAAACTTACGTAACGAGAATACACCCCTATCTACCTCAAAAAACGGCAACAGCCGACGACTACACGCATTCACGATGAAGGGTCTCATCAAACGAGCACGTCCTACCACGCAATAAATAATGCAGATACGTAATCAGAGCCACGAGGAACGCAGACGTTCTCACCAGGAACGCGAGGGCGCCCCGCCCCCTTCTACAAGCTCATCACCGCCTTCCGACGGCCCCTAGGGTCGCCTAACGTCTTAATTCCAGCCCTTAAATAATGGAACGCAGCGGCCGAACGAGGGAGGTGTAATTAAAACCTCGTGTCGGCGCGAAGGGGGTTCCCCTCCGGCGCGGCTGCGGTGGAAGCGGGGGAGGGGGAGGGAGGGGCGGGGCAGGCGACCGTGGAGGGGAAAAAGAGGAGCTGCAGGGGCGACTGGAGCGCAATGGGAGACGGAGGCGACGGGGTGACGAGAGTGTCGGGGGCGTGGGGGCGACGGAGGCGACAGGGGAGGCGATGGGGACGGCGAGGACAGCGGGAGAGTCGTCGGGAGCGACAGGGTAGACGGGGGCGTCCAAAGCGACGGGGGCGTGAAGAGTGACAGGGGCGGGCGGGGGTGGGGTTGGGGACGGCGGGGGCCGTGGGGGCGGCGGGGAAGACCAGTGACGGAGGGTTGGTGAGGGGCGTCGACAGCGGCGGCGGCCACAGGGACGATGGAGGCGACAAGAGTGACGAGGGCGGCGTGGGCGACGGGGAGTACGAGAGTGACGACGGCGGCGTGGGCGACGGGGTCGACGGGAGCGACGGAGGCGACGGGGGCGACGTGGGCGATGGGGTCGACGGGGGCGACGGCGGTGACGGGAGCGATGGGGGCGACGGGGGCGACGGGAGCGACGGAGGCGACGGGGGCGACGTGGGCGATGGGGACGACGGGAGCGATGGGGGCGACGGAGGCGACGGGAGCGACGGGAGCGACGGAGGCGACGGGGGCGACGTGGGCGATGGGGACGACGGGAGCGATGGGGGCGACGGGGGCGACGGGGGCGACGGGAGCGACGGGGGCGACGTGGGTGACGTGGGCGACGTCGGCGACGCGGGCGACGGGGGCGACGGGGGCGACGGGGGCGACGGGGGCGACGGGGGCGACGGGGGCGACGTGGGTGACGTGGGCGACGTCGGCGACGCGGGCGACGGGGGCGACGGGGGCGACGGGGGCGACGGGAGCGACGGGGGCGACGGAGACGAGGCGACTAGACTGACGGGGGCGTCGGGGCCTTGAGGGGTGAGGGGGCAGCAGTGGAAGAGGTTGTGGCGGAGGCGGCAGCAGAGGCGGTGATGGATGTGAGAGTGAAGGCGGACGAAATGAGAGAAGGGGAAGTGTCGGGTGTGAAGGGGAGAAAGGCTCGAACGAGAAACCGACGACGTGACTCACATCAGCAACAAGCTGCCGAGAGGGAAGCCAGAGAGAGATTCAAAGCCTAAGGGAAAAAATGACAGCAACCGGAAGAAAAAATGTAAGGCTCACAAGCAGATAAAATGCTTATTGAACAACACAAATTAGTACAAAAATGAAGAATACGAAAATAAAAGAATTAATGAAATGAAAGGAGGGAAAACGATACGATGTGATGAGACAATCCTACAAAGAAGAGATGGAGTGTACGACCTATTGAGAATAGAGTTAACTAGAGAAAGAAAATCAAATATTTAGTAAGTCTCAGAAATGGAGAGGATACCACGTCACGACTAGACACCGCTTAACACAATAATGGTGAAGAAAACGAAGGGAAGAAAAAAGGGTGGTGACCGTACCAAGTGGATATCGATGTAATAAAATGTGGCGGAAATCAGACCAACGCATGGAAACTATACAAAACAAAATTAATTAAACGAAAGAAGAAGCAATAACAAGAAACGAAGGAAGGTTTTGCAAGCATGCGACAGATGAAAGAAGTATTGAGAACTTCAGAGATCAGTTAGAAGGAACAGTAAGAGAAAACCTAAAAGAAATATGTGCCCAACAGTCTGGCATTCTAGGCATAGTGGCGGAGGCCGCGCAAACAACGTGCAAGGGCGAGGTGAGAAGGGACGGGACAAAACGGAGCGTAGCGGGGAGAGGCAGGGCGAGGCGAAGCAGGGCGACGCGAAGCGGGGCGGGCAGAGATGAGGTACATAGGGAGAGGCGAGGTGAGGGAGGCGGAACGGGTACAGAGATGAGGTAGTTAGGGGGAGGCGAGGTGTGGGAGGCGGGGAGGGCAGAGAAATAAGCTAGTTAGGGAGTGGCGTGGTGAGGGAGGCGGGGCGGACAGAGAGATGAGGTAGTTAGGGAGAGGCGGGGCGGGAGAGATCTTCTGAGAGAGGCGTGGCGGGGCTGCGGGACGATGCGGGGGGGGGTCTGCAGCCGCAGACGAGGCGGCGGCGGCGGCGTCTGCGACTGTGAGGGGTCGAGAACCTCGGAGGATCGATCGGGGAAGCCGGCGCGCCGCGACGCGACTGCGGGAGGCGGCGGGGGCGGCTGTTGCCAAGGGAACGAGCCGCCACACAGTGGTTCACGCAAAGGAAACACGCCAATAATCTTAACAGCGCATTATTTGAATAATGAAATTGGAAGTGAATTCGGAAGTTTTCCATCTGGCTATATTCGAATATCGCAACGAAATTCCAGCGTCCAAAACAGCGAAACATTTTACCACATATTTTATTAGGTTTCGGATACTGATTTTTTATTTTTCGCTATTTTCACGAACAAGAAATATAATAAAAATGATATATTCAATTCGGCTAATAGGAGAGAAAATACACCATAAATGAAAAGGACATTCCTTACATTTTTGTAACCACAGTGTTGAATTTACAATGTAATGCTGAACCTACATCGTTTTCCACTAATTCCACACAAAGTGACCGAGCGTCGAACCAAGCATGCTAACACAAACATTACAGTCGCTTATACCCTACGGTATTTCAAATGTGTTACTCTGCTTCCATCATGCACCGCTAAAATCATCAGAACGTTTTGAAGCCGCGAATATCACATGTTCACATCCCTTTTCGATTAACTCCAGAACTGTGTCTCCAACACATCTTCCAGAACTGCGGGGTGCACTGGTCTAGGAAACTGGGTTGGACGCCACACCCACGCACACTCACAGTTGCCAGCTACCAAATCTGAGGATGGCAGGGCGCAAACATCCAGCAGAGTGAGATACGAGGCCTTGACACCCTTTGCGGAGTACCTCAGGAATAGACAAACATTAAAGCAATCTTGTGACACTGTCGCACTCAACAGGGTAGTCAGCGAAATGAAGAAATACGAAAGAATAAGAAGTTGAATATCGCATGAAGCATGGACGTTTTGATCACGTTTTTGTGGAATGAAAGATATTTTGTCACATCGCCGAATTTATACTTCACTTCGTACACCGTGAATTACGAGAATGATGAGATAGCCCTACTGAGTTCGCTGATTATGGGACCCCGAGCTTGCCCTCAATGGCTCAAGAGAGAGAGCCAAATTTAGCTTTGAGTAGCTTTGTTCCCTACGGTGCCACTCGGCAGTCGGGCATAGAGGGTAGAGTATAGGCCAAAATAGGCGGTCACGGATTAAAAAAGGGGGATTGTGGAACTGTGCAAATGAAAAGCTTACTGAGATATAAATGAATCCCAATGTAACCACCTAACCAGTTACGTTGGGTAACATTTGGTGCACAAGAAATGTGGCCATCTATAAAGCTGTCAAGATGCTAGAGAAAATAGTTTATCCAGAGTAAAACATTTTCTTTCGCGGCCGAACACAAAGTGTTTTATTCTTCAAACTGATTAACCCGTGAACTATATTTACAAAAGATCCTATTAAAAATCTATTTTATAAGCGTAACAATAAATAACAATAAAACATCGATTAACAAAAAAAGTCGGTTTTTCAAACGCGTCACTTTCCTTGGGCGCTGATTGTATGTCCATTTTGTAGGGTTCACTTTAGTTCGTGCCAACGTTCTTCCGTTTCGACCCTCTGTGCGCAGTCGCCGCCGCCGTCGAGCGATTTACGGGCGCACGCGCGGCGACTGGCACGTGTCTCCCGGGCGGGGAGGCGGCCCCCGCGCCCAGCCCAGCCCAGCCCAGCCCAGCCCAGCCCTCGCCCTCGCCATCGACCTCCCTCTTGTCCTCTTCTCTTTCAGTCCTCGCCTTCGCCTACGTCAACAGTCCTCGCCCACGCCTTCGCCCTCGCCTCCGCCCTCGCCTTCGCCCTTGCCTTCGCCCTCGCCTTCGCCCTCGCCCTCGCCTTCGCCCTCGCCTTCGCCTTCGCCCTCGCCTTCGCCCTCGCCTTCGCCCTCGCCTCCGCCCTCGCCTCCGCCCTCGCCTCCGCCCTCGCCTCCGCCCTCGCCTCCGCCCTCGCCTCCGCCCTCGCCTCCGCCCTCGCCTCCGCCCTCGACTCCGCCCTCGCCTCCGCCCTCGCCTCCGCCCTCGACTCCGCCCTCGCCTCCGCCCTCGACTCCGCCCTCGACTCCGCCCTCGACTCCGCCCTCGACTCCGCCCTCGACTCCGCCCTCGACTCCGCCCTCGACTCCGCCCTCGACTCCGCCCTCGACTCCGCCCTCGACTCCGCCCTCGACTCCGCCCTCGACTCCGCCCTCGACTCCGCCCTCGACTCCGCCCTCGACTCCGCCCTCGACTCCGCCCTCGACTCCGCCCTCGACTCCGCCCTCGACTCCGCCCTCGACTCCGCCCTCGACTCCGCCCTCGACTCCGCCCTCGACTCCGCCCTCGACTCCGCCCTCGACTCCGCCCTCGACTCCGCCCTCGACTCCGCCCTCGACTCCGCCCTCGACTCCGCCCTCGCCTCCGCCCTCGCCTCCGCCCTCGCCTCCGCCCTCGCCTCCGCCCTCGCCTCCGCCCTCGCCTCCGCCCTCGCCTCCGCCCTCGCCTCCGCCCTCGCCTCCGCCCTCGCCTCCGCCCTCGCCTCCGCCCTCGCCTCCGCCCTCGCCTCCGCCCTCGCCTCCGCCCTCGCCTCCGCCCTCGCCTCCGCCCTCGCCTCCGCCCTCGCCTCCGCCCTCGCCTCCGCCCTCGCCTCCGCCCTCGCCTCCGCCCTCGCCTCCGCCCTCGCCTCCGCCCTCGCCTCCGCCCTCGCCTCCGCCCTCGCCTCCGCCCTCGCCTCCGCCCTCGCCTCCGCCCTCGCCTCCGCCCTCGCCTCCGCCCTCGCCTCCGCCCTCGCCTCCGCCCTCGCCTCCGCCCTCGCCTCCGCCCTCGCCTCCGCCCTCGCCTCCGCCCTCGCCTCCGCCCTCGCCTCCGCCCTCGCCTCCGCCCTCGCCTCCGCCCTCGCCTCCGCCCTCGACTCCGCCCTCGACTCCGCCCTCGACTCCGCCCTCGACTCCGCCCTCGACTCCGCCCTCGACTCCGCCCTCGACTCCGCCCTCGACTCCGCCCTCGACTCCGCCCTCGACTCCGCCCTCGACTCCGCCCTCGACTCCGCCCTCGACTCCGCCCTCGACTCCGCCCTCGACTCCGCCCTCGACTCCGCCCTCGACTCCGCCCTCGACTCCGCCCTCGACTCCGCCCTCGACTCCGCCCTCGACTCCGCCCTCGACTCCGCCCTCGACTCCGCCCTCGACTCCGCCCTCGACTCCGCCCTCGACTCCGCCCTCGCCTCCGCCCTCGCCTCCGCCCTCGCCTCCGCCCTCGCCTCCGCCCTCGCCTCCGCCCTCGCCTCCGCCCTCGCCTCCGCCCTCGCCTCCGCCCTCGCCTCCGCCCTCGCCTCCGCCCTCGCCTCCGCCTCCGCCCTCGCCCTCACCCTCGCCCTCGCCTTCACCCTCGCCCTCGCCCTTTTCCAGTCCCAGGAACTCTCCTCCGCCCTCTCGCCCCTCAGACCTTGTCATCGCCCCTCGCTCTCCCTGTTTCTCACCCTCCTTCGCCCCGGCGGGATCGCTGTCCGCCTCAGGGGCTTTCGGTGGGTTGCTCGGACAGACGACACGACTGCGTGGGGAGGGTTCTATCGGTCTTTCCGGGTCGCACAAATTGCTTTCGACTTAGCCGACAGTAATGGCACTTTCAAAACCTACGTTGGTAGACACGTTAACAAAAACGATCGATATGCAGTGCTTTTAAAAGAGATTCTGGGAACGATTTGGCACTGCTCGTGCGCAGATATTTATGGAATGTCGCAGATGAATGGACTGGCGGACTTGCATTTGGTTAATGACCCTACACAATGAGCGTTTCCGTAAAAAATATAAATAGAATTTCCATTCTTAAAAAAATCCAGAATGAATGAATAGCAGAAATGCCCATTCCTTCAATTCTTTTGTTTTGCTTCCACAAATAACCTTGAAAAATATTCTTATTGAACCGGCAGTTTGTTTTGGTTGACTCGGGAATGTTTGGAGAATAAATATTTTTCTAATTTTCACGTGCGAACGTAATTATGAGAGAGAAATATCCGAAAATGGTGAGATGAAGCTAAAATATGCCCTTCTTTTACTAAGACTCAACTCGCAAATTTTATACAAAAAAGTAAGAAGGCATTGTGAAGCTGCTGTGTCTGCTGGTAGAAGCATATTACCGATTTGCGAACTAGAACGGATAATTTGAGTCCTGAATGCACACTCGTGCGAAAAGTGCAATTTCTGTTACTACGTCTGTAGCAAGAAATAATTTCAAACTTGATGAGATCCGAGTTTAATTATTTGCTATTAGAAACAGAACATTGCTGCTCATTGTTCTCCTCCGTATTTCTGCAGTTGCTATTATGTTTACACGCATGGGTAACCACAGCCTCCCCCAATGCACCTGGTGGTTGTACTCTTCGGGTAATAAGGTGTAGCTTTGTGGATAGCTACAACGTGGAAGGCATAAAAGTTAGTTGTTTTTTTTTTAGAAAACTGTTTTTGTTCATGTTCAGGAAACGACGTCTTTAGATATGAAAGAAATTCTTTCAAGTTTCCTGTTTGTAATATATTTACTAAGCCCCATCGTAAAATCCGAGCAAGGAATGAATTTACATTTCGTGCTACGGTTTTATTCAAATTGCCCCTTTTACGGTCTAATAAAACGCTGCAATATCGCTGTTTGATATGAAATATGCTCTTTTCGTTACTACGAATATTAACCCTGTAACAGCACTTCACCAACGACCTGCCGAGCACATTTACGTCAGAAATTAAACATTGTAGAACGCAGCGCTCGAGGGACAGTCGCGAGTAAAGCGGACAGTTTAGCACCGCAGTGTTGCCCCTCCTGTTGTGATTTCTCCATGGAGAGGCACCCTACAGCCGGGGTCTTCTGAAATAACCATTCAGAGTATGCTGCCACCACCCATTTCACTTTCTAGTATTTAAGGCACACAGAAAATATTGTCATTGGGTAAAGAATGTAAGTTTTTACGTTTATAGGTTGAAGGCTCTTCTTTTTAATATCATGCGACCTTCGTTTTGTGTTGTGGGCGGTGTGGGCCTGTGGATTCATTACGTGACTTCAGTAAACACACTGTAGAATGTTTATGAAATGACAAAAGTCATCATACGGTTTCAATAGCCAGAGAGCTAACGAGTCACTACGCTATGAATTTCCATTCACAGCAGTGGGGCTTATTGAGAAAGGAAAGAGAAATTGTTGGGATTCAAACGTTTCATTTACTACACCAGGGAAAGTGAAAAAGAAAATACAAGCCTGCGTAAAGGAAAACGAATATTCCTAGACTATTTCTGACATAGACATTTTTATCCCCACTAAAATCTCGGAAAAGAAAAATATCAAAGCTTGAAGTTCAATAAACTCAACTTACAGATAATTTTTACACAGCATGAAGCTTCATAGCGCACAGCAATTTGAGCCTAATGCACGCGCAGGAAGAGTTGCGCCTGCGCAGAGGCTCAAAAAGTGGGGTACGCTAAGGTACTTCACACCACACAATTTTCGTAATTTGTTTTTCCGAGGCAGGGAAATAACATCACTAAATATCGCATGAAATCAAGAATCCCAAGATCACTAGTTGAAATTATTTTCAATAGGCTTGAATGACTGGCGGAACCCCCGCAGCAGGACCAAACCGGACGTTCCATCTCCCCCCGGCCGCCGCCATCCCGGGCGTGATTTTCGCAGGGCACGTGGAGAGGGGCGTTGCCCCCCTCCCCCCAAATGCCGAGCGTTTATCGGTCGTAACGTGCGCGCGCGCGCCGCTGCCGGCAGCTTTTATCGACGCGGTATTGAGTCTCTGCAGATTAACCGCGTCTGCCGCCGGCCGACGCTCTGCCATCTCCCCCACTCTCCGCTTATTTACGAGCCTTGGATCACTCGTTTTATGCGATCGTGAAATTTTTCGGTGCACTGACTCCGTAAAAAAACGGCTCTCCGCAGGATAGGGTTTAACAACGTGTGTTTCAATGTTCTTCTCCTTGGTCTGCTGCGTCCCGCAGCACCAGATTTGCAAGTGGTGCTCGGCCGCGTCGTAGCATTTAGTGAGGACGACGGTATTACCGGCTTGTCTGAAAACATGAATATGAAAGTTGGAGGATTCGCGCGGTATAATGTTAGGTTGTAAAGTGGAATTTCGTCGTGCTGTACTTTCCGAAGGATTTTAAAACGAGATGTCGTCGTACCAGGATTTGACGCGCGGGGGAAACTATTTCAGATCTTCTGCATACGAGATTTGCATACAGATGTGAGGGCATATTGCTTTGACAAACGAAGAGTGCTCTGTAAGTGCAAGAGGAATCTAGAGAGAGTGGGTGTGTACGTAAAGGGTGGAGACAGGATAGCAGGACAGGAAGAGGAAGAAAAGATAGCGCGCGGACCGTGGCCCGTTTGTTAGGTTATGGCTCCGTCATTCTCATGATTTGATCGGAGAAACAACGGAAAGATACTCATCAGAGCAGTCGGTCGCTGGAATTATCCTCCAGACAGTAGTTGAACTCGCACTAGCTGTGTAGCTAATGTCGAAAGTCCTGCCTCCTTCGGGACTCTAAATCTAGGGCTTGCAGTGGCATTAGTTGCAGGCACTGCAGCGACAATAGTCGATGGCCTGAGCAACCTCAGCCGGTGCGAGGATGGAAAAATAAACATTGTTCGGGGGCTGACGACGTGAGTCCTACGCGAGGAGAGTAAAGCGTTGCGATTTGGCAGGCAACAATGGAGGGGAAATGAGGAGAGACAATGGTTAGACCAAGGGGGCGGGGAGTATTGCAATGGGAAGAGAGAGCGGGCAGAAGAAGGGGATGCAGGAAAAAGAAGAAGAGGCACAGAGTAGATGCCGGGAGGATAGGGCTGGGAAGAACAAAGGGAAGGTTGGGGTGAAATGGGGAAGAGGAATGGGGGAGGAAGAATGTAAAGACTGAAGCAGAAAAGCGGGAAAGAAAGGACCGGAAGAAAGAGGAAAATGGAAAGAAGGGACGTAAGGGGTTAAGAGGAAGGGCGGAAGGATTTTTTTATTTCACACAATTTACAATCTGTTTTGAAAAAAAATACTACGTAGTTTGACGCAAAAGCCGGCACAAATAACATTATAACATACACTTATAGATTACTTGATGATTTAAAGTGGCTTTATCTCATTACGAATAAAGTAGCGACTTGGCGTTCCAGCCGAAAGGCGGGAGGAAGGGCGGGAAGGAAGGACCGGTGGGCCGGGCCGGGCGAAAGGGCGGGGAGCGATCGCGCGGGAGGTGTGGGGAGGGCGGGGGCGAGGCGAGGCGAGGCGAGGCGAGGCGGGGTGAACATGGCGTCCTGCCGCCAGCCTCTGCTTGGCCGTAAAGCTGCACGGGCGACCCGCATTGCTTTCGTGGCGCCGCCGCCTTTTTATAGCGCGACCCCGTCAAGGAAGCGCAGGCCGGCGGCAGCGCGTGCGCGCCCATTCGCCCCGCCCCGCCCCCTCGCCACGCCCCGCCGCCCCGCCCGGCCCCGCCCGGTCCCTGCACGCCCCATCCAGCCCAGCCCGGCCCCGCCCCCTCGCCCCGCTCCTCCCCTCCCCGCACGTCCCAGCCCCGCCCGGCCCGGCCCCGCCTCTCCACCCCGCCCCCCTGTGTCTTGTGCCGGCCCGCCCCAAGGCTCCACCGCCGAAGCGGCGCGCCGCGGAATGCGCCCCCGCCCCCGCCCCCGCCCTTCGCCCCCCGCGACGAGAGGAAGGACGCTTTTGCTGAGCTGTACTTGGATTCTTCGCGTCCTGCTCCCGTTTTCCCTCCTGCGCCTTCGCTCGCTCCGTTGTCATAGAACGGCTTTCATTTCCCCACAAAGATTTCGAAAAATATTTATTAATAATGGCCATTTTCACTATTTCTATTATTATTGTTCTTCTTCTTAATAATTACTGTAGACTCTGGATTCCAAGGAGTTAAAGAGAACGGACTCTGTCCACGCCATTCAGACACGAAAAATACAGTAGGCAGATTTACGCAAATGACCCACAATTGAAGGAAAATGAAAATTACTTTTTTATATTTTCACAATATACATACTGTATTCATCACTATTTGAAAACTGACCTCCTCCCCGCCAATGGATGTCGGTTATGAGGGAAAAGATATGCTACGTACGCACGCACCTGTAAACACACACTGACCCCATTCGAGATTGGAGGATATGGTTGGAAAGATAAGAAAATAGGATGGTAAAATCGCGCGCGAACCATGGCCCGTTGTACAAAGTAGTCGCCTAAGAGTGGTTCGGGGATGAACTGATCAGAGCAGTCGGCCGACGTATTATTAATTCCAGCAGACCTTAGGAATTCGAATTCACTGAGGGTCAACGCATCAAGCAAATTTCCGGCTCCTTGCCGTCATCGAATCAACGGAGTGCCCGATCTCACCTCTCACCGTTACCGAACTCGGTTCATTTACATTAGGGAGTATTTGGCACCTCGCACGTTAAGCACTATCCATCTTCCGAGCATGCGTAGATGCACTAAAGTGATGCGAAACTTGAACCGCGCATGAGCAGAAGATCGACAGTGCTTACCGTTCGAGGTGGTGGCAAAAACTCCCCATTATGTAGTGTATCTTCAATATATTCGACGTAATCGAGAGATAGCTGTGCATTGCGAGACCCGTCTCCATCAGTAGGTAGGTGTGCGCACCCGTGACGCAAGTGGGGCGCGCGGGCGCGAGGCACGCGGATGTCGGATGTCGGGCGCAGCGCGGATCGGAGCGACGCGGGGCGCCGGACGAAGCGCCGGATGCGGACGCCGCGAACAAGGGGCGCTTCCGGCGGCGTGGGGCCGCACTTCCGGGCGGCGCGGGGCGACTCGGCCCAAGGCCACTGGCGTCCCGCAGGCGCCTCATGTCACGCCCTCGCGAGCGGCATTCCAATGGACGTTTAAAGGGAAAATGGGGAAAGAAAGCAAAAAATATGTAAGTAAAACAGAAAAAAAAAACAATGGAAAATATCTTTAAAAATTCAACGAACTTCTAACAAAAAGAAAGAAATCCCTCCTTTATTTATTTATTTATTTATTTATTATATTTAGCGTTTACTTCTTACATTTGGAGATTCTTTTTTATTCCAGTTGGGAATAAAAAAGAATACGGACGTCAATCCAGAATACTGAATTTTATCTAATTAAGTTAATTAAAACATCTTTTTTTATTTTGCTGTGTTTTCCCTTAAATTCTATTCAAACAAACTAGTATATCCGAACATTAAGATATTAAAATACTGTGATTCTGTGTTTTTTACATTTCTTTTCAAATAATGCACATATGTAACTAGAGCTAGATTTTCATAACAAAAGCTACATAAAACTGACGTACAATAATATATTTATCTGAAAGATATCCCCCCTTTTAAGTATCTCGCTGCACACTAATATTTCTTTTAAATAGCTTAGAATAAACTTTAACTAATGTCAGTTTAAAATTCAAATTATTATACCATGACTATTCAAGGTGCACTGAGCTATCATTTGTACGTAACATTTTTTATCTTTCCCTTTACCAGTTACAATGTGGCAAAGCCAACAGATTTTCAAAACGAAGTGATTCACTATTGTGTAGCTAGAAAAAAAATATATCCAAACAAAATCTTACGCCAAGAGAATTGCATTTAGTCTAGGAAAGTTGTAATAAAAAAATCATAAAAGGAGATCACTACTTTCTTAGATGCAGGCAGATTACACTAAATAGATATTTGAGATTTAAATTCTACAATATTAAAATCAAAGATTTTACAGTTTTATATACTATTTGATTCAAATGCAATAATTTCGTAATGAATTCAAGTACAACTCCACGCCTCGAATATTACATCTTTAAAAAATATTAAATTATAATTTCTACTTCTCTGAACACCGAGGAGCTAGTAAACAATTTATGATAAGATCAAAGAACCGAATTCCTAGAAGTGTAGCAAAACACAATGACCAAGATTATTCCGTATCATTGTTAACTGGGTATTATTACGATCGTGTTACCATTGCAAATGGGAAAATAGAACCTTACAGTTGCCTCTGAGCATTGATAACTGCATGAAACAATAGACTAGGTTGTTTGCGGAACCTTCTTTTGAATTCTATCTCACCCTTACGGAGAAACAATAAACATTTCGCCGTACGGCATTCTGCAGTATTTTACCAACGAAAGAATCTGCTCTCTCTTGCGTGCATTATTTCCAGTCTCTCGGATGCTGCAACAGAATACTCATTTATCAACCTTCATACTTTTCAAATTAAAGCAACGCCCGAGATACCACATCTGTGTAATTTATCACGCGAAACGCAGATGGAATTTCCGCAATGGCAGACAGAAGTAATATTAACAACAAATGTACGTATTTCAATAACACCGATTATGGAACGTACAATATAATGACTAAGCGACTACTTATTTCGCCTGCAAAAATACGTAGTGCAGCTGGAGAGGAGTAAAACGATAAACCATTATTCAGCAATGCGGAATCCATGAACTGTGAGTACAGATACCTGGGTATTAAGGATGATAAAACAATTACTACTTAAAGCTTGCACCAACTTAACCATTTCGATCGGATATGATTTCCATTATTCTAGTAAGTCTTTACATCTAACACAGTGAGAAGTTTTCGTTCAACGAAAAGTGTAACAGGGAAGTTGTCACCCACTCAATGGTTCGTTTCTTGGTAGTGAGGCGACATTAATAACAAAACATCGATGTTACTAAGTATCGATGTTGAAAATTAAACCATCGATGTTAATACATCGACCAAAAACCATCGATGTCTTAAAGGTGGATTAATACCTTCTAACATTACTTTCGGGTGCAACAAAATTTAATTTAACAGCGACTGTGTTTAGTAATTTATAATGAAGATTTAACAGAAAAGAAATTTTAAAAAATAATAACAATAGATGCTCGATGAGGATTGTACAAGCAGTTGTTTTGATTGTTTGGTTCATACACATAAACTGACAATAATACTATCGGTCATGTTTTAACTTTCACACACACAAAAACAATACTTTAACTTTTGTTCATTATGAACAATGCTCATTCACAATCAAAACATCGAAACAAATAAAGCATGGAAAACAAAACATCGCCATTAACATATCGATGTTCAAAACATCAAACTAATGTATAAAAATCAATGTTTGTTCGTATTCATCCGACTGCGATAATACGTTCTCAATTTACAGCTTGCGCTTGCGCGAAGGTTATAGGCATAGTACAATGGGAATATGTGTACGCCTGTGGCACATAGACGCAAAATGGGGAAGTTATTGATCATGATTTATGAATTTATGACTCAAGCGCCCTTGAACCGAAGCTCTACCTAACCCGCCACATCCTCAAGTATTAAGGACGTCTTCACTGCATATTCTGCCCTCTGCGATTGTGAAACATCGGTCGGAATTATTAATTTCACCGATATCTCGAACAAGTAAATGAAGTTTCAAGGCTGCGTCAGAGCAAATATATGCCCAAACTTGAGAGAGAACGTGTTAACAATAGGATGCTTGAAACCAGGTCCAAACCAGAAAATACAACTAATTCATACTCACGAGAAAGTATTTCATCTACAAAAAATTGCAGAGTGTAGCGCGCAAAACGATATTAACAATCACGGGTTCGGTAGCGTGTGGAGTTTTTGCACCCTCGAACGTTAAGTACCATCGATCTTCTGCTCATGCGCAGTGCAAGTATCGCATCACTTTAGTGCCTCTGCGCATGTGCAGATGATCGATAGTGCTCGATAGTGCAAAAACTCTCTAGTGAAGCAGTGACGGGTCCACCAGTGTTTCTATAAAAAAACGTCGAAATCGATGTTTTGAAAACAGTAAATGTTTTGAAAGCGATATTTTGAAAACATGGACATTATCCTTCCTTCTCGGCGGAGCGTCGCTCGGCTCAACAGCCTCGCCTGCGGAACAGGTCGGCCAGGTGGGAGGTCAAGCGGTCCGAAGGGGTGGACCGCCGCGCGTAGGACGCCGCTCGGAGAGGCCTGTTCTTTACGATGCACCCGGCCTGCTCTAACCCTACTATTATCCCAACGAGCACGTCATGGACAAGTCACAAATTCACGTGGTGGGAAATGACGCAGTTATTCACGCATAAACGCTCAAAAATATGTACAGTTATACAAGTCGCTCTTCGAAAATAAACATCGATTCTCATAAGAACCTCACGAGAAGGGCGTGAAGTACGTTCTCCAACAGAAGGCTCACGAAATATTTGGTGGTGGTAGTAGAAGTAGTTGGATTTTAATTACACGTACACAAAAGTGTTGGGAATAGAGGAATCAATTCAATCAAAATACGAGAGTCTAAACATTGAAGTATTGCAAAAATTACATGGCAAAAACAATTCCGTGTTCCCTAGCCTCAGTGGTTCTAATTTCCATGTACCTCATATCACGATTTTTTTAATTACTTAGAAATCGGGTGATTTCACAACAAAACATTATACTTGAAAGAGATACATCGCAAATACCTACAAGACACCAGTGTGCGCATACATTTGCTAATGGACAAACGTTGGTGTCTAAAGCCTATCGTTAAGAATAAGAAACAAAGTGACAAAAGCCACACAATGATAGATGGCGAACTACGAGGACAACAAGCTTGGGTGAACAGAGCTATTGAGTTCAAGAAAACAGTTTATTTGTTTACTTCTTAGCCCAGTTCGTTGGTATTTTCCCCACAACCGATCGCTAACACATCCTCTTGTGAAGTTTTGTTATCATTGTGCGAACTAGAATTGAACCAATACACATCACAGACAACTATGAAAATATAATCCTACAACTAAAATGAAGCAACACAAATATAAACAGTTTATAAGCCATCTACAACAAGTTTACATTCAAAATAAATACGACCATTCCTTATATTCTTGGCTGTCCGGGATGAGCCGCGTCTCAGTAGGTTTTACTGACGTTTCGGCCATCTTGCTGTGGCCTTCTGCAGAGCTAAACTGCTGAGACGCGGCTCATTCCGGACAGCCAAGAATATAATGACTCCGGCCGCGGAAGCCTACGAATCTACCACGACCATTCCTTGCTTTTGCAGAAAATATTTAGTTCAAAATTGGTTGTTCTTACGATAAAAAACCTTACGAATTGTTGTAATAAAATACACCCACACACATACACAATATCACTAAATTAGTCACGAGAAACGTCAATCGCGTCATTATACATAAAACGTAAGCTACTGGTAAACCTGGATAAATTATTTATTTGCCGTTGTATACTACCTACAACGTTCTCTATTATGCGTTGAAGATTCCACTCAATTGAATTCATGAATGAAATTTCTCGTTTTAATAACTTGTATTAAAATGTATTATTCTTTCTCCATCTTCCAATCTTGAAGCCCAATTTTTCAATCACAGTCGCATCGAGAAAATTAGGGTCACGTCTGATTCAATAAATTGCCCTGCAATTTCCTTGTTCATCAAGTGAAACTATAGCGTCTAGACAAAAGGTTAAACCCAAGCCCCCAATTAGAAAAATGTTGCCCGCGTTGATGGCGGTAGATATAACGTGCACAAGTGCTAAAGTTGTTGAAAATAGAAAACAATTGAGCCAAATGAGTAAAATTACTTAATTAAATTAAATTAAAATTCAATGCAATACAAACATATAAAAATGTCACATACTTTTCATCAGGTTAGCTACGCGGAAACTATGGACTAAATACCTCATGAGCAGAGATGGTAGGTTTAAGCAATTGCTAAAAATGTGAAGTGTTACCAAACACAAAGAAAAATTAGAAATTGTATGTTTGATATATGCTGCAGTATATTTCTGAAGGTTTTCGATCTGCGATAAAATGCGAAATTGATCGCAAATAGACCACATTCAAAGTGCGAAATGGTCATGATTCATGAATCTGCGATATAATTGCTAAACTGCATTTTATGATTTCCTTCGTGTTCGCTAAGTAGGGATGCGACATCGACAAGTCGATTTCTGATAACATTTAATTTGACAGGGACTAACAGGGAAGAAGCTGAACAATTTTTCAGTCAATATATTAGTTTAATTGTTACGGACAGAAGAAAGAGATTAAATGAAGTCAACATTAAAATATGTTCTCAGTTAATGTTACAGAGATTCTGTAAAATACAAATAATATAATAGGCATGTATTTGATTTCATTTAACAAAATACGGACTCATACATGACCTTTTAAAAGAATGTTGGGTTGTTTTAAGCATTTACAGATTGCCAAAAAATCCTATTCCTCTCCTTTGAATAGTGTTATTCAGAAGCCTGTAGTTCCATACAAGACAAGAATGATTCTGTGGATTTAAAAGAACTTTCTGAAATATTTCTTGAAAATGCGAAACATTAAATCAGTTTCCCTTATTCCCCGATTTTAATGGGAAAATCTAAAATGAATACATTTTTTTCTAAATAAATCGCAAAGAGATCTCCATTAATAATAATTTTCTCAAAAGAGTACAAAACGCAAATTTTTAATTTTCATACAGCTATAAAATGCTCTAGCTCTGTTTCCAAAATGCAAGTTTTTAAAATTTTAAGTGCTAAATTCCACCATTAGCCAATCAAGAGGAGATTCCATTGATGTCAAGGTTCGCGATTACACAACGACAACGCGTGGCCGTAAAGGCGGTTAAAGAACCAGGGCATCCTTAGCGCCAACGCGCGTCTTTATGGTGTCTTCGTCGTGCAGTGACCCACCCGCCCAGAACTCCGCTCCGCGTCAGGGTTGTTATCAAGGCGCGACCTGAAAGCACGCCCGTGTCACCGGGATCACGCCTCGAGGTCGGGATCACGCCTCGCGCTTCACGGCTTCCGCCCGCCAAACGTCAGCTTCAAGATTATTATTCTATATTAAGTCTGTATGTATTAAATCATATAATTATATTCAACTTGGTCCAATATATTCTTGAGACAGACTTATTTGTAATAAACAGAAACTTTAATATAAAATATAGCAACAAGTTTCAAGGTTTTATTTTACCTCATCATCAGGCTAGAAGAATTAATGAAATTCAATTAATTAAAAACATTTTTAACATTTATGATTTTAAATGACTAAAAGGTAAGCTCCATATGTTTATTTTGAAGGAAAGAAATATCAAAATTTGTTAAAAATGTTTTTAATTAATTGAATTTCATTAATTCCTCTAGCCTGATGATGAAGTAAAATAAAACCTTGAAACTTGTTGCTATATTTTATATTAAAGTTTCTGTTTATTACAAATAAGTCTGTTTCAAGAATATATTGGACCAAGTTGAATATAATTAGTCAGCTTCAAGAATGCAGCAAATGCACAATGGGCGAAAGTCGCTGAAAATAGAAATCAATTGAGCCTTGTGCGTAAAAATTCAATGCCATACAAACATATCAAAATGTCACTATACATATAATTTTCATTGTGTTAGCAGCGTTCATATTTTAATGATCAATCCTAACAGAGAACGATTTTCGGTGAATGTGATAACTAGAACCCGACATTGTAATGTTTGTTTGTACATCTAACTTTGTCGCATCACATGTCTGGTCGCTAACGTTTTCTTCCACTTACCACACAATTCCAGAATGGAGAATGTGTATTCTCTGCACATGTTCCTACAAATATCTCGGAAACTGAAGCTGACAAGTGAACTCAACACAACACCCTTACCCAACGTAATAGATTTAAATTTTAGATATGTGGTAGTAAGTTTCCAATACATTCGTAAGCAAAAATTAAAACAAATTGTACTCTAAATAAACCAACAAAGAACAACACAAAACTATTACTACCGCTTCAAGAGAGATGGAGTTTCTTAAAGATAAATTCTAAGACGACGAGCTTCCAAATACACTGAACTGGAAACTAACTTATACACCGTCGATACACGAAACGTCACACGCATAAAAAATTGCGATTATGCAGAAAAACGTTTGTACCGTTGTGTCACAAGCGGAGCCATTTATTTCGTAGCTAAAGATAAGTGTTGTACTCTTAATACTGAACTATGGTCACGAAATGTTTATCTGTAAAAAAATACGAGTTTCCAAACGTACTACATCTTCACTTAACTCAGAATGACAAATTTTCACTAGAGTACCGACCGTATGATAATATTACTTTCCTCAATCTACAACTGAAATTTCTAACAGAGGATATGCGACATAGACCAATCAGCTGCGTAGGAATATGTTTTTCCAAAATGAAATTTCTGAAGTTCTGAATTCACTGAACAGTAATATCTGTAGTTTCCTCCATTACTCTTCAAGTTAAATGCTTGTGCGGTACCTTAAACACAGAGCCACATCCCCAAGGGATGTTTTCTTCTTAACGTCCGTGCAAATGCCAGCCGGCATGCTAATTCCCCATCTGCATATGAGCGACCCCTGAGACCTGGCGAGACTCGTACATTTGCGCCACAACCCAATGGAGGTTGAAGAGAAAGAGGAATAAGAAGCAGCACTACTTAAGAAATGAGAAGGGCAGACTCTTCTGTTTATAATGTTGATGTAACTAAAGCAACAAATAAATTGTCATTACGATTCACAGTACCTAGCCCTTTCTATCAAATCTAAGATGAATGGTTCGATGGATGGATGATTGCGATGTTATGATTTGAGTGATGAAGAAGCAATGGTGAAATGAAGACAGGGGAAACGAGAGAACTGAAACAGTAGTGCGAATCTACTTTGTCTACCTAAATACCACTAGGATTTGAACCCGGGTCCCCAGTGTGGAAGTGGAGCTCTAATGTAACATGATCTCCTCTGTAAATCAACAAATAAAGGAAACTCCAAAAATCAAATAACAGTTTAATAGGTTTTTCTCTGATTAAGGGGGCGAAACTTTTAGGGTATGGAGGACTATCGGTCATAGTTTATTAACAGTTTAAGGATATAAGTTTTACAGGTGCGACAAATGAGAACATGTTTGTTTACTTACCATTTCACCCGATTAGGTTCTTTTTCGCATGTGATTGAAAGAAGTACGAGTTCATTCGTCTTACCTGAAAAACAAAGAAATAAATGTCAGACGTTGTAAGACGCTACGGGAAGAATTGAAATGCAACAAATTATTTATTTTGCAGGACCATAAAAGGGAAGAGCTGATTTAAGAAGCAAACAGCACAACACAAAACGGAAGGTGCTGAATTTGGGTCTTCCCTGGGCGCTTTAAAATTATGAATGTGACCCGGAAGGCAATTGGTAAACATCAATCTCCTAACACTAATAAAATCATTCTTTAATTGACAAACGTATGAGAGATCAGAACATGAATTAGAAAATATGATATTTTTTCCCTATCAACCGCTCCTAACTTCCTTCAACGAACAGATTCAAAAGCACATATTGCTGATCAGGTCGGATCGAAGAATCTTAAGAGGGAATCTTGTTTTTGAATTTTCCCCTGAGGTCTTGAGTATATACCGAAACCACAGACACCTCACATATGGGGCTGCGTAGTTTTCTATGAATTTCGGCGCGCATTTGAAATTACGAATTTAGATAAGCTATTTACGGAACTGTTGGCACAAAAATACAGGATTGAGACAAGCAATTTAAATAATGTAGTTGAAATTAAATACACATCACTACAAATCCCAAACTTTTGAGCGGAGTTTGATGACTGGTACCTAGAGATTGGGTGGCGTGTGAGAGTTACCCGCTCAGTAATTCATTTCAAAGCCACTAATAACAAAAATGCCTATCACGGATGTCGATCCTTCAGCTCTCGGTATCTACGACCAGAACTTTCCCTGATATCGCGTTTCTAGGTCGCTCACGTTGATAACGCCCGAGAAATTCCAGCCGGGTAGGTCACCATGGGAATGAAGGCGTTAGAGACAATCAGGAACACACTTGGATGTCGTTAGGGCACCCCAGTTCTTTTATCACGTCCGGCGACACACGTTTCCCGCCTGGAATCGCAGGCCTTGACCGCTAAGCATTTTCCGTGTCGTCCACTAGGGCAGCCGCCATCGGAGCGATCGCCAGAGCGCGCGATTCACGCTCGCGAAGGCACGCGGCGAGGGCGGTGGCGGCGGAGGTGGTGGTGGCGGCGGCGGTTGGGGTGGCAATGGCAGTGACGGCGGCGGCGGTTGAGGCGGCAGCGGCTGAGGCGGCGGCGGCTGCGGCGGCGACGGCGGCGGCGGTGGCGGCGGCGGCGGTGGCGGAGGCGGTGGCGGCGGCGGCGGTGGCGGAGGCGGAGGTGGTGGCGGCGGCGGAGGTGGTGGCGGCGGCGGCGGAGATGGTGGCGGCGGTGGTGGTGACGGCGGCGGTGGTGACGGCGGCGGTGGTGACGGCGGCGGTGGTGACGGCTGCGGTGGTGGTGGCGGCGGCGACGACGGTGGCGGTGGCGGCGACGGTGGCGGCGGCGGCGGCGGCGGTGATGGCGGCGGAGAAGGTGGTGGCGGCGCGGCTGGGGTGTCGATGGTAGTGGCGGCGGTGGCTGGGGCGGGGGAGGCTGGGGCAGCGGCGGTGGCGGTGGCGGTGGTGACGGCGGTGGCGATGGCAGTAATGGCGGCGGAGAAGGTGGCGGCGGCGCGGCTGGGGTGGCGATGGCAGTGGCGGCGGCGGCGGAGTTGCGAACAGATGCGATCGCGGGAGTGCGATGCGAGCAACTCCACAAGCGACACTTGCGCCGCCGTCGCACCGCTGCTGCGCCTGCGCCGCGCGACCTGGAAACCTGCCAGCGGCGGCAGGGCGACGGAAACGCGCTCCAGGTCGCAACGAGCGCAGTCGACCGAACCGGACCAGACGGCGAACACTAGGACTAATAAACCTCTCCTACATGTTGGCACAAATGAATTAAACGAATTAAAAAGGTGTGTTTCGCATTATATTAAAAACTAGATAGAAAAGGATAATGAAACTGGAATTCAAGAATGGCAGCGATTACTCATTACTAGTGGAGTCGGAAATGGTTCTCTATTGCCGGGTATTATATTTCACATGCTCTTGGTTACGTGATTGTTAATCACGTTTTACGCTACGCTCTGCAAAAATTCTAATAGATGAATCTTTCTCGCGAGTGTAGGTTTGTTCTATGGCCTAGTTTGGACATGGTTGTCAAATTGTCTTGTTAAAACGACCTCCCTTAAGTTTGTACATGCGTTCACTATGCCCCTGTCGCGGAGAAATTTGATTTACTTGTCCAAGGTAACGTTCAAATAATAATTCTGGTCGATATTTCACAATTGCAGAGGTAGAATATTTGCAGCTATAGACGCGCCTAACACTTGACGGTATGGTGGGTTGCGTAGGTCTTCTCTTCAGGGGCACTTGAGTTATCGCAAATGCACGAATCATCATCAACGCCCCCCTCATGTCCTATTTCATTCAAACCATTCTTTAAACACGCCCGATAATAATAAGAACAAAGTGGGAACATTTCAGTGAAATCGGCCGAGTACTTTTTACATCTATGTGCGACAGACACACGCACATTTCCTTTTATTTATATGTAGATTAATCTGATAACTATCTATGAGACATATCGTCAATACACAAGAATAGGCAAAATCTCAGAAATTTGAAGGAGAATGTTTTATTCTATGTGGAACCGTTTATTTTACGACCGAAGGCAAGGTTTTTTACTTGATTTACCGTCTGTTTTATTATCTTTGCGCCATTTGTAGTAGAAAAAAGTCTAGCTATTTTGAAAATGTATTTCCTATAAACTCAAAAACTACGAGCATTTTTCGAGCTTGTCAAAATTTTCTTTGAACGATGGGCTATTCTCACCACAAAGAAATGGAAGAAATTAACATTTCCTTTGAAGTAAATAAATAAAATACGTCCATTTTGTTTTCCATTTAGATAACACAACCGAGGTGTGCGAAATATAATTAACAAGACTTATAGAGTATCGCGTTATTGTTGTTTTTAATTACCGACGTTGTGCGTTGGAAAAACGAAAATTATTAAGTTTCAAGAAATAAAAAATGGAGAAATTAAAAAAAAAGACGTAAAAAATTCGAGATACATTTTCGCCATTATGGACGCTCCTCTGTCCACTTGAGCCGGTTCGCTCTAATTCCCCTCCCGTCCGCCTGGCCGCGCTGCAGGTCTCGTTTAGGGCCACTGTGCGTTGCGCGCCGCGTCACCGCGTTTTATTTCTGCAGCTGTTAATGCCCGGCGATTACCGCCCCAAATAGGTTAATGCCATCCGCCTGTCCGCGCCGTCACCTCCACAGTGGCTGGAGAAAAACCGACGACGACGACGACGACGACGGGGAAAACGATGCTCGGGAACCATCGCGAACGTTGAGATTGCGAAGGAAGGCCCTTGAACTCGCGAGCTTTATTTGCGACTGCGAAGATTTCCGTTCGAAGAAAATCAATTTGTTTAAACTACAAATTCGTCCTGGAAGAACTCCAAACTATAGCTAACGGGGGGGGGGGGAATTATTGGACTATATCGGTTGCACGGCCTTAGAAATTTACGTGACGTATTTGGGGGATGAAGGAAACGTGACAGATTGATTTGTTTCAATTAATTTAGATGTAACTGTTTACACTTTTTTCATTGAAATTGACTTCAGTATTGGATATGCATTTACCAATGCAATATTTTCTCTTCGTAAAGTGTTGATGCCTCTTCTGACATTGTGCCCAAAGTCGTCAATGACCAACTGTACTTAATTATCGCGACCACCCGCTAATGGAATTTACACAAAATCTATCTTAACTGCACTAAACAGCTCGAAATCAGAGTTTCACAATGCATGTTCCCCAGATCCTGATGACGTCAAAACGATACTTTTTTTCTGAATAATGAAACCTAAGAGCGGGCCCACACTATCGTGCTTTTATATTAAACGTTCAGCAGTTTCTCGAAGACAAATTGCCGGTGACCCAAACGTGTTGTTCAACACACTGGGCTGAGTTGCGTCACGTCAAAATCTTGCACCAGGCGCGCTCAAAATTTTTGAGTTGCATCTGGGTAGCAATCATCGGCTGCGGGGGGGGGCAGCTACCTCCCCCTCCCCTTTCCGCCGGTTTGGATTAGCTCACAGCCAGCACTGTCACTATCTCTGCAGCAACTCTTACCGGGAGGTCCTAGGTTCAAATCCCGACGGTCGTGGGTTTTCGACTCCAGATGTAGAGCTAGTATGTCGAATTAAACCCTTTCTGGGTATACTAGCGGCTGGCTACTTTGCTCTGTACTCTTCGGTGCAGTACCCTAAGAAACGGGTTACGGACCGAACGCCATCTTTCCTTCCACTTTCTTCTCACATCCACTCCCCTTACTCATACACATACTTACATGCACTATCCTACCACACAAGTACGGAGATCAGTTGCAAGTTTAGAGCTTGCCCCATCAGGGGCAGTACACTGCAAGCTGATGTGTAAGTCGGCGTTGGATCTCATCATCCAGCGGGATAGGAACACTGCTACCTCCAGCGATAAAACATTCACAATACTAACGGCTATAATGCCCATAGTAGTTGACGTGACCGAAAACAATCAATCCCCCCCCCCGCCTTGCAACTCCCTAACGCCTTTGGATTGGTGCCAGATAATAGTCGTGGAGCACAATTGCGCCTTAAACAATAATAAGGAATTAATAAACAATAATGAGGAACCTGTTGGGCTTTCCTTAATTCTACTTATATTAAAGAATGAATGTATTATATGAATGTTATCTCTTGTTCCATTGATGATTGAATTGTAATGCCTGTTATTTATTTACTTTTGTAAGTTTTGTGGTTTGAGTTGATTTAAATGAAAGCAATCCCTGTAAAGCAATTATGGTGGCCTGTGGAAAATTAAAAAAGGGCGTCCTTCGCGGACCAACATTCGCTCTCGCACACGCTCACCAACTCACCTATTCGCCCACTCGTTGAAGGACGGTCGGGCGGAGAATTCGAAGACTTGGAAAAGGATGCTTACCACGTTGCTTGTCACCCTCGCAAAAAAATCTCCTCATTCCAGTTATTACTAAGCGATATATCTATAGTTCGTTAGCAGATGTTATGTTAAAAATATTAATTTTTTTGCAGTAAAATTTCGATATTCCGAATCTGAAGAGGAAAGAAAGACCAAATGAACGAATATTTCGATTTATTGAGATTGGAGTTGCCGGACAACACGTGCAGGGAAAGTGGATGAAAAGAAAACAAGTTCGAAATATCAAGAAAGTAGACTTCTTGAATTTCGAGTCGTCTTGAATTTAATTTAATTTTAGACCTAATAATACCTAAAGATTATCATATCGCGAAGTATTACGTCAATAATGTTTACATAGAATGAAGACAACTAGGGCAATATATAACGATCGTACTTCGTAAATGAATATTAGTTATACTTGTTTATACTCATTTACGTATTTTCAGTATTATTCTATACATAATAAAGAGTATATAACAGTAATATTTATTATTATAATAATTATTAATATAATAATTATAATTAATATTAAATCATGAATCTCAGCATTCGTTTTCCTGAGAATACAATTTTAGTAGGAATACCAAAAAGATTGATGATTGTTCCTCCCATCAGAGAGACGTTTCTATCCGTCTAACAACTTTGTCGCGAACGTTCTTTTTTCAACACATAATTCAAGTTCGTGCAGATGCAAGCCGATATCAGCTAATGGAGCACTGAAGAGTGAACGTTTACGACGCTGTCTTTGCCAATCGGAGTTTATTACTTCCTGAATGCCAGCGCTCCTGCTCAGTTTTTGTCGTAAAACATTTTTTTTTCAGTTTTTGTCGTTAATCTCTCCAGTATTTAACGAACTGGATCATAATTTAAACCTTGAATCGCATCGTGCTATCTCGAGGTATTTTCACTTTGGGACTATTTCACTAACATAAATTAAACAAATTTTACTTGTCCTCAAAATTTATTTATGAAATGATTTATCAGCACAGGGCAGTGCCCTCCTCTATATAAGCCACGGGTTTGCCTCCGAAAATAATGAATCGAGACGCCGAGCGGGTTTGGCGCAGAGGTTCAACCACAAGCTGTGATCGAACATAAGTCAGTCCCATTGAGAGCAAGCTGAGAATAAAAAGATTTGGCGATACTTCTCAAATAAAATGTGAAAACAATACTTCATTGAGTAATTCGCACGGAAAGAACGTTCGAGATAAAATCAAGGACATCATAAATAAAACACAAATAAACCTGAGAACGTCAGATAAATTGCAAATTAATATTGAATTTTGGTGTTTTCATGCTTGAGATTCATTGCAAATTTTAAATTACACACAGAATCGTAAATTGTTAATTTTCAATACAATGAATATGCCGCAGCTTCCAACGTTTTACTTTACTTCACTGAGAATAAGTAGAATTACTGGAAATTACTATAATAGTTCTGAAATATTTTTGTGTTTTCAAACGAGGCCACTTATCTGACCAACAAGTGAATCAGACTCATTAGAGGCTACGTCCCAGTTTATAGCAAAAAGCTCGCCGTGTAATTATCTTCACGCAACCCAGGATCTGTCCTTTATATGATGAGTCTAAAAAAATGATAGCTCAGGAGCATACACCTCGCTTGTAACTGAGTAAAGAAACTAAACACTGCCAAAGAACCCTAATTTATACGCTAACAAGAAACTTAAAATATATTCCATAAACCCAATAAGCGATGAAAAATTCAAGTTATCTGGTATTTCGACATGGCACAGTTGAAGTTGAAAAATACCAACGTGTGAGGCAGATGAAGGAGCAACGAAGAAACTTCGAGATATCAAGAATAGGAGTTGAAGTTCGAGTTTCCAAGGCAATACGTTTCTTGCCATGTGCAATACATTCAGTAAATTGACTACGTACGTAAAAACCAGCTAATTTCACTAGATACAATAGTGCTTCAATTAACTGAACTTTTTGCTTTATAGAATAGATCTGTAGTGAAATGGATTAAAGACGCTACAAGGCAGGGACAAAAAAGCTGATGCTGTAGAAGAAACTACCTCACTTTAAAACAATAAACTTAAAATGGTATTAAAACCATTGGGTTGGACCCTTGAATACAGTCGCCAAGTATTTCATACAGCATTGTACATCCTTCTCATAATGAAAATAATTGTTTCGGCCATCAAAATCAATTTCAATACTTATACGAGCGACAAGAAACTCACAAAGACCACGAGGGAAAAATATAACCCCCCTCCCATTCTTGTCGTTAAACTGACAATGAATTTCTTGCCGTGCATAAGATAAAGTAACAGAAATGCGAACGAAAAAAAAATCTTCAAATTCCTGAAGGTTTATCATACACAATATTGCTTGAATTCGAAGGCTTTTTGTGGCACAAAGCGCTCCGTACACAGAGCAACGGACACGGGATAAAAATTTACAAATTCCACTCAACACAATACTGCTCCACTTGAGCTGTTTTCCCCCCTTCATTTCGTTTTTCTTTTCGACAGCGCCGCGGCGCGGAGCAACATGCGAGTGCAAGTGAATCGGTGGCCTACTTCTGGGGCGTGGCCAAAAACTCGAAAACGAGCGTGTTCGCCAGCGAGCGTGCGTCGGGGCCGACGATCTACTTTCCTCTTTCTCCTCTTTTCCGCTGTTCCGCCGACCGCGACTGGCCCGGAGAACACGGGAAACCGCGGGTAAAAAAAAAAAATCACGCCTTTTTTTCGTGAAAGTGCCCACTGGAAAAAAAAGGGGCAAACGGATGGGCGGAAAATGCGCGTCGGCCGGACTTTGGAATGTCCACGCAGATGGAATGGTGCCGTTCCGATACATTAACCACGGGGAAAAATATGCACGAGGTCCGCTGATTGAGAACTGAACGATAGAGGTTCTTTAAAAGAAAATACCATTACTGTTTTCTTATTTAGAGCAATGAATAAACAAGGAATTCTCAGCTCACTTATTCCTTTACAACGATTGTTCACCGTTGTCCATCATGAAAACACCTTAAAAGAGTTTCAATTCTCATTAAACTGTTGAAATAAGACCAATGACTTCATATTCTGTACATTTTGTAGAAGTAGGTTTTCAACCTTTCGGCCAGAAAGAAGGCTTTTTGCACGACATTTTTTGAGTTTGAAACATTGTAATTTATCTTCATTTCAGTAAACCTTATGATGAAACTGATGTACAGAAGGACTTTCTATAGAGTTGCAATTTTTTCTGAAAAGTCATCTTTAAAAATGTCGACAATTACAACTCAAGCCCAATCAGATAATATAATTTTTTGACCACAGATATATTACTATCATTTCTATAAAATAACTATTAATTTTAAAATTTTCTACACTATACAATAAAAATGGGGCGGGGTCGGGCGGGGTGGAGCGTGGGATGGTGGGATGGGCCTTATAGAGCCTAGTTAAGCTGAGGGGCTGAGGTTGAGCGTGGAGGGTGGGCTGATTCGTCGAAGCTGGGATGGCGGTTAGAGTGTGAGGTGGAGTGTGGATGGCGGTTAGAGTGTGAGGTGGAGTGTGGCTGGCGGAGAGAGTGGGTGGGACCTGAAAGGGGGGTGGAGTGAAGGAGGGAGGGATGAAGCGCAGAGAGCAAGGGGTTAGAGTGTGAGGTGGAGAGTGGCTGGCGGAGATAGTGGGTGGAACCTGAAAGGGGGGTGGAGTGAAGGAGGGAGGGATGAAGCGCAGAGAGCAAGGGGTTAGAGTGTGAGGTGGAGAGTGGCTGGCGGAGAGAGTGGGTGGAACCTGAAAGGGGGGTGGAGTGAAGGAGGGAGGGATGAAGCGCAGAGAGCAAGGGGTTAGAGTGTGAGGTGGAGTGTGGCTGGCGGAGAGAGTGGGTGGAACCTGAAAGGGGGGTGGAGTGAAGGAGGGAGGGATGAAGCGCAGAGAGCAAGGGGTTAGAGTGTGAGGTGGAGTGTGGCTGGCGGAGAGAGTGGGTGGAACCTGAAAGGCGGGGTGGAGTGAAGGAGGGAGGGATGAAGCGCAGAGAGCAAGGGGTTAGAGTGTGTGGTGGAGTGTGGCTGGCGGAGAGAGTGGGTGGAACCTGAAAGGGGGGTGGAGTGAAGGAGGGAGGGATGAAGCGCAGAGAGCAAGGGGTTAGAGTGTGAGGTGGAGTGTGGCTGGCGGAGAGAGTGGGTGGAACCTGAAAGGGGGTGGAGTGAAGGAGGGAGGGATGAAGCGCAGAGAGCAAGGGGTTAGAGTGTGAGGTGGAGTGTGGCAGGTGGAGAGAGTGGGTGGAACCTGAAGGGCGGGGTGGAGTGAAGGAGGGAGGGATGAAGCGCAGAGAGCAAGGGGTTAGAGTGTGAGGTGGAGTGTGGCTGGTGGAGAGAGTGGGTGGAACCTGAAAGGCGGGGTGGAGTGAAGGAGGGAGGGATGAAGCGCAGAGAGCAAGGGGTTAGAGTGTGAGGTGGAGTGTGGCTGGTGGAGAGAGTGGGTGGAACCTGAAAGGCGGGGTGGAGTGAAGGAGGGAGGGATGAAGCGCAGAGAGCAAGGGGTTAGAGTGTGAGGTGGAGAGTGGCTGGCGGAGAGAGTGGGTGGAACCTGAAAGGCGGGGTGGAGTGAAGGAGGGAGGGATGAAGCGCAGAGAGCAAGGGGTTAGAGTGTGAGGTGGAGTGTGGCTGGTGGAGAGAGTGGGTGGAATCTGAAACGCGGGGTGGAGTGAAGGAGGGAGGGATGAAGCGCAGAGAGCAAGGGGTCAGAGTGTGAGGTGGAGTGTGGCTGGCGGAGAGAGTGGGTGGAACCTGAAGGGCGGGGTGGAGTGAAGGAGGGAGGGATGAAGCGCAGAGAGCAAGGGGTTAGAGTGTGAGGTGGAGTGTGGCTGGTGGAGAGAGTGGGTGGAATCTGAAACGCGGGGTGGAGTGAAGGAGGGAGGGATGAAGCGCAGAGAGCAAGGGGTCAGAGTGTGAGGTGGAGAGTGGCTGGCGGAGAGAGTGGGTGGAACCTGAAAGGGGGGTGGAGTGAAGGAGGGAGGGATGAAGCGCAGAGAGCAAGGGGTTAGAGTGTGAGGTGGAGTGTGGCTGGCGGAGAGAGTGGGTGGAACCTGAAAGGGGGGTGGAGTGAAGGAGGGAGGGATGAAGCGCAGAGAGCAAGGGGTTAGAGTGTGAGGTGGAGTGTGGCTGGTGGAGAGAGTGGGTGGAATCTGAAACGCGGGGTGGAGTGAAGGAGGGAGGGATGAAGCGCAGAGAGCAAGGGGTCAGAGTGTGAGGTGGAGTGTGGCTGGCGGAGAGAGTGGGTGGAACCTGAAGGGCGGGGTGGAGTGAAGGAGGGAGGGATGAAGCGCAGAGAGCAAGGGGTTAGAGTGTGAGGTGGAGTGTGGCTGGTGGAGAGAGTGGGTGGAATCTGAAACGCGGGGTGGAGTGAAGGAGGGAGGGATGAAGCGCAGAGAGCAAGGGGTCAGAGTGTGAGGTGGAGAGTGGCTGGCGGAGAGAGTGGGTGGAACCTGAAAGGGGGGTGGAGTGAAGGAGGGAGGGATGAAGCGCAGAGAGCAAGGGTTAGAGTGTGAGGTGGAGTGTGGCTGGCGGAGAGAGTGGGTGGAACCTGAAAGGGGGGTGGAGTGAAGGAGGGAGGGATGAAGCGCAGAGAGCCAGGGGAGCAAGAGGGAGGGCGATGGAGGCGGAAGGAGCGTGGAGCGCAAGGCGCTGGGCCGGGCGCCGCGTGAATCTCCCGCACGAAACAATGGCGGCGCGGCGCCCGCGGGGCCTCTGGTCGGACGCGGCCGCAGCGTTTTTGCGCGCCGCGGGTAATGAGCCTCGAATTTCCACTCGGCTTCCGAAGCCGCGCCCTGCCTTCCGCCCGCACTCCGTCCCGCGCGCGCGCTCGCCCGCCGCGCCCAAGGACGCTTCAATTACGCGGCGGCCTCACGAAAGGGAAGCTGCGCCTTGGGGGGTCCGCGACGCGTTCGCCTGCCTCCGCGATGAGCCACGCGGAGAGTGAATGAAAATCACTCGGGATCTCCTCGCTGAATTCCTTATCAACAAACACACGCGCGTACGCACGCCCAAACGCGTACACAAGCGCGCGCCGTTTGAGTCCTGCTTCTTTAAGACTACAACAATATGGGTGATGGGTGGAAACACTGACACAACTTGGAAACTAAGAATTTGAAGTATTGATCGATGATTTGATATTGACTCCCAGAGAAGAATTTTAGTCACGTTCAAAATAATTAGTAGGAACAATCATGTATATATTAAGTTATAAGAACCTTAGTATATAAAAAATATATTAATTTTCAAAGATGTAACACTTGCATTTAAACAAGTAGCGAAAACTGAAGTCTTTATAAGAAAACTTTATTTTTCGATACGTGCCAGTATTGGAGCATATCATCGATTTCAAGCTTTTCAGCATTAATTTGACGTCTATTCTCACGCACGGAACTTACTGTACATCTGTGAAGTCAACACAAATTGTCGTATACAATTCTGAACACGCCGAATGCAAGAGACAAATTTAGGTCTACAACAGAACTCGAGCATATCAACGACGAACCGTCAGACACGGGAATCTCAATAGGCAAAAATCGTTGCTTCCCCTTTCTACGTCCGCCATTATCGTTATCATCACCATCATCATCATCATCACCCCCCCCCAGAGTGCTGGAATTATGGAGATCGTTCAGTTCCGGCCTGACAAACAGAACACTCAACAATGGCGACGCCTTCCGAGCAGTAGATCCTCTTAACTTGTATTGTTTGCAAACATCTTATTCAATGTTATGTAGAAAAGGTCTTCTTTACAAAATAATCACCAGTTCATAGAGTTCAGATTGCTAAAAATACTGGAAGAACTATGGCTTCTGAGACTTGGTCCATCCGTCTAGTCTAGATTGGACATCCAGCGACTACTACTCTTCTCAAAAGTCAAGAAAAACTTTCTGGGAAGAAAAGTTTGTGATGAAAATAAGGTAAAACAAGCATATTTTTCTTACATTTGGCGAACAAAATATCAGAGAATTGTTTTGAATGACAGAAATGTTAATATAGAGAGATTGCTTTAAGAAGGGACCGCTTTGTCAGCAACTGCTTGGCCACTGCTGGCAAGATAATTGCAGGTTAAGTCCACGCATGCATTTTGCCCGTGCGTTTGTTTATAGTTAGCTCATTCATAAATGGCTTAATCACAATCTCTTGCAATATCATCGCTCAGCGTGACGTTCATGTGTTTCCCGACCTGTCAAATTGGTCCCTTCTTAGAAAAACTTTTCTATATACCGATGAGAAAAGTGCTTTAATGAGTATGTTGAGGTACGAGCATGTTGAGGTACGAGCATGTTGAGGTACGAGCATGTTGAGGTACGAGCATGTTGAGGTACGAGCATGTTGAGGTACGAGCATGTTGAGGTACGAGCATGTTGAGGTACGAGCATGTTGAGGTACGAGCATGTTGAGGTACGAGCATGTTGAGGTACGAGCATGTTGAGGTACGAGCATGTTGAGGTACGAGCATGTTGAGGTACGAGCATGTTGAGGTACGAGCATGTTGAGGTACGAGCATGTTGAGGTACGAGCATGTTGAGGTACGAGCATGTTGAGGTACGAGCATGTTGAGGTACGAGCATGTTGAGGTACGAGCATGTTGAGGTACGTGCATGTTGAGGTACGAGCATATTGAGGTACGAGCATGTTGAGGTACGAGCATGTTGAGGTACGAGCATGTTGAGGTACGAGCATGTTGAGGTACGAGCATGTTGAGGTACGAGCATGTTGAGGTACGAGCATGTTGAGGTACGAGCATGTTGAGGTACGAGCATGTTGAGGTACGAGCATGTTGAGGTACGAGCATGTTGAGGTACGAGCATGTTGAGGTACGAGCATGTTGAGGTACGAGCATGTTGAGGTACGAGCATGTTGAGGTACGAGCATGTTGAGGTACGAGCATGTTGAGGTACGAGCATGTTGAGGTACGAGCATGTTGAGGTACGAGCATGTTGAGGTACGAGCATGTTGAGGTACGAGCATGTTGAGGTATGAATATGTTGAGGTATGAGTATGTTGAGGTACGAGCATGTTGAGGTATGAGTGTGTTGAATAGTGACATTTTCTCTTTTATATCACCACTAGAAGTTAGTGAAACCGGAAACTTATGGAACCCAACTCGTCGGCCTCTCCGTTTCGCTGAGCGCGAGGCTCCTCGTTCGAGGCGGCCACGGGCGGGAGATGAATGGGAGGAAACAAGGGCCTTTTTTGCGTCGAGCACAAAACCCAGACGCCCCGTGCGGCGCCCAAGACAGCTGCAGGGAGACACGCGCAGGCGAAGCCTCACCGGGGGGCGTGTCCACTCGCCAAGACGCTGTGATTATCCAAAACGCTCTCTTCCTGCGCGTGACACTTGTTCCAGCAAACCGAACAATTAGAGATCGAAAACAAGAAAATACAATTCTCAAGGACAAAGTTTAGTAAAAAGGAATAACTAATTCTCGGTAAGTACAGGGAAGAAATTAATGGTGATTTTTAAGCAATGTAAATTGGGGACAGTACGAACGAACCAAGAGAGATGTAACGAATTTCGACCAAAATAACCACGCTAGTAGTTACACTACTGTTGTAACTAGTAGTGACACTACTGTTGTAACTAGTAGTGACACTACTGTTGTAACTAGCAGTGACACTACTGTTGTAACTAGCAGTGACACTACTGTTGTAACTAGCAGTGACACTACTGTTGTAACTAGTAGTGACACTACTGTTGTAACTAGTAGTGACACTACTGCTGTAACTAATAGTGACACTACTGTTGTAACGTCATCACATGGCGGCCAGATCTTCAAATGGCTAGTGGGCGTCGGAGGCTGTTGGCCAGATAGAGCGAAAAATACCAGCGCGTAACATGCACAAGCCAAAGGGACGGAGAGCAGGTGCATGGGAGGTAGATTGTGAATGTGACCCCAGAGCTGTACATAGTGTAAATCTTGTAAATAAACAGATTTGTAAACAGAGCTCGTGTCTGTGTTGTCATTTCGCCACCACGACAACACACAGTGATGGCTTAGTGTCGATGAACAAACAACGATTTCGGCCGTTCGCCTGTCCTACATACGTACCCATAAAACAAATTAACGACCTACCAATAAAGCTGCAGTAAAAGAAAACGAAAGCACCTATGAACAGGCGAGCTCGATAGTCTAGAAGATGTATCTATTTCAAAGTAGGAAATTTACTTGTAAAACTTACTTCAGTTGCAGAATATTAACGACAGCCATCTGCTCGCACGTGGGAACAATGTATAATTAATATAACATTAAATAAATGCGTCCAACACTATAAATAGATAATTATATACACAGAATAATGACACCCACTTCATGTTGCATCTTGGGAATTTGCAGTTCGCAGCACACACTGTCGCCAGAGTTCGGAACAAATTCAATACAGTACGAAGTAAGACCGAGTGATCGATTAGCATGAGAAACAAGTCGTCGTCCACTAAAACCGGCCGAACAGCGGGCGCCAGTCTCATTTGGAGTTGGCGCATGTACAGAGACTCCAAAAATGCAGTCGGTGACTAGACTAGGCAGTGCCGTGCCAAAACTCCCCGTTATCTCCCTCTGAGACCGCTGAGCCTCCAATCCGGCCTAAGCAGCTCTGGCCGTGCTGCGCCATGGAGTGTGGCAGGGTCAGGCCGAAAGCGGTCGGCGAGTGAGGCCGGAAGCGCAGCGTCCCGTCCCGCCATGCCCTTCCTATCGTGGCCATGGCTAAACACCCCCTGAACATTTCCAAAGGGGCCCATAGCAGTACTTGATGATTCGGAAATATTTTCCATCCCTTATTTTCTCCCCTTTTAACTGACAATTAAGTTTTCTTTTAAATTTTACTTCGTTTAGGTCATTAGGCAACCGCTATACTTTTATGCATAACTACTTTGAAAATTGTACCGAACATAGAATAATTAATTACAATAAGTTTTGACAATAATTTAAATTAATTTGGCAAACCCAGTAAATTAAGAAATTTCTTGTACATTTGAGGAAGAGGTTCTCCAGGTCTAGCAAACCTGGAAATAGTTAGACATTAAACCATGTATGTTCATATCAATTTTAAATTAAAATTTAATTCTATTTATTTACTATTAAAATATGTCATTTGTAAACATAAAAAGGTCAATGGAAAGTGGGGCTCAGAAATGTAGTTGCCGATCTTTTTTTTTAAAAAAAAAAATTAAGATCGCATCAACATCTATGTCGTTAGCGACCACCATTGGGTTATGATAACTGAGCAGATATGGTGATGGTGACTTGATATGGCATGATATGACATGATATGGTGATGATAGGGGGCGAAAGGACGGACACAAATACAACCATCCCGAGGCGGGACTCGAACCCGCGACCCTTCGGTCCGAGATCGCTACGACACTACTGGCTTAACGATCTCGGCCACCGGGGATCGGTGGCCCATGTACAGAGTTATGTACAGAACGTTTGTTGTTGAAGTCGGCGCACGTCTATATTGACACTACACAACGTCCACAACTGGATATTTATACTTCAGAATCACGCCTATTATGGCCCGCGAAATTGTAACATTAAACTTTACTTCTGCACAACAAGACGCGAATATGGGCGCGACTGCGCACTTGGAACACAAGGGCCCTTTGTCGGAGGCGCAAGCGCAGCAGGCCTTCGCGGGTCGCAGCGGACGCCTAACGCCCACTAAGGCGTGCCGCGGCGCGGCGGCGCGTCGCCTAGCGTCGCGTCCGCGTCCGGCTACTGAACTGCGGCGCGCCTAATTTCGATGGCGGCTGCTCCTCCGGCTTCCCTAATACGGGGGGCGCCTCGAATGAATACATTGTACTGTCAGCGAGGTCAATTTCTCTATCCCGCCTCCAAATTGGCTCCGAATGATTCATGTGGCGAATATTTACGACCTGGCCTTATGCAGAACGCCACTGGCTTAAAGTGCACGACGCACCCGGTTTGTTTAGGACGGAAATGGAGTTTTTTGGTCTGTTCCGTAACTCAAACACGGCTGTCAGACAGATGACGAGACGTTTACGTAAAATAAGATGTAGTGTGTTTCTATTTGTAAATTATCATTAAGACATGTTCATAAAATTCATACCTCATTATGTTAAATCCTAAATTATGTGTCTAAATTATACTTACACTTAATTATAGGATTCCATGGGAAATATGTGACATGATTAACGCTTAAATATTTTTTTCTTCCAGCTAATACGTATAGAATAAAGGTTCTTCAGAATATGTGCCATTATTCATTAAATAAACATAGTTTTTTCAATTTTCTTATCATGGCTCAAGACAAATTATTTGTTAATTTACATTTCTATCCCTGCAAGACATCCAAGAAATATTCTATCGCTCACTTTATTTTGATCTTTAATCCAACATCATGAAACATATCAATTTCTCTGAAAGTATGCATCTCTGTAGATCTAGCAGTCACTAAGAAAGCCAAAAAGATAAAAAAGAATATTAGGAATATCAATATATATCTTCTAATGTAGCAGGGCGGACACAGAGACAAATTTTGGGAGGGAAAACCAAAATGTTTAGGTCGAACGTAAAATGTCGCAGGCTTTACTCAGCTCATACAGCGATAAGATTTTATTCGTCTTAATAATTATCCGGAAATATTTTTGCTTGAAAGTTTCGTGACAAGGTAAAATTAATAGTTACAGAAAAATGTTAGTGGGGAGGGAATTTCCTTCATTTCCATCCCCGTGGATCCGCGCCTAAATGTAGATTCACCAACAGTATATGTTTATTGGTAACTTAAAGTGTACACGGCCGAAAGCGTCGGCCTAGCCGTAGCAGAAAGACCGGTACCCGGGCGCTAGCCCGCACGCCAGTCTGGTCCACTACTTAAGAAATCCGCTTTTGAAAAAGTGGACGTAGGTTCAGCAACGAGCATCCATAGCGACTCGGAGAAGAACGGACGCGAGCGCGGCTAATGGCTCGCGCGATCGCAGTCGCAACCCGGAAACAGCGCGAAGAGGCGAGGCCAGGCGGCGCCACGGGCCCATTACGAGTCGTAAAGCCAGGGGAGGCGGCGCAGCGAGCGATGACCGCGCGGCCGCCGCCGCCGCCGACGCCCCGTGACGTCACTGGAGCGCGGTGGATCGCCGCCGCCTCGCCAGGCAATTTGGTGTCATTTTTACACGCGAACGCACCCCGCGCCGCCCTTCCGCTTCCCCGCAAACGAACGCACTCGCGCCGGCGCCGCCGCTGTCGGACGCTGAGTGAGATTAATAAGGCGGCGCGAGCTGAGGACGAGGCCGAGACGGAGGTTCCGAAGAGCGAGGCACAGCCGCGAAAGACGCTGCTGGATGTGTGGAGGGATCCTCTCAACCGATAGCCCCATCAAGCAGAATTCAGAAGTTGAACGGAAATGATAACAATTGGTGACGTAATGGAAAGTTTAAGAATATTAATATTGGTTTGGGATAGACTCGTGATTCTCAACCAATACAATATCTCACAGTTCTAATTCTTCTGTCAACTGGATATAAAATGAGGTGATCGGTGGAACAATGGAATGCGCTACTCTCGGTATCTACGGACTTCGGACTCGGCATCAACGGACTCGGCATCAACGGACTCGGCATCAACGGACTCGGCATCAACGGACTCGGCATTCAACGGACTCGGCATCAACGGACTCGGCATCAACGGACTCGGCATCAACGGACTCGGCATCAACGGACTCGGCATCAACGGACTCGGCATCAACGGACTCGGCATCAACGGACTCGGCATCAACGGACTCGGCATCAACGGACTCGGCATCAACGGACTCGGCATCAACGGACTCGGCATCAACGGACTCGGCATCAACGGACTCGGCATCAACGGACTCGGCATCAACGGACTCGGCATCAACGGACTCGGCATCAACGGACTCGCATCAACGGACTCGGCATCAACGGACTCGGCATCAACGGACTCGGCATCAACGGACTCGGCATCAACGGACTCGGCATCAACGGACTCGGCATCAACGGACTCGGCATCAACGGACTCGGCATCAACGGACTCGGCATCAACGGATTCGGCATCAACGGACTCGGCATCAACGGACTACGGACTCGGCATCAACGGACTCGGCATCAACGGACTACGGACTCGGCATCAACGGACTCGCATCAACGGACTACGGACTCGGCATCAACGGACTACGGACTCGGCATCAACGGACTACGGACTCGGCATCAACGGACTACGGACTCGGCATCAACGGACTACGGACTCGGCATCAACGGACTACGGACTCGGCATCAACGGACTACGGACTCGGCATCAACGGACTACGGACTCGGCATCAACGGACTACGGACTCGGCATCAACGGACTACGGACTCGGCATCAACGGACTACGGACTCGGCATCAACGGACTACGGACTCGGCATCAACGGACTACGGACTCGGCATCAACGGACTACGGACTCGGCATCAACGGACTACGGACTCGGCATCAACGGACTACGGACTCGGCATCAACGGACTACCGACTCGGCATCAACGGACTACGGACTCGGCATCAACGGACTACGGACTCGGCATCAACGGACTACGGACTCGGCATCAACGGACTACGGACTCGGCAACAACGGACTACGGACTCGGCATCAACGGACTACGGACTCGGCATCAACGGACTACGGACTCGGCATCAACGGACTACGGACTCGGCATCAACGGACTACGGACTCGGCATCAACGGACTACGGACTCGGCATCAACGGACTACGGACTCGGCATCAACGGACTACGGACTCGGCATCAACGGACTACGGACTCGGCATCAACGGACTACGGACTCGGCATCAACGGACTACGGACTCGGCATCAACGGACTACGGACTCGGCATCAACGGACTACGGACTCGGCATCAACGGACTACGGACTCGGCATCAACGGACTACGGACTCGGCATCAACGGACTACGGAAGACACGTGCCGGCGGGTCTTCCGCGAACGCCGCGGCGCCTTTCTTGTCGGCGTCCCAGCGGCGCAGCGGGCCGCGCACGCCGCCGCTGTCCATTTGCGATCCGGTGCGGAGGTGGGGGCGACGGGTGGGTGGCGCGTGGCGAGGGACGGGAAGGGTGGGAAAGGAGCGAAGAGTTTCCGGGTGGCGCTGGGTAGGGTGACGAGAAGTGGGGTGGAGTTGCTTCGGTTTTCGGGTTGGGATGCAATGGGAGAGATTCGGGGCGGAAAGGTGGGGAACGGGTTGTGATGAGACGGAGAAAGCTGGGACAGGCCGGGGTGAACCGGGTTGGGCCCGAATGGGCCGGGATGGGTTGGGATGGGGCGGGATGGGTTGGGATGGGTTGGGATGGGTTGGGATGGGTTGGGATGGGGAAGAATGGAACGGAATGGGGCGGGGATGGGTTGGGATGGGCGAGATGGGTTGGGATGGGTTGGGATGGGAAGAATGGAACGGAATGGGCGGGATGAGGCCGTAAATGGCAGGGAGAGGGCCCCGCCTTTTTGAAAGCCCGCAGTGTGCTCAATGCGGAACTCCCAGAAGGCGTTTCGGAGAAACAGACACACACGTTTCCAAGTTCCTGCGGAAGAAAGCCAAGCAAGTCTTGTTTAATGTTAAATACGCTAACATGGTTGTTCCTCCTATGAAACATAAAATGCAAAGAACCGCAACGTTCAATAGGAATCTCAGTGTTAAGAAGAATTATGCTTATACGATATGCTTCGAGCACGTAGCACTATCCCTCGACCATTTCCTAATTTCATTAATGTATACAGCTGTAATGTGTAAAAATACAACCTTTTTTAATTCTGCATCCACTGTTTAATAAGATGTGACCAAAAACCCAAATCAGATAAAATGAAATAGGTCTGTAGGCAACTCCATTTACAGACACAACTTAGACTGAGAAAAGTTTGACAGCACTGAAGTAGATAATCGAGGCACAAATAAACAGTCCACAACAAACGGACGACACGAAAACGCAGCAGAAGCTCACGTGCTCACAAGTCCTCCGGCGAACACCAAAGCGCTACTCATCACTTTAACAACCCAGGACATCCTGGCATCGCCAGGAAATGTCCTCCGTAGTAAAACCACTAGGACAACGCGACGTGCTCAGCCGGAGATGACAAAATAAAGGGGATATGCCACTAAAAAAAAGAAAGAAAGAAAGAAAGAAAGAAAGGAAAGGCCGGACAGAAGGTTCGTAAATGAGGCGAAGGAGCGAACAAAGGAAATGCAGATGGAAAATCGAGAAAAAATGGAATGATGATAAAGTTAGATAAATACGTAACAAAACGTGGTAAGATTTCATTTATTTACAGAATTTAAATTTCTCAACATTGAATAGAATGACAATATGCAAGTCAGTCTTTAAGAAGGAATATCCTAACGAAAAACTAGAACAATATAACGCAACCCATTTGCTTCTCATGACACAAAATAATTGTATCCTCAGTTACATTGAATAACAACAATAATATTAAAATAATAGCAATAATACGAGAAATCCTTATGTAGAAATTTAATTACGTGAGTCTGTGTATTCGTGCGTCACTAACGGTAAGTTCCTTCCGGTCCACCAACCAAGACATATGAGGTATCTCTTTTCAGCGTACATATAAATCTAGCATGAAATATGTAAATGATTTATCAGACTGACGATGATTTCTATACTGACACAAAAATTTAAAGAAGCATTTTAATTGATACATTTTTCATAAAATTTTCTATGTCCGAAAAAAACTGTAAAATGTTAAATATTTATTTCAAAACCTAAATAAAAATAATTTATTTGTTTCATTATCAAGTTCCAAACCAAAAGTAACACGTTTTAACTCGAAAACACCCGGAGGAGGTGCCGCGCTAAGCTAGTAATATTATCACACGACAACAGGGAAAGTGTATAATATCTGGGGACGGAGTAAATCTACATTTACAATTCAGAAGAGGTGATCAGCATTCCACTCTCCAGGAACCGACCGCCTTGCCTTCGGGGACACATCGGGTCACTGCCAACGTCAGCGCTGTCGGCATGCATTCTACAGCAACAACTGTGACTACGGAATCCACAAAGACAACGGCAGCAACAGCCTTGTGGACAACGCACACACCACAAACACTGTCACAACTGCCCGCAGCCACCGGAGCAGCAAGAACCACGGCAACAACAATAACAACAGCAAAACTGCACTGGTGCAAATTCCACTTCTACCGTCAGCGCCGCCGACAGCCACCGATGGCCGGTAACAACGAACATAACGACAATGGCGGCGGCGGCGGCGGAAACAGTACTACAGGTCATTGCGCACATCCACCACAAATGCCAGCAGTCATGGAACAGCGGCAAGAATAACTACATGGTACCAAGAAGATCAACAACAACTACAACAACTGCACGACAGGTCTTTTTGCAAAACTTTCATCGCTACTGCTGCCGGCAACCACTGAACGGCAGAAACCACGATAAAAGATAATGGCGGCGAAGGAAACAGGACTGTCGTGCATTGCACACCTCCACCGCCACAATTGCAAATGGTCACAGACAACAAGAATAACTATGATAACCACATGATCATCGACAACAACAGCAACAACCGCACAGCAGGTCTTTGCGCAAACCTTCCACGGGCGGCGCCACTTCCGCAGCCACAGCTGCAGGCAGCCACTGAACGGCAGTAACGACAATGAACATAACGACAATGGCTGCGGCGGAAACAGAACTACAGAACATTGCGCACATCCACCATAACAATTGCAGCACAGCAACACAGGACAGCAACAAGAATAACTACCAAAACAATATCTTCAACAACAGCAACAATCGCACAGCAGGTCATTTTGCAAAACTTCCACCGCCACAGCCGCCGGCAGCCACCGAACGGCAGTAACAACGACTAAGATAACGACAATGACGGCGGCGGCAACCCAACTCTCGTACATTGCGCACATCCACTGCCACACTTGCCGGTAGTCACAGAACAGCAACAAGAATAACGATGATACAAGATCACCAACAACAACCGCACAGCAGGTCTTTGCGCAAATCTTCCGCCGGCGGCGCCACTTCCACCGCCACAGCTGCCGGCAGCCCACCGAACGGGCAGCAAACGACAAAGATAACGACAACGACAACACAACGACAGGACATTGCGCACATCCACCGCCACAACTGCAAGCAGTCACACAGAACAAGAATAACTATGACAACCACATGATCGCCATCAACAACAACTGCATGGAAGGTGTTTGCGCAAATCTTCCAGCCAGCGCCACTGCTGCCAGCAGCCACCAACCGGGCAACAACGACAAAGAACGACGGCGGCAGCGGCGACAGAACGACAGGACATTGCGCAAACTCGCCGCGGGCAGCTCCCGAACAGCGGCAACGACGTCAGCGGCGGCGGCGGCGGCCACTGCGAAATATCCGCGGCAGCAGCCGCCGCAGGTGTTCGAATTAGATCACAGCAATTACGTGCGCGGCGGCGGCGGCGGCAGGCCTGGCGGGTAATGAGGCGCAGAGCCGCGCTCCCATTGTGCTTATTACGGCGGCGATGGATGCGCCCCCTCGCGCGCAATTACGCCCGCGGATTTATTCCGCGGATTCCGCCGCCCCGCGCCCGTTGGCCCCGGGCGCGAGACGAAGCACCGGGCGCGCGGGGCGGGAGGGGAGGCAGTGCGGATTCGAACGCTTTGTGGAGGAGGCCGTAGCGGTGGCGGCGGCTGTGTTGACGGCTCTGGTGGTGCTGGTGACAGTGATGATGGGTGGTGGTGCTGGTCGTAATGTTCTTGTTGTCGGTGGTGGTGGTGGCGGTGGCGGTGGGATTGGTAGTGGTTGTAATGTTGTTGTTGTTGTTGTTGTTGTTGTTGGTGGTGGTGGTGGTGGTGTTGGTGCTGGTGGTGTTGGTGCTGGTGGTGGCGGAGACAGTAATGGTGATTGTGGCGGAGATAGTAATGGTGGTGGCGGTGATAATAATGGTGATTGTGGCGGAGATAGTAATGGTGATGGTGGCGGTGATAGTAATGGTGGTGGCGGTGATAATAATGGTGATGGTGGCGGATATAGTAATGGTGATGGTGGCGGTGATAGTAATGTTGGTGATGTAGTGGTGGTGGTGGTGGTACTGATGTTGGTGGCGGTGGTAGTGACGACGGTGACTGTGGTAATGGTGGTGGTGGCGGTAGTGATGGTGGTGACAGAGATGGTTGGCGCCGGCAGGCGTGCCCGGGAGAGAGATTCGCGGACGTGGGAGAGGGGTGGGGGCGAAGGTGCACACGCCCCTCCGCCATCTCTTTACCATCACGCCCGCGATCCGATTTATTTCATATTAGAATTGAACGATATTATAATTGTGGTAATCGTGGTGATGGTGGTGTTTATGGTGGCGATAGTGAGCGGTGATGGTGGTGGTAGTGGCGGCGATAGTGATTGGTGGTAGTTGTGGTGCTAGTGGTGGTGGTGGTGATCATGATAATTGTGATAATGGTGGTGGTAGTGGTGGTGCTGGTGGCGGTTGTATTGTAATTGTGGCTGAGGCATTCGTGTCTGTGGTAGGCTGCAGGTAGCGGCGGCGACGTCGGCGGCAGCGGCAACGGTTGTGTCGCTGATGATGGTAGAGGGAGAATCACCAGCGGTCTGCCGGGAGCAGCGGAGCGTGCAGGCTGGAGCGGCCACAGGCGGCCTCCGCAGGCTGCGAGGCCGGGCTTCCTATCCGCAAAGTGGCTGGCTGATGGCCAACGGCCCGTGTCCTAAAGGCCTTGCATGTGTTGGTTTCGAGAATGACTGAAGGCATACGAACAAGGAAGAAATGGAGCTTTAAAATACACGATGACTCTCCGCCTTAATTACATCGTGAATGATCGTGCGCGGAAATAAATTATTGACTCTTCATTTCATATTAAACAACACTTTTTTTTGTTTTGTTTTGTTTTTACGCAAGTAAGTGTGGATCTCGGTTTGACAATACCAGAAGCGTATTTATTGCGTTAGGTTCAATTTATTGTTGTAACTGGCAAGTTAGGTTGTGTTTGGCTCGTTCACACTGGGATTGTCGATTCCGACGTGATGAGCACAATGAGAAAATGGGATGCGATTCCAGCTTTAAAAGTCACAGATGTGTTTTATTATCCTGCAAGTTGGCTGAGAAGTTTGACGGCCTTCTTTTATCGGTCAGCATCAGAACAAGAATTTGGTCGCCAACGAGAAGTCTACGGAAAACAAAAAAATCCTCAAACTTAGAAAAATACTTGAATTAAAATCAATTTATATTTATAGGTCACACAGTACTATTCGTAGTTCATTATCACGCTGACATAAGCTCTGACGCTCTGTAAGAGAGACTCTTCTTGCACACACGATTGTATGAACCTGAAAGGGAAATTTTTAAAACGATCAACCAAACATGCCTGTCCCCTTTATCTCGTCAGAAATTGAACATGTGCCATGAAAAGCGACAATACCTGGGCAAAATTTAGAAAATCGAAAACAAAAATAATCAAGATCACGACGAAACGTGTATTTGAAAAAAAAAGGTCGTGAGCTCGCATATTGTCCGCCACACAAAGAACAAGTCCAATACCAACCTATTCTCCGATTTAATTACGTAGCATCTGACGCTCGACCATCTGGGACTTGGTTATCCAATCGAGAGCTTCAATTCCAAAAATTAAGTCGTAACGAAGCTCCCGATTGGATAACCGCGTCGAGCTGATGGGATAACCGTGAGAACGTCAGAAGTCATTTTAATCAAATCGAGTATAAACGATACAGTGCGTCACTGCCAGTCTGCACCCGTTTGCCTGCTAGACATTGTAACATGTGAAAACTAATAGAGAACAGTAGTGAAATGTACAAATGTTCGCTATTGAGAGAAAGACATTTAAGAGAAAAGTCTTTTAAGAGAATTTTCACTGTGTATACATTGCAGTTTTTCATGAAATAGAATATGGCTTCAATGATGATCTAAACAGACGCCAATGAAATTAATACTTTCTTTTCTACGCGACCAATTCGCAGTAAGTTGTAATTAACTGATTTAATATTCTCGAAATTTCAGGAGAGACTACCGCACTTAAAAGCGAGCGAGTACGGTATCTGAAAGTCATTGCTATTTCGGAGATGGCGTACGATTAGCAAGAAAGGTCAACCATTAGGTCATGATAATCAGAGAACTTTTCAAGCCTGGTTTAGATCACGAGGAAGCCTCCAAGAAAGAGTCGAAAACTTAATATCAAGGATCAAACTCAGTGAGAGCGAAGACGGACTCCAGGCCAGGCGCGGAAGCGTCTCTCTACATAAGGTGGCTACATTCAATTGAATTCATCACACGTCGTTCTCCGCATGCTCTTCCCCTTCCGATGACCTTTCTCATGGGAACGTACGGTCGCTCTTCCCCGCCGGCTAGTTCCCGAGCGCGAGCGGCGCGGGTGCGGAGGGCAGGGTGAATCGCAAATGGGCTGCGTTCGCGCTGGGCGCCGCCAAACAACAGCCGCTCGCCGGAGGAGGGGTTGGCGCATGCGATGAGCGGCCGTAAGGTAGCGTGGAGGATGGGCCGCCGCATTAGACGAATTCCGCCTATTGGCCGTGGGAAAAGGCCTCGGAACGCGGGAAGGAAACGCATTTTTCCACAATTCCGCTTTATAGATGACATTTTTTGGTCGCTGGACGGATTTGGGGCCATACCATGTTTTTTTTTTCTTCTTTACATGAATTCTTCTCCTGAAAATTGTACAAATACATGCACTTATACGTACCAATATGTAAAGTATCCCTGAAGTATTTCTTTCTACAAATTCTGAAGCCTCAAAAACACTTTCAAAATTTTTTCAAAAATGACACCAATTTTTTGATCACCGGATAGTGTAAAGAACGCTTAAGAGAATGGTGCGGGTCTCGTGTTCGTTGAAATCCCAGATTTATTCAAAATTGCAAAAGCGCAATTTTTTTTCCTGGCATCTTCCTACTATAATATTGAAGAAAGATATTTTTTCCTTAATGATATCTGTAAAAACGGATCTTTAAATACGTTCAGGTTCAATAATAAAGACAATTAAAAAAAATTCATTTTTTCACAAAAACCGTTGCATTTTTTAAAATTTTCTCCAGAGATAGAAGAAGGGATGTTCAAAAATAATGGCTTCTCGTGTTCGTTGAACCCCTTGAATTTTCGAAATGCGAGAAGTATATGCTGTTGTAGCACCACTAGTATTAGGGAAAATATTGCTTCGAGTTTTAGACCATTCCTTTCTTGAATGTATTTATGACGCAACCGGAGGTTCGGAGTCACATGGCCCGCGCTCGCCGCACGTAGACACCCTCGATACAGAGAGTAGCGCAACCATTTAATATCCTCTCACCCGATAGCCACATCAAGCAGAATTCAGAAGGTGAACAGAAATGATATTAATTGGTGACGTAATGCAGATTTTTAACAATATTAATATTGGTTTGAGAGAGATTCATCGTTCTCATCACCCAGAGTATCACACATTTGCAATTTTCCTGACACCTGGATGTAAAATGGCGGGATTGGAGGAACAATGGAATGCGCATACTCTCTGCATCTAGGGACTCTAGCCGCGCGCCGTGCGCAGCGCCGCGCCGCGCCGCGCCGCGCCGCATGAGGCAGCGGGGGAGGCGCACGACGCGCGCAAAGTGGCCGCGCGGGGGCAGCACCGTCGCCGCCGCGGGGGCGGCGCGGCGGACGCCTTTAATTCCGCCGCTGCCTTTTTGCCCCCCCACCCCCCGCCCCGCAGCCACCAGGAAGAGCGCACTTAGGCGTACTTAGCCGGCGATGAGCTCACACTCGCGCCCGGGAAGGAGGAGGCTGAAGGCTTCACGCGAACCGCCGAACACTGCAGCAGCAGCAGCAGCAGCAGCAGCAGTACGAGCAGCTGGCCGAGGTGGTCGGGCGGGGGTGGGAGAGCACGACGATCCCACGACTTCTCCCTCTCTCTCTAGCAAATTTGCTTCTCGGGAGAAATGCGCGGTTGCGGTGGTGTCACTGTGGGCGTGTCGGGTTGTTGGACTGTTCACGGGTTCGTACCCGACTGAGGTTCTCGCTCTGGTGGAGGATTCCGGGAGCATCAATTGCTAAGGTCATTAGGCTCGTGATCGAGTTTCCTCGAGAGGTGCAGTGATCTTCCCCTCGCCAGATGGCGAGATCCGGCGCCGACCTACCGTCGACTAGTAAGATATCCCCCAATCAGGTATCTCCAACCAGAGGGGCACCGCCCCATTCGGGACAAGCTCTTCACTCTCGATCGGTCTCCCGGCATGTGTGATAGTGTAGTACATGTAAGTGTGTGTTTGTGGAAGGGGTGTGGCTAGGGCAAGGAAGACGGAAAGATCGCACGAGGTCCGTGGTCCGTTTGTTAGGGTACTGCTCCGGCATTCGCCTGGTGTTGATCGAAAAACCGAGGAAAACTACCGATCAGAGTAGCCGGCCGCTAGAAGTCTCCTTCAGAGAACGAATGAACTCGACGTAGTTAATGTCCAAAATCCTGCCACCGTCGGGACTTGAACTTAGGACCTCCCGGTCAGAGGACACTGCAGAGACATCATTTGATGAAGGATTCTCAGATGATGTCTGACGATGATGATGACGTGACTTCTCCTGATGAAAGATTTCTCGCCGACCGGTTTTTCTCGGCAGCACCCACGTCGTTAATGCCAACGGGAGCACACTGAAAACGCAGAGGCACATGCGAATCCTAGGTTGTGTCAGGTTGATCCGCGTGGACCGCAGATGGGTTTGGACTCGACGAGGCAGTGATTCAGGGAACGAAGTACGGATGTGTCCCGACTCCGATGTGATTAATGCAATTTTTCGGTCGGCCAATCACAGAAATCGCAGTTTCTAGCTGCGGAAGCGCCCTGTGCAGTTTACAATGTCAAAAGACCTGTTCATGTTTCAGGTTCAGGTGATGCCAGTCCAAACAGGCACTAAACTCTGAAAGCAGGGTTCAGAATGGGACTGAGTCGCGGATTCCATTTTCAGGACTTGAAAACATTTGAGTAACCAATTTTATACGTGAAATTTGTGGAAATGATTCCTATCAAAGGAAGCGGCTTCGACCGTTGCAGGCTATGATTTCGATTGGTGCACATCTACAGGGAAGATAAGTATAAAATCGCCAATGACACTCTGAAAAAAAAAGGAAAACAGGCGGAAAAGTCGGCTTACAAACGCAGTCACGCGGACATCCGATGGCAAAAAGGACTCATGCCGTGACAGCCTACGACTTCGCGGCAGGAGAAAGCTCACGGCGCCTATTAGAGTGACAATTACGGGAAGCGAGCCCTGGTGTGGAGGAAGTCCTAACAGGGGGGGGGCAATTCGCAGCGTACACTCGGCGCTCAACACGCGCGGCCTGCAGCAGCTCGGGTGAGTCGCAGGTGTTTCGCGGGCGGGTGTCAAAGGCCTCGAGCGCCGATTTGCAGCGATGATGCTGCACTGCGACGTTACTCAGAACTCGTGAAGCAGTTCTCGCGCTTCCGTGGAGTCGTGCGATTGATCTCCCCGGAACGGGTAGCGCCGCGTAGAGAGTTCGTAAACAAGAGATTCGGTCATCCTTCCGTTGGCCTCAAGGCTTTCAGGCATTTGAGACCAGAAGAAAACGACAACTGGACGACTGAAACGTTACCAAAACAGCTCACGACATGTCGTGCGGAGCCGTAGCAGAAGATAATCATAGGAATTCTTCAGCAAATGTTCGGCTGGGCTTCACTCAAAATACGCCAAATTATCAATTGTATGGCAACAATTTTTAGAAATTATTGAATAAGTAATATTTGTGAAGTTTCTGTGGCAAAGTTTTTGATTGTGTCTGAGCGTTCATTATGTGAAGCTGATACAGCACGTATTTCGATACAACACAAATATTATTGTACAGTAGTGTACTAAATTCAAGGTGAAATTTAGAAACTTTTCGTAATATTTTTGTAAACACATTGACTATATACTTTTGTACACACGAAACTTAGAATTCTTTGAACACCTAGGTTTCGGGGACACTGAAAGAACATGATTCACCAAAAACGATCACAGAGAAAACAGAAGGTCGATATGTGGAGTTTGAAAGGCAGAGTCGCTGGCTGTTGCCAGCGCCGTCTAGCGCCGCTCGCACTCACCTTGGTCCTGTTGAGCGGGTTGGAGAAGTCCCAGCCGGGGGCGACGAAGAGGTACCCGTACTTGGCCACTTTGCGGGTCGCCTGCAACCAAACAGAAGGCAACGCAAATGAGCGCCTGTCACGCACCGCGCTTCTTCTCGCGTGCGCCGCCGCCGCCCCGCCCCGCCCCGCCCTCTCGCCCGCGCGGGCGGAAAAAGCAGTGGGCGGAAGGCAGCGAGTGGTGGACGGCGGGAAGCGAGTGGTGGGCGGCAGGCTGTGGGTGGGTGTTGGTTGGTGGGTAGGCAGGGTGTGAGCTGGGGTCGGCGGGAAGTGGACGAAGGGGAAGTGGACGGTGGGAAGTGGACGGCGGGAAGTGGACGGCGGGAAGTGGACGGCGGGAAGTGGACGGCGGGAAGTGGACGGCGGGAAGTGGACGGCGGGGAGTGGAAAACCAATGTACATTATATTAGAAATATTTCTCCAAGAAACTCACAAATTAAAAATGTCTTCATAAATAATGAATGCATGAGTTAAACGCAAATCAACTATCGCTTGACTCTTGCATACTCTCTGAAGTTGGTGTCCGCCAAATTGGATTTAAGTTCCTTATTGAAGCTATATTACTTCCACGCAAAAATATGTCTATGGGCTCCAACATTGATACAATACGAAAAATACGAAGTTTACGTTATGTCCGTCATTCATGCTTTTACTAATGCTTACTTTGTAATCCATCATTTAATAAGCGGCAGGCGTGTGGTATCTGCATTTATACCACCAGAAAACCTTAAACGTTTAAATCAAAACTCCATGAGTTGTGACAGTATTACAACTTACACCATATAATTTACTTCTCGATGTGTCAAAATTCTTCAATTTGATGGAATGTTAAGAGGGCTGAAACAAATACACAAAGGTCACTGTCAAACATTGCAATCTTCCTTCCTTCATGAAATATAGTTTCCTAGAGGTAAACCACAGGTCAGGCCCGAGAATTGAGAAGGAATAATAGTGTTTGAAATAGATTTTTGAAATATTTTTATAGAGATAAGAACCGAGGAAAAAATGTAACATTTTCAAACCTTGACTGTACACGTTTAATGGATTCTCCACTGACTGGGTATTACACTTTTTATTTGTATTATTTTACCCATCGTGTAATTGTATCCGAAGAGATCTTATCAAACTGACAAGGAAATTACCAACAACCAAATCGACCTCCCATCAAGAAGGCCTCCGAACTGCTCGCATAAATTAGGACATTCTGCATTACACGTGGACAATTTGTCTACTCCAGTCAGTTCTAATCATACGGTAGCAATATCTTTTTTATCTAGCGTACAATTTAATAGAATTACATCAAGGCAACAAAATCTCCTTTTTGTGTCAATAATGACGCTATAATATAATAATATTCACGCTATATTCTAGAATACGCAGAGGCAAGGTTTGTCCACTCTCGGTAACGTGACCGGATATCAGCTAATACGTAAACTGTATTATTGCTCGTTCTTGTCATGAGGCGGTTGAATTTCTCCAACGCCTAACGATTGTGTGCCAACTTCTAACACACTTTAATATCACAGAGTGTAAAAGCCTCGACGGCTGTTGAATTTGAAAGACACGTTCACCTTCCACATTAACACGTCACTTTCCCCTCATTCCTCGCCTCACCACATTCCCGCGTAAGGGAATTGCGCTGCAGCACGAAATCTGCGAACACACATCGGGCGACGAGCACTTAAGAATGTTTCCCTCCCGCACTGCAGCGTGCGAGCTGCATGTGTGCGAATGTGCTACAGGTGCAAGGAGGCTCGCCGGTTCTCAGTAGCCAGACGCAATGTTGCCACACTCGGGAATTTACTCTAAATTTTTCTGTTTTCACTAATTTTAGTGTATTTAATAGTAATACAAATTCAATTACTTCAAAAAACCAGGCTTAAAATGCATTTCAATGTCTTGCGGGAAACGCAATTTTAATAGCAGTTCCTGCTGTCGTGTCAAACCATTTAAAACCACAAAGTTTTAAAAGACGTTTATTTATAAACGTACAGAATAACTTTATTGGTTGACTCACGAGGATAGTTTCATACTTTTCAACACAGAAACCAAGAAGTTCACCCACAACAACACTGCCTTTCTTATGTTACAAAATACTTTCAACAACGTACCTGAATTTGTAAGTAGACGCCATTTTCTTACGAAACATTACACTGCCAATGCTAGCTAAAAATAAATCGTTTGTTTCTCGAATCATCAAAATTAACTGGCTGGTTCAAAAGTGTTGAGGACCGAAACAAAAACTCAGTTCACAGTGAAAACCATTACATTGCAATCGGGTGAAAGTACTAGTTTTCTACTAATAGTGCCCGTATTTCTTCGTATATGTATTTCATCATGCATGTAATCATTTTATTTCCCTGTATCGGAGGTTTTGTATATAATTTACGGACAGTATGAATCATCTGGCAACACTGCCAACCTTTCCGCCTACGCGAGGTCGGTCGAGTGAAACCTGAGAAATTCCTCTATGACCACAAAGACTCCCACGCTTTGCATGCACTATCCGCTCTCGATACGCAGGCTACAGTTTCCGCGTACACATGCAGGCGGCCGACCTGCTTGCACGCCTGCGCGCGTGCGTGCGTGCGCGACCCGACGACAGACGTACGATACTACACGCGCGCGTGCTGGATCTCCAGCCGCCATCCAGCTGACGTCATCGCAGGGCGGGCGTCGATCGCGCCGCGCGATAACGCTTTAAACGCCACGAGCGAAATGATGCGAAAGCGCTGGCGGAAACAGGAGCGACACTTTCAGAATTCGCGACATTTTACCCGGCCGAGTAATATGTGGTCCCGCGAGGACAAACGTCACTAATTAGAACTCCAGAGCTTCCGATTTTCAACATAATACTATCTTCGTTGATCGAATACTGAGCGTCTAAGCGCGTAAACCCTTACTGGAAACACAGTTGTTAAATCTGTGAAAGAGAAAGTTGTTACGTTAAGCCGACATGTGTACAATGCGGACGGGAATAACTAGGCTTGAGTGGACGCATTAGTAATAAGAATAAAGTAAAAGGCACCTGACGAGTAGAAATGTCACCTTCCCGAGCGCGAAAGGGATTCTTCAGGGGTGGCGAGCAGGAACCTCAACTGGCTGGGAGGTCTGAGAGAAAAGCCGGCATATACAGCCACCTCCTATTATCTATTTGTCGACTGTAAAAAAGAGACTACCACAGTTTTGAAACCTCAGATTTGAACATGTCGTTAAGATCAAACCATTCCCTGATGTCACGACGATAATATTACAAACGCTAAGGTTGTGATGGAAACGTCCCGAAAGCGAGGACGGTTGAAAAGGCGAGTGCACAAGGTAGCCAGTAGAAGACCACAGCTCACTGTGAGGTCTCCAGGAAAGGGCGACGCGGTTGTCTTCTGATTGGGCTGGGTATCCGGGCCGCCCCTTACGCTTCCCCTGGCAGTCCGTGTGCCCTCCCCCCCCTATTTCGCTAATTCCGCACCTAGCCGTTAGGGGCCACGGTTTACGCTTGAAAGAATAGCATGAGCACTCTTCGAGTTTAAGAACTCGCGGGCCGCATCGTGTGATGGAAATGGGGAACTTGGTAAGTACCATGGTGATTGCACCAGGAGGACTAACCGATCACACCACACACACAAATAGATAGGCCGGCACACTCAAACGACCATACATACACACACAGTTATGCAGCTTTACATGCCGGTAAAGGGATGGAAAAAATAATATCCTAGTAAAACAACGTAAACTTATGGCCAATCTACTGTAAACGACTACTTTCTTCCTTATTTTCTTTCCTTCTTTCCTTCTTTCTTTCAGATATTTTTCTAATACTATAAGAATTTCATTCAATATCATATGATGATTTTCGATGGACTCACAAGCTTGACGATTTCTTCCTCGAATTAATAATTCTTATTGAAAATCCATTTATTCAACGTTCTTTTTCTTCCAGAAATCAACATACTTTCTCATCATTTTTACACATGTCTTGTAATTAAATCGTATCTTGTAATCGTAATTGTATCTGATTACCGATGCTCATGTAGTTTTTTTTCTCATGGCTTCAAATGTCTTACAGCTCAGAGGCCCACAATAACTCAATCTAACCCTGACAGAGTACATACGGGGAGAAGAGATAACTGATAAATCCCGATGCCGCACCCTACCGCGCCCCCAAACACGTAACATTCACTACCTCATTCCTTGCGCACTCATTAGAAACAGCCCGTGGCACCGACGTCACCGCGAACAGGCGGCCCGATTTGCAAGCAGAAGCGATTGCGACATCCAACGCGCATACCCGAAGAAACACGGGCAGCGATAGATATCTGGATATTCGAGCATGTCGGCTTGTCGCGAAGGCCCCCCATGGGCCTGCCAGAGCAGGTCGACCTCTGCCCACGGCGAGGTCGCGCTGAGGACGGTTGCCGCAGATGTCACAATACCCAGAAGCTCGTTTATTAAAACCACTGTACAGGGTGATTCAGAAAGAAAGTGGACGTGCGCAGAGGACAGATACAGGTGTCAAGGGAAGCCGTTTTCGTCCTGTACCTTCAACTTAAGAGGCTGGAATTAGGATGTTAAAAAAAAAAAGCTTTTGACCAACACTCCCACCCCTCAGCTTGTTCGTCATAACAACGTGCAGTCGAGTCGGCTGAGTGGATATTTCGCACTATAAGGGGTAAGACAATTTAAAGCTATAAGCATTGCTCTATGCGTCGCCGATGATCATTTTAGGAAGTGAAGAGCATAGGGAGGCTGGAAATTGAATCGTGATTTCAGCGTTGTATTTGCTTACTCAATTCAACAATATATTCAATTATTTTTAATAAAGAAAAATACGCTGTAGAAATCATGATTCATTTGCCACCTTTTATATGCGCCCTTTTCCTAAAACGCTCTTCGGTAACTCGAAATGCAAGGCGAAGGGTCAAATGTTCTGCTTTAGCACTCTCAGCCCGCAACAGTGGCCACCCACACGACTCATCTTTGTTGGTTTGCAGACTTCGCACGGGGGGAGACGCGATTTTTGAAAAAAGTCTAGAGCGGAACCCCGGCCTCGTAGACCTATGATTTGGTAACGAAAATTTAACCCCTTCACGTTTCAGCATACCATTTTGAATTTGTGCATTTCTTACTGAAACACCCTGATCTGTAGGGCAGTTCGTGAAGTGGTGGTTAGCGCGTTAATTTCCATTTCCGGGTACGAACGGTTCAAATCTTTGTTACTCCATGTGGAATTCGAGATGGTCAACGAAGATTCGCGGCAGATTTCATCATGGCTCCGTTCTTTCCTCATTTCTTCTCTTTCTAATAATACTTCATCTTTAATGCTTATTACTCACATCACACTTACATAATCGTCCACCTCTTCCTCATCATCACCATTAAAATGACAACATGAAAGCCTCTAGACGATTGCCTCTAAAATGTGTGGCCCCATTCGAGCTAGCTAATTAAGGATTGTCGAATTCACTATTCATCGGCAGCCTGAGCTCCAGTGACCACGCGACTACGTATGTTGATGCGGAAGGGTTTGGGAATTAGGACGAAAGTGATTCTGTGTCGTTTAACAACAGCGGATAATTATTTTCAGTTTTTCCACGCTAGTGAGAATCCGATAAAAAACAAAGCGAGATGAAATCTATCGGCATGTAAAGGAGTTACGTAAGAATAATTACAATGATGTATGCATTATATTTAAAAATAATTTCAAAAAGATGGTCCAGAAAATCAACCAACTCATCATTCCTTAATAAAATTGACTATAAACCAAAAAGACATCTTAGAATGTTCTTGTACAGAATGATAACAATACCCAAAAGGAGTTTGCCTTCCATTCAGGAAACCACCTTCGTTTCTTCAGATATAACAATGAGATTCAAAGATTCAAGCTAAAGATAGAGCTAATCTGCTACGTCAAGGACTCCAATTCTTTACAACTCTGCAGGAAGTGCGACCTACATGCATCTCCTTCAGTGGCCACAACACCGCCCCTGGATCAGCCCCGTCCGCCCTCATAAGGAACTCGCCCGAGGGTAGGCCGTCGAGAACCACCGGCTCAGCGCTCAAGGGAGACCGGGGCGAATAGCTGCCCGGTGCACGCGACACTGCGACGCACGGGACACGCGCGTGCGTGGAACACGCGCAGAGTGCGGAGCGCTCGCGGGGTTATGAGATCCTAAAGGCGGCTCCACCCATCGGCTCGGTGAACAGCGAGCGACCGCTCGCCGAATCCCGAGTGGTGTGGATGGGTCGCTTGCTGTTTGCCGAGTGACGAACATTCGGCGTTCGCCTTACCCGCCGCGTGTCGGACTTTTGGACACATCAAAGGGAGCGAATATTTGCCGAACATATCAGCTGTTGGGGATCGGGCGAGCTCGCTGCTCGGCGAATGACGAATGTGTGGAGCCACCTTTATAAACGTATGGCGAAGCACTCTTAGAATGTTCCTATATTCACAAATCGATGCAACCACCGAACAATAAGCCGATGTTATCGAACGTGAAGGATAGATGTTTCGACATTGACAGATATCGATAAGACTTCAATGCGAGACTTCACACTCGCAAACTGTTCAAGATCCTTTTAAAAATTAAATTTGTTCAAAGAATTGGTCGCCCCCGACAACTTTACTAGTAAATAAATAAAAAACACGTATTACAAGGAGAATTAAATTACAGCTTCAAAGATCATCACAAAAATAATTTTATTTGTACATGTAACTATAAAAGGTTTCCAGACTGGTTGCAGATCCTCTTCCTCAAAGTGGAATAACAAATTCCCTAAACGCCAGGTTAAGGAAGGAGTAAAAATTAGGGAATAAAAATTTTACGAAAATAAAATATTTTACAGCTAAAGCTTGGGGCCCCTTCCAAAATTTTCAGGGGGCCAAGGCCCCACCCTGCGTGTATATTTGCGGTGCTATAAAAAATCTCATGAAATCAAGAGTCTGAATTTAAACGCGGTGGCGTTGGGTAACGTCACAGAGTCCATTCGTACCAGTGGGCACGCCCTCTTCGTGGTGATTGACATAGCAGCTGGCGCAGAGGCGCCGGCTGCTAATTCCCTTCCGGCAACAAGACGCACAACGTTTCTGCAGCCGCACGTGCGGTCTCGGCGCCCACCCGCACAGCCGCATACGGGCAACCAGTAGCACGCGGCCAAGCGAATGTACTGAGGCGGGGCGAGGCGGGGTGAGGCGGGGCGAGGCGGGGCGAGGCAGGGCGAGGCGGGGCGAGGCGGGGCGAGGCGGGGCGAGGCGGGGCGAGGCGGGGAGGGGCGGGGAGGGGCGGGGCGGGGCGGCGGGGAGGGCCGGGCGGAGCGCTAGAAGGGGAGGGGGCTGCGTCAAAAGGCAAAGGCAGTGCGGAGAGGGATAGAGCGGGGCGGGATAGAGCGGGGCGGGATAGAGCGGAGGCGAGTAGAGCAGGGTGGTAAAGAGCCCGGCAGGATAGAGCAGGGCGGGATGGAGGGAGAGAGATGGAGCGGGGAGAGACGAGAGAAACGGAGAAGAGCCAAGCAGGGAAGCCGAGGAATGGCTGGCAGAGTGGAGCGAGATGAGGCGGGGAGGAATCACCGGAGCGAGGTGGTTGGGGAGGGAGACGGAACGATGCAGGCCGGACTAACAGGGCAGAATGAAGTGGGATGGAAGCGGGGCAGGACGAGTGGGAGGGAGGCAGGATAAAGCGGGTGAGGAGGCGTGGTGGAGCGGAGCGGAGCGGAGCAGATGGAGAGAGACGGCAGGGCGGGGTAGGACATGACGGAGCGGGGCAGGCGGAGCGGGGCAGGCGGAGCGGGGAGGGACGGGGCAGGGTGAAGCTCGGCGGGTGCTGGGCGGAGAGGGTTACGGAAGGGAGGGAAGCTTCGAGGAGGGTCGGAGGAAGGCGGGGAGCGCGACGGAGCAGCTATAATTAGCACATCGCCTCCGGCCACCAAAGGCAGCTGCAGCCGCTAACCGCAGAGCTCAACTCCCACAACATGGCTCCGCCGCGGCCTCGCCTATTCAGCCGACAAAGGCTAATCAATGCAATACCATTGCCTAAGCATTCAATTAAAAAGAAAATTATTGAACATTAAAACGAGATTAAAAGAGTTTGCCGTTTTCACGACATTAATAGTTCTTAGACACTGAAAGGTAACGTTGAAATAAAATAGATTTAATTCTAAAAACATTTACTAGCGTCTAAAGTAGATCAGCAGAGCGCGTTTTTCTCTAAAATGTCAACCCTCACCCTCTTTTTAAAAGCAGTTGTCCTCTCAGAAGATGCTTTATCCTACCCCACTGGACATCCACACACCCGATAGGCTTCATTCCTACAAGTTGCTCAAAAGTAAGAAGTGCTTGCTCTTTTGAGTTTGTTCCGTGAAGAGTTCATTGTCAGAGGAAAGTAATCTAAGTACGCTTTATGATCCAACCACCGTGATTAACTTCTGTCAATGATCTAAACAAAACAAAACGAGGTGTATTTTTCAAGTAAGTACTGTTTTAGGAAAAAACTCATTTTTTTTAAATTTTATATGAAAGAGCATATCTTAAACTATTTTCTTCATAGTTGTTACCATCTTTCAGTTATTTTTCATAGCGCGAAATCGACTTTTCTACGCCCTCTTCATAGAAAGATGCCGCCAGCGGCCTCTTTTTTTCAAAACCTGTGTTAAGACCGGTGCAAAATTCATCACGAAGCACCCTTATTGTGAACCGCGAATTTTTTCGTTCACTTTTTCAACCAACCCATCATTGACAACAAAGGACGCATACTCCGTGTTTCGTCATGAGAATTGCTTGGTCTATCTAACCCACCTTTTCATCATTTCACCTCCCATTACATTTTCACCATAAATCTCCACAGAGTTGGCGGTGAATTTCAGCTAACTTAATATGCTTTGCGTTCAAAAAAGGGGTTCAGAAGTGGCTCTCTTCACTGGCGTCATCTTCTTGTGAAGAGGATATGCTCTTTCTTTCATGCACATTTTTATGAGTTTTTATTTCTAAAACGGTACTTACTTTAAAAAGACGTCACGTATTTCGCTTAAAGTGGTATGTTGGTGCCAGGCTCTAGTCAAACACATGACCATTTATTACATCTGCAGATGAACTATATATGCTTGTAAAAGTGAAAGGATCATTTAAATAATTATTTGCAAATAGTTAAAATAGAAGTGTTGCATAGTTGCTCCGTCACGGGCAGAGTTAAGAAAATCGCAGTATACCTCAAGTCAGTGTTACCAAGGTCGATGCCACGAGCCGGGGTCCGCGGCACGAGATCCACGACGAAATCGCCTCTCCGCGAAGTTCCTAACCCCGCCGCAAGAGACGACGCCATCCCTACGGCGGGGTTACTCTCCCGCCTGTACAGTTCATACAGTCGGGAGGAACTTTATAGATTCCTCTCCCGACGCTAGTGGCGCACAGAAGCTCGTGGCATAGCACGGTGACGCGAGGCGTGTCACTGCAGTCCCTCTGACCGGGAGGTCCTAGGTTCGAGCCCGACGGCGGCAGGATTTTCGACACTAGCTCGTCAGCTGGGTCGAGTTCGGTCGCTGTCTGGAGGAGAATTCTAGCGGCCGGCTGCTCTGATCGGTAGTTTTCCGTGGTTTCTCCGATCAACACCAGGCGAATGCCGGAGCAGTACCCTAACAAACGGGCCACGGACCGCGCGCGATCTTTCCTTCCTCATCCTTGTCCTATCCTCTCCCTCTTACACACACACTTACACTAACATGCACTACACTACCACACATGCCGGGAGACCGGTCGGGAGCTTACAACTTGTCCCGGCTGGGGCGATGCCCCGCTGGTGGGAGATACTTGATTGAGGGAAAACCCCGCTAGTCGACGGTAGGTCGGCGCCAGATCTCGCCATCCAGCGGGGAAAAGATAATCGCCACCTCCCGGGAAAACATGCACTACACTTACGGGACTAATGACCTGAGCCGTTGACGCGCCCGGAAACATCAATCAATCAATCAAGCGAGGCGTGTCACTGCCAGCAGTAGGCGAACCTTCCGTCTTAAAAGTGTTCGCATTTCGAACCGTTGTTGGTCGACAAATCACCCACGGCCACGTCGTAGCAGCGTCGTCGACAGTTCCGCGCGGAGCCCCGGGTGGCGACCCCGCCCACGGCAGCTGCGGCTTCTCGCCGTCAAATGGAGCGTTGACACGAAGAGATACTTGTGCCTCGAGAGGCCGACCTCTGGCAGAACAGCCGCTCTTCAAAGCGGATGGCCAACGAAAAAAGGAAGAGCTAAAAATAACGATCTCCTCCGCGCTTAAGTTTCCGGAACGGACTCTCTCGTTAATTTGCGCGTCCATCTGGTAACCGGACGCCTCCTTTTAAGGGTCAGCGCGCGACGCCGCTCAATGTTATCTCACGAAAAAAAAGCACATATTTTTACAAACATGTCATTATCAAATCTATATAAAAAATGATAGCGCAGTATTGTGACATTTGTAGGTTCATGGCGTGTAATCAATACAACTTACTTAAGTTGAATGTGTTTTCCTATTGAAATTCATCTTTCTCAATCTTCTTAGCAGATGTCAGGGTATTTCGAACTACATTTCATTTTATTGGCATTAAAAATAATGATCAGCTAATGTGAGGACGGTGATTCAAAACGCAATATCTTCGTCATCATTCTCTTTTCGTAAGTGGTAGTACTTGCAATTGCTATCATCCTTTACATCCTCACTGAATTTAGTTCGGCGTTACAAGTGATGTGACCAGCGTATCATTCAAATTTTCATGTCCTCACATCACACATTCTGAAATTGAACTTAAATTTACAATCGACTCTAACATACATGTAAAAAAGATCATGCGTAATATCATTAGTTCTTTCATCTGCTTTGCTTAACACTTACCCTTGAAGGGACAGGGAAAATAATCACAATAATAATTTTAATATAAGTGGAGGGCAAAGTTTGCCGCGAAATTGAGATGCGTGTTGAAAACATGTCAAAGTCTCGTTCCCTATACAGACCATAATGGCATTTCAATTCAATTCCACAATCCACTTTCTGCGGTGCCTCTTTTTCGTCATCATCCAAACATAATCATAGGCAAAAGTCCCTTTACAGTTGCTAGCGGTTCGAATTGTTCGTTAACCGATCACCCATTGCATTCTGTAAGTGAATGGCTTATGGCTTTTTGGTAGCGTTTCAACGCAGCGATCGCATTTAACCCTCCTTCCTCCGCCGTCAGATCATCGATTCCACCGCCGCCCCCCACGGCGCGTCGTCCATTGTTCGACCGCCCCCGCCCCCGCCGCCACCCACTGGGCCGTAATGGGGCAACGCGCGCATACATAAAAATAATAAGACGCAAGACGCCCCGGATCGCAGAGGTGGTTGGAGAATCGACACACAGGGTGGGCACATGTTTCCTAGGGAAAAGTTCCTAACTTTTCCCGATTTTCCAGAACATTTTCCATTCACTAATAAAATGTGTACAGGATTTCACAATCTTTAAGAAAATAATAAATAAAGGTATATTTTAAAGTTCTTAACACTTTAAAACAAGAGTGCTTTTCTCCATATCACATCCTCTTGAACTAACGCATCGTTAGATTGATACATTCGATGCGATTCATGATGTCTCTATACATGTGTGTGTCCTCTGACGTTGCAATGAAAGATGAAATCAGCAATACGTACTTAATATTTAATTTAACGCGTACTTAATATTGAATTTACCATGTATTAAAGAAAGCAATTTATTTGTTGTTCTTGAGCAGTGTGCGTAGTACTTTTTGTAAAACCATTCAGTGTGGTATTGTTCATGTCTGTTCCTGCACGTACCACGCTGCACCAAGTCCAGAATTTTTTCTGATGCACGCCACTACTAGTTCTTCTTCTTCTTGGGGTTTTATCCGTTCGACAGCAGGTTACCCTTTACGTCCCGAACACACATTAGATACCAATGCATTTGCGGGCTCCTCTGTTTTGGTGTCAGCAGACCGCGAGGCCCTCCGCGACAACACATACATGAGACAAGGGACAAACAACCATGCCCATGGGGGGGACTCGAACCCGCGAGCCGTCGGACCGAAGAGCTGAATCGCTCTTAGTCACCTCGGCCACCCAGGTCGGCCACTAATAGTTGCCAGCAATTAACACTCATGAATTGCTACAACGCCATCTTGCACCAACGACAAACCCACAAAACTATCACCAACGAACGTAATATCCTCGAATGTTAACGCTTTGGACTTGGAGGAAATGCACGAATGCTACTATACGCCGATTTATTCAACTCTGCCTCTGGCTGCTATCAGCTGTTGACGGTTTTATCCAATCGGGAGCTTACATGTCGCTACAGTGACGTCAAAATTGTGACGTTCTAGTTCCCGATTGGATGAAATCATCAACAGCTGATACCTATGTGACGTCGTCAGGAGATGAGGAAGAACACAGGCACGGAGTTGACTGTACATATTTATTTACAATAGCTTATTACACTATGTACACTCCTAAGGAACCCTGCTCTCCACAGCACTCCGACTCCTGAGACGAGCCGCCTCAGTATTTGCCCAGAGAACCGCAGCTCGCTACACTAGCGCCGCCCTTGGTCTCTTGTCCCGTGGCGAAAAGCCACGCCTCGCAAGACGCTGCTCGCGATCACCTCCGCACATCGCTACAGTCAAACGCGACTCCCAGGAAGCTTATTCCACCCGCCTCTCTTGCGAGGCATCACGCGACCGACCTCCCACGCACAAAGCGTCATTTCCGCTCGAGATTTGGGCCGGCTGCAGATGGAGCCTGGCGATTTCTGTCGTCACACATCACTAGTGCGAACGGACAGCCGCCTTCTCAGATACGCCCCCAGCGGAGAGACCCTCGAGAGACCCCGGGGGTCCGTCCGGTCGGGCGCGGCACGAGAGGACCAACCCCTCCCCCTTGCGCGACTTGCGCGGTCGGTCGCGCCCAGTGCTGTGACGCTACACCTGCCAGAGGCAGAGTTGAATGAATGGGAGTAAAGCGCGTCGGAAGGGCGATTCGTGGCCACTGTACGTGCACGAAGCGGAGCAGCGCAGTGTAACGGTGGCCGGGCGCCCGCCGAGGTTCACTGCCTGCGCCTGCGCCCCCGCCCCCCCATCCACCGGCTCTTTATCACGCGCTGCACCGCGCCGTTGCGAGGTCCAGGGGTCGAGCCCCGCCGCCGACGCCGACACCCCGGTCGATGGTCTCGTTACCCTTGACAGTGGACGGCGACGCCACGATGTAACGACGGGAGGGCGGTTCTTATACTCTGGGGAATTTCCAGCATACGATGGCTCGTTCAAATGCGGTGGACGAGACCCAAAGACTAGAGGGCGGAAGTCAAGAGGTATTCTATTATGATGAGCCGTAGCTACAATATTGTTTCGCACGGACAAAACCTGTCAACGTTCGACGTACTTTTACAGAATACATTTAGTACAGCATATGGTCTTATGGGCCTCACAAAAAATGAGTGGTGGGGACTGTTTATTCAGGTCTATTCACACCAGTATTCGTAGCTTGGTAATCGAAAAGAGCGCCAAATAATAATCCCAAAAGATAAACGACAATTTAGACCGGTGTTGTGAAGGTCGATGCCACGAGTGGGAGTCCGTGGTCGATGCCACGAGTGACACGGCGAAATCGCCCCTCCACGCAGTTCATCACCCCGCCGCCAGACAACGCCATTCCCATTCTAAAACGGCGGGGTTACTAATAGTTCCCTTTCCAGACGCTAGTTGCGCAGAGAAGCTCGTGGCATGCTACGGTGCAGCTACCCAGCAGAAGACCTTGACACCACTGATTTACACGTAGCTTGCAGTCTCGATTTCGCCAATCCATGTTCCCCTCTCGGTATTCACGTCTTTGGGTCGCGTTGCACACTTCCTATTGGTGAGAAGAAATTAATAAAGGGCAACGCGACAAAGAACAGTAAGGAGAGCATTTGAACACTGACCTTGATACAATAACTGCTAGTACACTGCTCTAAATTCGGTCTGCTCCCCGCCTCGTGCTGAGCGGTTCGCGTGCTGAGTTGCTCGCCGTGAAGCCCCACGCTGCGAATTTCACGCGTGACGGAGGGATTGGGAGGCTGAGTGGCGGTTCGCCTATTGGATCGCGAATCGTATGATCGGCGGTTTAATTGCAGAACAATGGGGTGTAATCAATTACAATGAGGTTGATGTACCGTAAGTCCTCGGCTGTTCCTCCTGGCAAATTCCCTTCCATATGATTGGAATAAACAGGAGGTACAATTAATAATAATAATAATAATAATAATAATAATAATAATAATTTTAAATAAAAAGAAAGTACTTTGACATTCCAATTGTCTGGAATACAATAAAATGAGTAAATTTTCTCTACAAGCTATTGAATGATGGTTTGTTTACACGGATTACACGTCATTCGTTTCAAGGATATTTATTTTTTTCGTCTCTTTTCATTCACTTCAATTTCGCACTCCGGAATATAATATTTGTATGTTTCGAACAACACTCTGAGTCATTTTGACCTTTCAGCAGTCTAAGAATAGAAACACTTCTTAAGAGCTGTGTACGCGTTGCCTCAGTCGTTGTTTAGAAGAACTAAGAACTAACGAAACATGCCGGTCATTCACTAGAAGCACTCCGATGAGAAATACGCGTAATTACTGCAATAAAGTGAAATGTCAGCATTCTAGCTTTTACACCGACTTTGCGTTTGTAATAACCACATCAGCAGTATATTACTGATTCAACAGTGTCATTAACGCTACTGATTACAAGTAACAGATCTTTCTGGTAATCCACAAGAACTACTGCGATCAATGCATGTATCCTCGGTATAACCTTACATTGGCAGTATTGTAGTCCTTAAGATACTCGTACCAATGTTTTCAATGCCCTTTTCTAATCACAATATTATCTACTCAACAGTATCATCAACTGTTGGAATATTTGCACTGAAAGACAATTAAAATTTACACCAACATTTATGAGCCAACAAGTAGTCGTTGATACGGACAACGAAAACATCAATAACATTCTCTTTTGCTGTTACACGTCGCCGCGATAAGCGTTGATATTGACCTCACGTGCGCTCTTGAAGGGGAAGGTGCTCATAAGAACAAGCATTTATCGCGGATGTAAAGATATGGTAGTGCATTCTCTCCGATACAGAACTCAACTGCACAGGAATTGTAATGAGTCTTTTCAACGTAGAACATTTAATCGAAACCGTTCACGCTAGGTTAGCTTCAGACAAACTTGTGTATGCTTCGCGAGCTGCCAAGCGCGCCCGATTGAGCGCCATCTAGCCATGAAGAAACCCCGAAATTGGAAACAAAAGTAGAATCGTCCCTAGTACCAACTCGTCTACCTCCACCCTGCATCCACCGATTCTGCGTCAGCCGTTCTAACTGTAAGTGGTACGGAGGCCAACATTCTGGCTTCCAAAACTCAAGTACGCAGGACGAAAGTCGTTTGTTGGAGGGGGATGGGAGGATTTTCTAATAGGGGAGGGGTAAATCCTCCGTGCGCCATGTCAGGCGTGCAGTGTGTAAAAGAACCTTGGCATGTGCGGCGACTGCTGTACCGGGATTCAAACGAAGCCTGGTTCAAAAGTACAGACATTGAACACATCGAGAGGATGTTTGTTGTTTTGCACAGCGCACACGCCCAAGGTAGGGGCGCAGGTTGAATCGCCCGTCAATCCATGTGGAATTTGTCAAGGAGAGCGAATTCTCAAACCGGGAGAGGTCTCTCAGGGTATCAATTGATGTCATCGTAGCTCCTCCAACAGGGAGCTCCGACGGTTCGAGTGCCGGCGGTGGCAGGTTTTTCCACACTAGCTCTATAACTATGTCGAGTTCAGCCTCTTCGTGGAGGAGAATTCTATCGGCCGGCTGCTCTGATCAGCAGTTTTCCGTGGCTTCTCAGATCAATACACGGCGAATGCCGGAGCAGTACCGTAATAAACGAGCTACGGACCGCGCGCGATCTTTCCTTTCTCTTCCTTGTCCTATCCTCTCCTCTTACATGTATTACACGGGCAGGGAGACTTGTCATGAGCCTAGAGATTGTTCCGGGTGGAACGGTGCCCCGCAGGTGGGGTTGATTGGAGAAAACCCAGCTAGCCAACGACAGGTCGGCACCGAATCTCGCCAACGAGCGGGGGAGATCAACGCCGCCTTCAGAGGAGAAAACATACTCTACACTTACGGAACATGACTTTAGTAGACGCGCCACGAATCACTCATCAATTAATCGAAAGCAAACTCTCAACAGGTTTTCTCAGAGCCTTGTTTCCTCTCCCCCTCATCCTACAATCAATCACGCAATCATCTATCCATTAAATCATAACTCACGAGCCTCAGCAATTAGAGAGCCCCTATACCCCAATAAATTAAATAATCAAATAAATGTGGCCAATATCCCAGCAAGAACGCAGACCGCATAAATAAATATCTTCTCGGAGAGCCTCTACCACGTGCGACCTCTCTCCCCTCCAGCTGCGGAGAAGTGGGGAAATCTGTGGCCCTTACAAGGTTATCGCGGTCGCCGGCTGGTGTTAGGTGCTCTGTGTGGATCTCATATCCCATCTCTGGCTTTGCGAGTTGTATCCCATTACGGGCTCGTACGATGGAATGTCTCGGCAAGCGGTTGCTCCTTTTTGGTTTTATCGCTTCTTTCGGAATGAGAAGCGATTCCGATAAATTAATGTTCTTTTTAAAAAAACAATGAAATGGTTCAGTGTTCTATAATTCTTAAGCGTACTTTGCTCGACTTCCGAGATAATTAACCTCTGTTAAGAAAATCATTAATTATCAAGTTAAGAGAGCGTGTTTCTTGCGTAAGTGCAACGTTATCCCATATACGTTGTACGTTCCTGGGTCAGTGTACTGTGTTCAAGCTGATCATTTGGGAGCAAGGCGTGTAATGAACTTTCTGAAATATTGTTTTAACTTCATCCCATATCCTGAGGCAAATATTTATGGATTTCTGTCTGGGATGTGAATTCTATGCTTGTTTTTTTTTCTATAAATCTGAACGGTTAAGGGAGATAGGACCTGTTCTCTTTTTAACCCAAGCTCGCAAGACTGCACATTGCAGCAGCCGTTATAATATTACTTCCTAAACTCCTCTATCGCGGACAGCATCCTGCGAGTCGGTAAGCGGTGAGTATTCGTTTTTAATTAAAATTTTGGAGTTATCAGAATCACTCATAATCTGAGGTAAATGAATTTAATTCAAATTATCAAAAATCTATGTTAAATGTTTATTAGTTTCAATCAATATTAGAGTACAATTTATTGGACAAGTCATATGGCTGGATGAGTAATATTTTCTATGTATCTCTCTTTTATAGATTTTGCAATTTATAAAAATGAATCAATGAATGTCCAAGAATTCAGTTGATTCGAAAGAGAAACGTACTCAGAGGTTTTGCAATTCAGTGACGTACAAAGAAATGTTTATTAAAACTAAAACATATTTTAATCTCAACATTGTGGTAACTTAAACACATTACTTGAATGACACTTTCAAAATGCAGTGTAAAGAGTGTTTGGTAACTACAAAACAATGTGATGAACGATTAACATCTCCAAGTTGCACGAAATGGATATTGAATTCAAATAAGGTTTCTAGAGATGCGTATTTCAATGGCCAAAGGGAGATCTTCCCGTAAGGTCTCCCAAAGAGAGGGACTATCTTCCCTTAAATGTCAAGAAAAGTTTTCATTAATTATTCCATTTTTATAATTAAATTACATTTCAGAATGAAAGGTAAATTCAGGTAAGTGCAACAACCCATTCGCTGTGAAAAAATTAAGTGAAATCGTAAGGTTCTAGGACACCATCGCATCCACAAACCGCCGCTCTGTAGATTGATTCGTTTATCATGGGTGCGTTAATACGGTTTCGGATTACTGTCTTCAGGAACGAGGAAGCAGAAGCAGATCAGCGCGCAAGGCACAAAAAAGGTCCACAGCTGCAACTCGCTCTGCAGTGTGGGCGTGGGAGCCAACAGCTACAGGCCCACCAGTGGGTCAACGAGTGTGCAGGTTGGTGGATTGGTGGTATGGTCGTCTGGTCGATGGGTAGGTGAGTAAATGGGTGGTCGGGTGTGCAATTGGATGGAAGTATGAGAAGACTAAGTGGGTGCGAGGTTACGTGGATGCGAGGGTATGTCGATGCGAGGGTAAGTGGGCGCGAGGGTAAGTGGGCGCGAGGGTAAGTGGGCGCGAGGGTAAGAGGGTGCGATGTTAAGTGGGTGAGATGTTAAGTGGGTGCGAGGGTAAGTGGGCGCGAGGGTAAGTGGGCGCGATGGTAAGTGGGCGCGATGGTAAGTGGGTGCGAGGGTAAGTGGGTGCGAGGGTAAGTGGATGCGAGGGTAAGTGGGTGCGAGGGTTGGTGGGTGCGAGGGTACGTGGGTGCGAGGGTACGTGGGTGCGAGGGTAAGTGGGTGGTTGATCAGGAAGGCAGGCGGACGTACGCGTGTCTGCTTGCGTACGAGTGCGTGCGCAACGCATTGCACAACGGTCCCATTGTCAGGCGACTGCGCAGCTCTTCCGTGTTACGCACAAGGCGTTCGTGTTCCTTCGCCCGTCCCCGCCTCTGCGAGAGAGAACACGATAGACAAATGGCACGAGAACAGAAGAGAAGACTCAGTCTTCGACCAGCTAAGTTAATGCATCGGTCATCAGCATTTCTTTTCCATCACGGAAAGGTAACTGTGTAAATCACAGTTGAGGAGGCCCGTATAAATACGTAAATTACCTTTATTTTATATTTATGAACACGTGTTTCTGATTTAATTACTTAAACCAATCTATAAATACATATATAGAAATGAAATTCCCTGATTGCTTTTTCGGTTTTCAATGTTTTCCAGAAAGCGGCGAACCTGTTCAGTGCTGAAGTGTGGGTGTAGGCCGGGGGTCACTAACAGTCGCAGAATCTGCGCTGCTCTCAGCTGGGACGGGCGCGAGCGTCAGTCAGCTCATCGCGTTGGCACTTGGCAGCCGCTCGCCGCCACCACTGCACGCCGAGACCTTTGACCGCCAGAGAACGTACTTCGCAAGTTACGACACGCGGAATTAATTACACAATCTTATTTAAGCTCTGCGTCTCCTTTTTTCTTAGACTTTATAAATAAAGGTCCCATTAACATCAGGGTGATTAGCGACCACATATTATATTTCGTTAGTTACTACAACATATTGCATAGTAAACTATATTAATACACTATTAAATTACGATGGCTTTACCGTTTACTATTACATTACACACTACAATTTACTTAATATACGAGGTTTAAATAAATTTGTGTTTGTTTATTTTTCTAAAAGTTTATCGCGTTGGCACTAATTATTATTTCAATATTGTCACTAAGCAATAATTTAAGGTCATTAAACTCTCCGTATTTGCTTTTCAACTGGTTATATATGGGGTTCTATATTAGAATACGTTTATAGATAGGGTTATTTTGGAGAGACCACATAATTTTTTGACCTTTTTCCGTTGGTAAATGTTGGTGAGTAAATGTTGCATGACAAATACTGAGGGGAGTTACAAGAGTTGTTTCCTAGGGCGGGAGCGCGGGCGGGGGCGCGGGCGGGGGCGCGGGCGGGGGCGCGGGCGGGGGCGCGGGCGGGGGCGCGGGCGGGGGCGCGGGCGGGGGCGCGGGCGGGGGCGCGGGCGGGGGGCGCGGGCGGGGGCGCGGGCGGGGGCGCGGGCGGGGGCGCGGGCGGGGGCGCGGGCGGGGGCGCGGGCGGGGGCGCGGGCGGGGGCGCGGGCGGGGGCGGGGGCGCGGGCGGGGGCGCGGGCGGGGGCGCGGGCGGGGGCGCGGGCGGGGGCGCGGGCGGGGGCGCGGGCGGGGGCGCGGGCGGGGGCGCGGGCGGGGGCGCGGGCGGGGGCGCGGGCGGGGGCGCGGGCGGGGGCGCGGGCGGGGGCGCGGGCGGGGGCGCGGGCGGGGGGCGCGAGCCGGGGGCGCGGGCGGGGACGCGGGCGGGGGCGCGGGCGCGTCGCTCGACAGCGAAAGGGCGGTCCTGCGAGAGATTTATGGAGGCCCTTGCGGGCGGCGGGGCTCACGAGAGCGCACAGCCTCCGCCCAGGCCCTGACGGCCACGCGTAAAAGTATGGGGATGACGCGTTGCGCAAATATGTAGCTTTGCTTTTCCTCCACTTCATCATCATTTTCATTATATTCGTTATCATATTCTTACCATCCTCACCAGTTTTCATCGCATTCTTCCTCTTTATCATCGTCATTGCATGCTTCCTCTTCATCACCGTCATCGCATTCTCTTTATCGTCGTAGAATTATCCTCGTAAATATCGCATTCATCAACACCATCATAATCGAATTCATCACATCTGAATGCTTCATTACAATCATAATCGAATTTATCTTCATTTCCGCCTCATCATCTTTATCTTAATTTTCTTAATCGAAACATTCATCACTATCATCACACACATTAACTTCTTTCGACATCAGAAATATTTGTAAGATCAACAATGTGTGCTCGTTTTTTCTGCTCTGAACAATTTCCAAGAACATGTAAAAATTATAATATCTATTTTGTTTATGATATCAGCATCTTAAAGGGTTTAAAACTGAAAATGGGAAAACAAGAGTAAATGACTTTTTATCTCTCTTTCCGCTAGTAATTCACTGCAGCTATCGCTGGCAGAGGGATATTTGTTTCCGTCATGATGAATCTGTCGTACATTAATACAAACGGAACACGAAGAATGAACGTAAACACGGCAATGATTTACAAAAACTGATTTTATCCAACGACTACAAAATGATCACTTAGAAGACATCTGGGCATGGTCGGTACCAACACAGAAGGGTTGGTTTATAAGTAGTCGAGTGAATTACGCACCAGGCTGCGAGTAACTCGCTCCCGCATGCAGACAAGCAAAGGGCGTCGACGCTCCTGACAGGCCTTCGAGAACGTGGCGAGACGTTGTCGTAGGATGCATATTGGATTAGTAGAATATTGAGCATCAAAATTATGCTGACAGACACCGACGTCTTTAAACATTGGTTTCGATGACGGGCAATTGGTCTGGCAAAGAGCATGAATCATTGCCACTCCGGCTACGGGGGAGTGGCTGACAGCACCTCAATCACGGACGGAAAATACTTGGACCGGAGTATAATGAGAAATTCCTGAACTGGTTCGTCTTGCGATTCTGAGTTCATTTGTCTCCAGCAGACAGACGTACCAATATTTTTTGAACTTCATGCAAATCTAACAGTTTTGAAGAGTTTCTATATTTCTTTAACGGAGGAAGACGATGAAAAAATGAAAATTATATTAAAAGAGCACTTAATAGTGCGTTTTAATTCACATAACACTGTGTCTGTATGTTCTTGCATAGAACGGAAAACTTGAAAGCAAAAGATAAAAATATAGATTACAAAAGATACATAATAAACTAACTGGAAATCAACACATCAATATTTTCTTCCTGTTAATAAAAATAATAAATAAACAAAAAATGCAAAGAAAAATCAATATGTTCGGTTAAATATCTTACAATTTTATTCAATTGCTATCAGGAAAAACGTGTCTTTGGATTTCGTCCATCTCTTAATAATATGTTAACAAAACAACACCTTCTGATCATAAGACAACCAAACTATTACATTTTATGACATCAAATGAAGCTATTATGTATGCTAGATGTACAATACTAAAAAATCAAAATGATGACCACTAACAAAGAAGTAGTGTCGTATATTTGGTAGATTAGTTCACAACGAAAAAGAAAAAACAGAGCTCCGAAATACAGAGGCGGAAGGTGAGCGAAGGTCCACTACACTACCAGGAGCCCCTCTTAGTTAGTGCCTTATTTTAGAGACTCCGGCTCTAAAAAGAAGGCTCACTCTTCCGCCTGACCACGCAAACTTCGCTACACTCCTTTCACCATCTAGCGAAGAAAGAAGGCATTATCGCGACCAACGAAACACGCAATTTGAATTTAGCTCGGCGGCTTCTTGAGGATATTTTATCTGCAGTGAATCAACTACATGGGACAGCCGACTTTACTTCCCCTCTCACGGAAGGCGCACGAACGACTTTTTCACCGTAAATAATCCACGGCTTCGATCGGGTTTTAACCCGCAACGTAGGGTAGAACAGCCCGACACGCTAACCGTTACACCACCGAACCCGCACCAGGCTGTGTTGTTGGAGAGCAGAAGCGGGCACAGCGCGCGCCCTCCGCGTCGGTCGTGGCGAGCGCACCCCAAACAATCGCCTCGCCCCGCCCCCTTCCTGCCCGCCTCTCCCCCCACACCGCATCGGCTTAGGCGGCCCTGGGCATCGATTGGTGTCGCTGCAGTGCCTCTGACCGGGAGGTCCTAGGTTCGAGTCCCGACGGTGGCAGGATTTTCGACACTTGCTCGAGTTCTGCCGCTGTCTGGAGGAGAATTCTAGCGGCGGGTTGCTCTGATCAGTAATTTTCCGTGGTTCCTCCGATCAACACCAGGCGAATGCCGGAGCATTACCCTGACAAACGGACCACGGACCGCGCGCGATCTTCCCTTCCTCTTCCTTCTCGTATCTTCACCCATTACTTTCACTCCACCCACCCAAACATGCACAACACTATCATGCCTGGAGGCCAGTTGGAAGCTTGGGGCTTGACGCGGCTGGGTCGATGCACGTTGGGTGTGATACCTGGTTGAAGAAAACCCCGCATGTCAACGGGTAGATCAGCAGCGGATCTCGCCAACCAGTGGGGGAAGATCACTGCTAACTTGACAAAAACAAACACTACACTAATGGAACTTAGCAGTTGTCCCGCTCGGAATCACTAATCAATGAATCGATCAATCCTCCCTACCGTCCCACGGCACTGCCGTCGGGGATCATTCACTGTGCGCTTCGCAGAGGCGTATCTACGGTATGGCAGACATGGCACGTGCCATGGGCGCCACTCACAAGGGGTGCTAATTAGAGAATACCCGCCAAAACAAATAAGAACAACCCTCATTTGAAGAATCCTGACAGGGGCGCACATTTGATGCTTGCCATGGGCACCTGAATACCTAGACACGCCTCTGGCGCTTCGCCTTGCCCCTCCCTGTCCGTGATGCTTCGGGATTCTCGTCGGAGAGAGGATCTCCAGTACATCGTGTCCTCGCTCCTTCCTCCGTTGAGCCTTGTCCCACCATTTCCCGCATCCGCCTTCCTGTAGCACGACACGCCCTCGATCACGCTCCGATCCCCACCAGCTCTGCGTTCACTTCGGCGTCGTTGCCTCACGATCCGCCCCGGATTACACGATCTATCCAGTTGTCCACGACTCTCCCGCCACTCCTTTGAAACTCACGCTCACAAGCGCGCGCACGGTGAAGTGCTCACTGGCACATCCAGGGAGGGAGGGCGGATGAGCCACGCCACGCAAAAAGTATTTATTTATATTGGAATTAAGTAATTATTTGAAACTATTGTATAGTGTCATATCTACAGTACATAAATAATATACAATATAACAACACATTTTATTATTTAACAAATTTCGACGATGCCCTTCCTCCATAATGATCCGCCCCTGATATTGCTCAGCCACACAACGATGAGCGCCACCTCCTCCTTCGCTCAGAGATGCCCTCGTCTCTCATTTTCTGTCTCGGCTTCCACACAAACGCCGCCGCCTCCACCGTCCTCTCACGTAGCGCTGAGCGCAGTTATTCCCCCCGGCCCACCCGTTCCAGCCTTCGTTTCGTTGGCTCGGCATCCCTTCGCTGCCTTCCTCGCCTAGCTCCCAACTGCACGGCACCTGCATCCCTATCTACACAACGCTGCGTTCTTATCCTAATCACCTCACCATTTTCTTTCTCACATCGACCCGACTCCCTCTCTTTTTCGTCATTGCTGAGTTTTGGCCCATCACACACGATAAATCTGTTGGCTCCAGAGGGTGAACACGATAAGGTTTTCATGAAAATTATTAAACTAAGTGTCGCGCAATCAACGTAAACCAACTTACTTGTGCCTTTTTTCCCCCACGCCATCTCCTCGGTAAGGGAGGGTTTCCCATTCACAGCACCAAACTGGCGATCTCAAACTGGCGCGCTCACGATTTTTCTCGGAATCGGGGGAGGAGTACAGAGTTCAGCCGACTTCCGTTAGTGTAGAAAATTGGCAGAAGCTATATTTTTGAATATATATCATTAGCTTCTGGGGAGGAGGAGGGACTGAAGCCCCATGACTCCCCCCTTCTTGGATGGGCCACTGGTTACATGTATCGGAAACTTGGACATCCTCGGGCACGCCGTCCTTTGTTGCCGGGAATAAGTTTTCTATTTGGCAAGATCTCGACACCACGCACGACACCATACCGTGACGCGGCGGAACGTAAAGATCCGAAGTCGACTTTGAGTCACCCCGTGTACGCCTCCACACCAGACGCCACCTCCGTCTGTGTGAGTCGGCGCAGACGCCGTGGCCCGGCCGCCGCCGCCGCCGTTCCGTTTCGCTTCTCCCGCCCACGCCACGCCGCCTGTGTCTCCGGCGGTGGCGAGGCCGGCGCGGCGGCGCGGCGCGGCGTGCCGCGTCTGACCCCGAACGCCCCCGCCCTCGCCGCCTCGCGCCCGCCGGCCCTCTCACCGCCGCCACCGCCTAATTACCCCTACCCGCCGGGCGCTACCTCCACGACCGCAACCGCACGGGACTATCCACGACGGAGGCCAAAGTCAGCGATGATATAACAACAATATAATAATAATAATATAAATTGTTAGTGATGCGGGGTGCGTCAACTACTACAATGACCGAGGTCATTAGTCCCTTAAGTGTAGGGCGTGTTTTTCATCGGGAGGTGGCGGTGATCTTCCCCCGCTAGATGGCGAGATACGGCACCGACCTACTGTCGGCTAGCGGGGTTTTCCCCAACCAAGTATCTCCCGCCAGCGGGGCATCGCCCCAGCCGGGAAAAGCTCTAAGCACCTGACCGGCCTCCCGGCATATGTAGTAGTGTAGTGCATAATAGTGTGTGTTTGTGTGTGTAAAGGGTAAGGATAGTACAAGGAAGAAGAAGGAAAGATCGCGCGCGGTCCGTGGCCCGTTTGTTAGAGTACTGCTCCGGCAATCGCCTGGTGCTGATCGGAGAAACCACGGAAAACCACGGATCGGAGCACTCCGCCGCTAGAAATCTTCTCCAAGCAGCGACCGAATTTGAGCAGGGTGGACAATGGAAATAAAATATGTGTTGGCAATGCCGTTGAACAGAATTAGCCCATGCGGAGAAGCTCGACAAATTCACTGTAGACGTTTTCAATTAACAATGTTGAATCGACCACACACTCAAACTTTTTTGATCTCAAACCGATGTTTTTTCATGAGAAATTCATACATACTCCCTTTTAAACAGTCACTTAACCCCAGCGCATGCGGCCCGGCATAGTTCGTAGATTAAGATTGAGAATGTACGGTCACACATACAGACCAGGTCATGTCAACATGTAAGAACCCATGTCAAGAATTTAAACAATCGAGGAGTAACTCCAGCTGTTTCATACTTGCCAATTTTCACACTGCAGCTTTTCTCGCGCTTGAGTAAATAAATCGAGTCACAGAAGCGCAACGATAAGTGCAACGTTCATTTTTGTGAGTAAACTGTAATCTTTTGTATGCCTTGGCAATTTTTACATAATGGTGAAAAAAAGCAACTCCATACATCCCTTTCTAGCCGAGAAATTCAACAATTCACTCTCAAGTATTAGCTCCTAAGTCGTGACGCACCACGTCTCAGATTTGTTTCCTTTTTTTTTTCGTACAAATGCTGCAAACATTACCTGAGCGTTCGAGGGAGTATCACGAAAGGAATCGTGCAATCACTCCTTTAGCTAAAAAAATATGTTTCACCCCACAAATTTCTGTATCATTGAGGTTTCGCGTCTACCGCGCGTGGCGGCCACGCACCCTCATTTTTAAAAAAAAAAGAAGAAAAAACTTTTTTTTTCTTTCTGGGTCTTCCCTTTTAGATGGGCGCGGGCGTTGTCCCTGGGCTGCCAACCGCAGCGCGGCCTTGGCGCGCGTGTTTTGCCCTCCGCCGCCGCCGCCGCCGCTGCCCCGGGCGCAATCGGCCAACGACACGCGCGCCCTCCCGCCATCTTGGACGCTGCGGGCGCCGCCGCCGCCGCCGCCACCGCGCGTTCGCACTGCAGCGCAGCTGACGCTCGCGAATCAAGGACTGAAGGGTTTTCTTACACTGCGGATGAATTTTCTTGATGTATAAAATAGAGGGTTTTCGTATACGATGGATGAGTTTTCTTTATACACAGACTAGAGGGGTTTTCTTGCACGATGGATGAATTTTCTTCATGTATAGCATAGAGGGTTTTCGTATACGATAGATGAATTTTCTTGATACACAGACTGGAGGGGCTTTCTTATACGATGGATGAATTTTCTTGATACACAGACTGGAGGGGTTTTCTTATACGATGGATGAATTTTCGTGATGTACAGATTAATGGGTTTTCGTATAGGATGAATGAATTTTCTTGATACACAAACTGGAGGGGTTTTCTTATACGATGGATGAATTTTCGTGATGTACAGATTAGTGGGTTTTCGTATAGGATGAATGAACTTTCTTGATACACAGACTAGGGGGGTTTCTTATACGATGAATGAATTTTCTTGATGTAAGATTAGAGGGTGTTCGTATACGGTGGATGAATTTTCTTGCCGTACAGATTAGAAGGTATTCTTTTGAGGTGGATGAATTTTCTTGCTGTACAGATTAGAAGGTATTCTTTTGCGGTGGATGAATTTTCTTGTTACTCGGACTGGAGGGTTTTCTTGCACGGTGGATGAATTTTCATAATATTAGAGGGCTTTTTACCCGGTCCGCGAATTTTCATGACACAAAGATTATAGGGTTTTCTACAAAGAAAGACAAGTTCTCATGATACGAAGACAAATTTTTATGAAGGATGATTTTCTTGATAAATGAGGCCGAATTTACATAATACAAATATCAGAGGGGACGGTGGATGAGTTGTATACGATACAAAGACTATAAGGTTTCCTCACACGAGACGTGAGTTAATACGAAGACTTAATTTTTATGATGGAGGAATTTCTTAGACAGTGGACGAATTTCCATGATACAAAGACTTGATGGTTTTCTTACACAATGGGCGAATTTTCATTATACAAAGACTAGAGGATTTTCTAATAAGGAACACGAGTTCTCGTGATACGAAGACGAATTTTTATGATAGCGTGTTTTCTTCATACATGTGGACGAAATTCCACGTTACAAAGAGTCTACGATTTTGTTACACAGTTACTATTTAACTGAAAATATTTTCGGACATTTTAAAATTCTCTTTCACCACAGGCCACATGCGTCAAGAGATCTTTGATTGTTTTTCGTCAGGATGTAACATAAACAAGAATTAGTGGCACTTGGGATGATTCAACATATGTCTTACACGTTATCATAGGACTTCCCCTTTTTTTCATCAAAAGAAAACCTAATTAACTTTTTTAGATTACTCTCATACGTATTTTGCTGCATATAGTTCAGTAAGAAGAAAGCGACAATATATTTATATTACCGTAGAGTCACCATGATTGGCAATCTAAAGTAGTCCACTTGCTACTTCCAATTAGAGGGCATCAAGGGTTCTATTTGTAGCAACATGTAAATCGAAGTGAGCGAGGAATAAGCTCACGGATGTTCCAAGTCGTGATGTTAACATCACGTTCCCCGCGGCCGCCAGCGAAGCACCGGTGGAACGTGATAGGCGAATTTCTCCAAACATCGACGCGTGCGAAGCGACATCCTTCGCAGCGACCGCCGACAGCGACGCGGAGTGGCGCTCCTTCACTCGTGGTTTCGGGCCGAGAGCGAACCCGACGACGACTGGGGAGAAAAGGAGCAGCAGGTGGGAGCCTGTTACAGGCCCGAAAGTCAGTGATCTTTTTATAGATACGACGTTCAGGGTAATCGATACCAAGGAACATCGATAGCTACCTAAATATTATTGTATCTTGACTTCCGTAACTACTGAAAAATACTGAACTTTAATATTTGATATCTAAATACTATCGTACCATGTTTCTCGATACACCGATAAATTACGTAAGGCTCAGGAAATACTCAGAGGCGTATCTACGGTATGGCAGACATGGCACGTGCCATGGGCGCCACTCACAAGGGGCGCTATTTATAGTACACCCGCTAAAACAAATAACAACTTAATTTGAAGTATCCTGGCAGGGACGCAAATTCTATGCTTGCCATGGGCGCATGAATACCCAGATACACCTCTGGAAATACTGTAAACACATTTTGGTTGATACAGTACTAAATTAATTTCATATTTTTCACAAACTACGTCATTCATTCAAATAATTAAACTTCCTCTGGTGCAGTACTGCCAGGAAGTCGCCAACATATAATAAATCGCATAGTTCATTAAAACTTGTCACCTAACTCTTTCTGTATCTATACCGTTACTGACGTTTCATCACCAATATCAATATCACATTATTACTTTGAATACAGCGATTACGTGGAAACAAGCATTGATGCAGAAATTGAAAATACCTAAAGCAAGTACCAATACTTCCGGAATAATATTTGAATTCTCGTAATGGAAATACTTATTAAAACAGTCTTATTTTAGTATATATTTATTTTACAAGGATCACAAAACAGCAAAAAGGCGTATTACTGCCCTCTTCGCCCGACAGTAGAAACATGTTTTTATGCACCAATGAAAAAATTGGGGCCAGCTGATCGGAGTGGGTGGGTGAGGTGTGGTGGGGTGGGGTGGGGTGTGGTGTGGTGGGGCGGGGCATAGCGAGACGAGGTGAGGCCGGGCAGGAAAAAGCGGGGCAGAGTGGACCTGAGCGGGGCGGGGCGGGAAAGTGTGGGACGGGGAGGGGGGGACGGGGGAGGGGAGGGAGGGATGACGTGGGGTGGAGAGAAGCGGGGCGGGTGTTGGGGAGAGGCGGGGTGGGGCGGGGTGGGGCGGGGTGGGGCGGGGGTGGGGCGGGGCGGGTATGGAGGGACGGGTATGGAGGGACGGGTATGGAGGGACGGGCATGGAGGGACGGGCGTAGAGGGACGGGCGAGGAGGGGCGGGGCGGGGCGTGGAGGGGCGGGGCGGCGAGGGACGGGCGTGGAGGGGCGGAGCGGGGCGGGTGTTGGGGGAGAGGCGGGGCGGGTACTCGCGTCGCCGCTGGAAAGGGCGTTCGGGAGAGAAAGTGCGGCGGAAACGAGCTCCGGCGGCGGTGACGAGCGGCGCGTGCGAACTCCGAAGCCGAGGTCCAAGCGGAATGCGGCTAATGGACGCCGCATCATTTGAATTTGCACTAGACTTGGGAATGAAGCATCTTTAAAGTTTGCCTCACAACAAAGTAGCAGATTCTCTCAATACAAATATTAATTTTGAGAAAAAAATCTGTAAAATTATAATCACTGAAATAACTACATGCTATAATCAATTCATATGTAATCTTGGCCTAATCTATATTTATGTTTACAAAACGGCAAAATTCAGCTCCAAACTCATTGATGCTTCAATAAATCTTGGCAAGCAACACAAGTTCTCACAAGTGCAGCTTGTCAAGAGATGGGAACGAGTTATCAGCTGACACTTGAGTTTCCGGGTCCGCCATCACTGACTAAGCATAGAACGCTAAAGAAGCCTCATTCACAAATCTAGTGCAAATTCAAATCATGCCACCTGGCCGCCTATGTGGGGGATGTCGTGGGGTCGCTCCCCACTTTTGGTTTCACTGTGGGGATACATTGATGCTTTCATGTACCTCTTGTCATTCTTTGTCTTCCTTCTCTGGCTTCGTAGATTCCTTCGTAGATTCATTATGAGAACCCCCTACCCACAAATTTATTTAATGCCCACCCGATTACATTATCAATATTATTACTCTACAATATTTCGCGCAAAATGTGAGCTTTTCGTTCCCAATAAAATAATGTCTTGCACTTCCCGGTTTTTGAATGACCTGGGAGAAGTTCTCACAAATTTTGCGGAACAAATCCTAGAGCTCCGATAACTATCGGGACGACCTGTGCTTTTACGCCCCACATTCGGCTGATCTCGATTTCCAAACTCTTGTATTTAAGACATGTCTCCACCTCCCTGGTTATGACATTTTGATCGCACGGCACAGCCCCATTTACAAGTGGATACGTATTTTCTCTAAATCTCAGATAACAATACCCTGGTTGTTTGCCGCTAACGTGCGATCACATTGAATTTGTTTGTCGTACAATACTGTACCCAATCCCACAGACTTCGGTTTTGGTGAGTAAACTTTGAGGGCGGTACAGATCTGCTAGTAGTGGTAACTACACACCCAATCGTTTCTTTTGATGTATTTGGCCTTTGCTAGAATTGGACAAGCTAAACCAATATGATCAATGGGTTGTACTTGTTCCTGGCAGATGCGGCATTTATCACCTTCGGAAATTTTGAGAACCGCTTGATCAAGATGACGTCTTTTCAATGCCTGATCTTCGGTAGCTATTATAACTGCTTCGGATTCTAGCTTCATTCTTCCCCATTTAAGACAAATGATTGAACTTTATTGATCTGCACCTTGCCCATTCTTTTTAAATATTGTCCATTGAGTGGTTTGTCTCTTTATGATTTCTTTATTATTATTGTTATTATTATTGTTATTATTATTATTATTATTATTATTATTAAAACACTGTGATCAGGCACAGCTCCCCACCGCTGCGGATGACCTTTCTGCATGGAGACGAGAAGCCTTGTCTGCAAAATGGCAGGCGCAATTCGTCACGTGACGTGAAGCCGATACCACTAAGAACTTCATCACGAACCGCGCAGTGTTCAGAACAGCCTTCTGCATTGTCTGTACGTGAGAGTTTTCAAGGTTAAGCCTTGCGGAAGATAAAGCGACTTTAACAGAGGTTAATTGATTTCCATCCACGATCACCGAACCTACATCCACCGCCACTAACTTTAACATATCCCACAGCTCAACAGCCTAGGTGGCAGCATTTTCGCTTCTTCTGGACAACGGTGACAAAGATATTCCTGTCTAAATGGACGGATACGGACTTATTAGATACATCAAAATTAGGTACACCTATTTGCATTACTAATGATAGTATTTTAATTGTATGCTTGAAAGATACAATTACATACATACATACATACATATATACATTTACAAGTAGTTATTTTCATTATTTTTGATACGAATTCTATCGGTATCGATACTAATGAATAAAGATGCGGATGAAAGAAATAAGTAACCCGATCATTCATACTTTCAGATGTAATGTATACGAAAGCAACTCGTTAAGGAGGTAAGAGTGACGAAACAAGACCCAAACAGGAAGGAAAGATTGATAAATGAAACCCAGCCACAAAAACCGGCACAAACGGGAAGTTGAAGCAGGAGAAACTACATATCGGGCGATTTTCCACGCAGATCATTCATATATTCCACCGACGAAACGAGCAGGCCGTTCCTAAATGTTAAAGCAATACATCGAACTCCTCCTCGCAGCAATACATCACCCAGCGGAGAGAGACGCTTCGCGCATGCGCAGGCGCGGAGCAAGCGGCACGCTCGGCTTACCTGCAACAGAGAGGTATGAATAAATACACGAATAAATAACCTGCGGGGGGCGGGGGGGGGGGCGGCGCACTTGCTCCGTGGCGAGCCGAATCGGGCGGGGAGGGTCGTGAGTTCGAGCACCGCTAGGAGCAGGAAATGCGAGTGGCGGCGGCGGCGGCGGCGGAGCGCAAACCGACGGGTCCGCCCACGCTCCGCACGTAAGCGCGAGGGAAGACGGCGGGAGGGGGCGGGGCGGCGCGCACGCAGGTCTCCGAGCGCATCGGCCTCGCCCCCGTCCCGCTACATTCTCCCCGCCGTGGGACGGGCACGAAAAGGACAGGATGGAAGGGGGGAAACGGGAAAGGAGGAGAAGGTGGAGGATGCAACAGTTGAGGAGGGGAAGGGGCGGTAGGTGGGAATGGGTGCGGATTAGCGTAAGGGCGGTCGGCCCCGCCCCCATCCCTCCACATTCTGCCCGCTGTGGAGCGTGCACGAAAAGCAAGGTATGAGATGGGGAGGAGGACGTTACTGGAAAAGGAGAGCGAGATGTAACTGGGAAAAGAGGGGAAGGGGCGTTAGGTGGGAATAGGCGGGGATTGGCGAAAGGGCGGTAGTCCCAGCGCCCATCCCCCACATTCTGCCTGCCGTGGAGTGAGCACGAAAAGCAAGGGATGAGATGGGGAGGAGGACGTTACTGGAAAAGGAGAGAGAGATGTAACTGGGAAAGGAGGGGAAGGTGCGGTAGGCGGGAATGGGCGGGGATTGGCGAAGGGCCGGCGGAAGCAGGAAGGGCAAGATGGGAACAAGGCGTTGCGGGGGAAGAACAAGGCAGGGCGGGGCGGGGCGGGGCGATTGAAGCGGGCCCGAGCAGCGCAGTGAAGTGTGTGAAGAGGGACAGAGTATTGCGGTGAGGAGGGGGAAGTTGCGGACAGGGGGAGTGGGGAGAGTCCGAGCGTGCCGTGTGGGCGGGCAGTCGTTGGGCCGGTGTGCAAGGTGCCGCCCCGCCCCAGCCCCTCGCCCATGCGAATCGCGCGTAACGGTCAAGGCAATTGGACACGGGATCCGCGAGGCATCGCCATACACAGACACAGGCATTCAGACAGCGCCGCACTCACTGACCTCCGCATTCTTGCATTCTAACGTTACTTCTCCACCTTCAATTCGAAAACCCTGTAGCAGTGAATTGTTACAATAGGAACACCACGCGAAGAATCCACGTCAGGGCAAGTGATTAATCTTCAATGAATTTCCTGCTAATTCATAAACAATTAAGGTTTTCAGATTCTGCGATAGCACAAGGAATGTCCTAGCGAAAGTTCACTTTTCTAAATCATTGAAATCGAAAAGAAAATAGAGTCTAGACGTTTTCCAGCCAGCAAATATTTCCCCCCCCCAAGAAAAAAAAGTGTTATTACAAATTGGGGGGTGCAATCGGATGAGTAAATCCGACGAAAGAAGCCTGAAGATCTCTCGTTGCATACGCCAGGATGCGAAAGAGAGAGGAAAATTTCATGTCCTGATTTTGACATACTGCATTTTTTTTGTATCCGCTCTGAGATAAGCATGTAAGTGATTCGTCAAACGTAATGGATTATTCTTGTGACTCGACACTTCACTGAACATGCAATTAATTGAACTTGATTGAGGTGCAGCAACAACAAAAATGTTTCATAACATTAACATGAAAAAATCTTGGTAAATCCAAAGTAATGTCGGGCCACGAGAGCTAACGAGCGCTGCGTGCCGTCGGTGGCCCAAAGGGCCAACGCCCTCGTCGTCACCACGCGTGTCAACACGGCGCTCGGGCCGCCGCCTCCGTTAGGCAGTCCTAATTGGGCGAGCGACACACCGCACCGCACGAGCCGTGGCGCCCCACGGGCACGGGCACATGGGCAGCGCGTTGCGGCGCGCGCGCGTGCCATTGTAATGGTGGGGGCGGGGGCCGGGGCGGGGGCCGGGGCGGGGGCCGGGGCGGGGGCCGGGGCGGGGGCCGGGGCGGGGGCCGGGGCGGGGGCCGGGGCGGGGGCCGGGGCGGGGGCCGGGGCGGGGGCCGGGGCGGGGGCCGGGGCGGGGGCCGGGGCGGGGGCCGGGGCGGGGGCCGGGGCGGGGGCCGGGGCGGGGGCCGGGGCGGGGGCCGGGGCGGGGGCCGGGGCAGGGGCCGGGGCGGTGGTCGGGGCGGGGGCCGGGGCGGGGGCCGGGGCGAGGGCCGGGGCGGGGGCCGGGGCGGGGGCAGAGGCCGGGGCCGGGGAGGGGGCCGGGGCCGGGGCCGGGGCGAGGGCCGGGGCGGGGGCCGGGGCGGGGGCCGGGGCGGGGGCCGGGGCGGGGGCCGGGGCGGGGGCCGGGGCGGGGGCCGGGGCGGGGGCCGGGGCGGGGGCCGGGGCGGGGGCCGGGGCGGGGGCCGGGGCGGGGGCCGGGGCGGGGGCCGAGAGGGACGGGGCGGGGGCCGAGAGGGACGGGGGGAGGCAGTGGCGGGGCGAGGGTGGAGGCAGCGTGATTGACGGTGAAGTTGGGCACTGCGGGTGCTGTTGGCGGTGGGCGTAGGCAGTAATCGCAGCGAAGGCGCTGGTGAGGGCGGAAGGAGGCAAGGAGAAGGAGAGGGCGGGAGCCAGAGCGACAGGCGGGAGAGAGGACGACGAGGGCTCCGGAGATAAACTGCCTCTCAAGGCCCGTCTTCACAATGGAATGCGTCACGGTATTTCGCGTCTTTCTCAATCGCGCCGCTACGTATCGCATGATCGCGACCGTATCAAGTAGTGCTTGTGATCATGGCACGCCTAGCGGCACATAAAGATGCGGAATACCGTGAGAAATTCCATCTCTCCGTATAGGCTCGAGAGGCCGAGTTGGAAAAATCGCACTATGGTGACGGCGGTGGCAGCGGCGAGTGGGCGGGGGGCCAGAGTGGAGACAGCAATAAGGGTGGTAGGTGGCGAAGAACGAGGGAGCGGTTGCGGGAAGAAGGAGGATGTGATACTGGCGGTGAGAGCAGCGAGGGTGATGGGTGGCGAATGAAAAGTGGGCGGGTGCAAGAACGACGGTGGCGACAGAGCCGCAAGTGGTGATGGTGATGGCGGTGGCAGGGGCGAGGGGGGGGGCGGGAGGCGTGGCGAGGGTGGTAGGTGGCGATGGAGAGGGCGGCTGCGTGGGCGGGAGGGGGGGCGAGCTATTAAAGTGGCGGGGAGTGGGTCTGGGGGCGCGGTGACGGGGAAGGAGGAGGGCGGATGAGATGGCGAGGAGGCGGTTGGCGCCAGTGCGGGTGGAGGTGCGGGTGGCGAGACGGAACGCCATTGCAGGTCGCCGCGCCTCACGACCCGTCGCGCCAGCCTATCTTTGACCAACGGCGTCGCTTCCTTTCGGAATCTGTGTCACACACGCGGCGTCAAGCTCTGCTAACTCACGACTCGTTCACTCCCTCAAAAACGACGTCTCTTCCACGAAAAGCTGTCTGCTGACAATTTCAAGGTTTTCTTTGCACAAGTGCAGAGCCCGGCATGGCGCTCTATCGGTTTGAGCCCTTTGTGAGAGCTCAATGGTCCTGCATTAAAACTACAAGCAACAACCAAAAGTTGTAAGAGAGCGGGAAAACAATACACACGAATTATTGAGTTGCTACACTAATTGTAAGAGTGAACGAGGATTAGGCAGCAGAGAGGGCAGAAGAGAACGAGGAATAGAGAGCGAGAAGCAGAGAGCAGGAAACAGCGGTCAGCAGAAACACAGAGAGAGAGAGAGAGAGAGCAACTCAGGAATAGAGAGCAACAGAGAGGGAGGAAGGAGGGAGAGAGCGTTAACGAGCAGGCTGCAGAGTCCGAGAGGCACAGAGTGAGCAGCAGAAAGCGGGAAGCATAAAGAGATATAGCAATACAGTGAGAAACAGAGAGAGAGAGAGAGAGAGAGAGAGAGAGACAAGAGTTGCAGAGATCGAGAAACAGAGAGCGGAAAGCAATGAGCGGGGGTTATAATAAGGCAGTAGAGAGTACAGCTGTATGTTACGACCTAAAATACAGAAAGGTTACTTTATTCCCGAGACGTCGCCAAAAGCCGTCAGGTGCAGAAATTCTCCAACTTACAGCAAGATTGCGCCCGGCCAGATCCACAGATCCTCCGCAATACTGTAGTCAACCTGACCAGTGAAACGTTTGATACGGCCACCACAACCGTACTCTCTAGGGGGCTCAATTTCGCCGTCACCCCCAAGCAGATCCCGACGGACGACGTCATTGCTGCTGTCGAAACTGCTCTGCGTGGCTTGCCTGAAGATCTTGCCGAAGATATTAGACGGGATACGAGCGCAATTCTAACCCGCGCCACTCCCCCAACTTGCAATATCTCACGTGATGAAAGATTGGCCTTGAAACACCTTAAGCAGCGAGATGACATCATCATTCTTCCTGCGGATAAAGGCAATGCCACTGTGATCATGGAGAGCGCTGAATACCACGCCAAGATGACCAGCTTACTTAGCGATAGTAACACCTACAAGAAACTGGACCACAACCCTTTGCGGAAGGTGAGGCAACAAGTCTTGTCCAGCTTAAATCAAGCTTCTTCCATCAGCGACGAAGACAAGAAAACTCTGAAGTTCGCCAACAACCATCGCACACCCCGCATCTATGGCCTACCCAAAATCCATAAACCCGAAGTGCCTCTGCGCCCAATAGTAAGTGCTATCAACTCACCTACCCAACATTTAGCTCGTTTCCTGGCCAGAAAACTGAAACCTCTCACCGACCATATGCCGTCTTCCGTCCTCAACTCCAAACATTTCATCGAACTTATCCGCTCCACTAGAATAGGGCCTGATGATATCTTGGTCAGCTTCGATGTCACCTCCCTCTTCACCATGGTTCCCGTCGGTGACGCCATCAAGATCGTGGAAGACAACCTCTTACGACATCATCTTCCGAGGGAGTGGGCCAAACTCACCGAGATCTGCCTATCGACAACCTTTTTCCAATACAGGCAAGAGTACTACGCCCAAACAGAAGGCACCGCTATGGGCTCACCGTTATCCCCTGTGGTAGCGAATCTTTTCATGGGAGCATTTGAAGAGCAGGCCTTAGAAAATGCGCACTTAAAACCGTCGCTCTGGCTGCGCTACGTCGACGACACATTCGTCATCTGGCCCCATGGCACCGATTCCCTCGGAACCTTCCTCGCGCACCTCAACAACATCCACCCGCGCATCAAGTTCACCATGGAAACGGAACAGAACGGACAGCTCCCTTTCCTGGATGTCTTAGTAACCAGGCGTCCTGATGGAACTCTCGGCCATTCTGTCTACCGGAAACCCACCCACACCAATCGTTACCTACATGCCGATTCACACCACCACCCTGCCACGAAACGGGGTGTCCTTTCCACCCTTGCTCACCGCGCCTCCCTGATATGTGACCACAATAGCCATGAGTCGGAAAAAGCATTCCTCAGAGAGACCTTCCTGGCCAATGGTTACAGCGGTTCCGCCGTGCATCGTGCGCTATCGAGGTTCGACTCTTCTACATCGAGCGAACGGAACGAGCCCTCCAGTCCACCCCGCAAGACAGCCCGGTTACCCTATATCAAAGGGGTCACGGACAAGATTGGTAGACTGCTGCGCAGGGCCGATATCCGCCCCGTGTTTCATGCGCGCAATAAAATCGGAGGGAGCCTGGTCCAGGTGAAGGACCGCCCGGACCCACTTCAAGACGCCGGCGTATATAAAATCCCATGCAGTTGTGGGCTTGTCTACATAGGCCAAACCGGGCGCACGGTAGAAGAGCGGATGCGGGAACACATGCGACATGACCGGCTACATAACATCCACAAGTCGGCCTTGGCCCAACACGCCGCCGAAACCGGTCACCTCGTCAATTACCACGAGACTCGCACTCTATCTATTGAAGACCGGTGGTGGCCTCGTGTGATCAAAGAGGCCTTGGAAATCTCCAGGAGGCCCGAAAACCTCAACAGAGACGATGGGCTCCGCCTTAGCAACACCTGGAGGCGGGTCGGCGCTCCCCGCCAATACGGTCGCGCCCCACGGAGACACACCCCCGCGGTCGGCCAATGACGTGGCTGCTTATTCGCCCGGTTTCTTTCGGCTTTTTCTCCCGTCTCCGACCACGCAGTTGCAATTTCCGATGTCTATCCTGTTCATTTTTCTATCCTTTTCCCTTTCCAACCACCCTCCCTCCCCCCACATTATTAGGTCTCCCAGTATCGCTCCATTCCCTCTCCGCCAATCGCGGGCCACCTGCCCTCCTCCCATTGGTCGCCGCTGCGACCTATCAGCACCTGCATCCCGTCCTATATCTATGCGACACGCTAGCCTCTCGGCAGCAGTATAGCTCTGAAGAAGGCCACAGCAAGATGGCCGAAACGTCAGCGAAACCGACTGAGACGCGGCTCATCCCGGACAGCCAAGAACATACAGAAAGGTTACTGTAAGGAGGGAGCGCTTTGACAGCTACCACTTGGCCACCGTTTTCAACAAAACTGCAGATTATGTCCATATGTTCAATTCGTCAATGTGTTCGTCTGCAATTATCTCATTTATAAATAGCTTCGACACTACTTCTTCCAAGGCCACCGTCCAACATGACGTCTTTTGTTTCGCGTCCTGTCAAACTATCCCTTCTTACAGAAACTTCTCTATACTGCGGTTCATTCCGAGCTGCCAGGTCTTCTGGCAGGTCATATGCTGTTACGGTGATATCCAATCGGGAGCTTAACGTCACTCGTGACGTCAATATGGTGGCGTTCACCCATTCGATTCGATGACACCGTAACAGCTGATTTACTTCAGAGGCAGCTGTGAATAAATTAAAGTATAATAGCAGTGGTTTCTCTATGGTTATAGTGAGATTTTTATAACTTTGCCCCTCAAGGCCCGTCTTCACGATGGAATATGTCAGGGTATTTCGCGTCTTTCTGATTCGTGCCGCCGGATATCGCATGATCGCGACCGTATCAAGCAGAGCTTGCGATCATGCGACATCTATCGGCACGAGCGAGGAAGACGCGAAATGCCGTGTGATATACCATCGTGGCCATAGGGGCTTGAGAGCCAGCTACAGTACGTAAGAATCTCAGTATAGAGCTCAGCGGCTAGCAGAGCACCGGGACCCGGGCAGATTCCCTCGATACAGAGAGTAGCGCACTCCATTGTTCCACCGATTACGCCATTTTATATCCAGTTGTCACGGGAATTGGAACTGTGTGGTATTGTGTGTGTTGAGAACCATCAATCTACCCCAGACCAATATTAATATTCTTGAAAATCTTCATAACGTCGCCAATTGTGATAATTTTCTTTCAGCTTCTGAATTCTGCTTGATGGGGCTATCGGGTGAGAGGATATTAAATGGCGGTGGTTGCGCAACTCTCTGTATCTATACTGCGATTTTTGTAGGAAGAGCTCTGAAGATAACTCAAATCCCATCTTCACGATGGAATATGTCACGGCATTTCGCGTCTTTTCTCAGTCTTGCCGGTAGAAGTCGCATGATCGCAAGCACTGCTTCATACGGTCGCGATCGTGCGAAATCTAGCGAAACGACTGTGAATGATACGTAATGCCGTGACATATTCCATCGCGAAGATAGGATTTGAGTTATCTTGAGAGCTCTTCCTACAAAAATCGCAGTATAGGGACTCGACGGGCAGTGGCCACCGAACGCCGCGCGGCGCGACGCGACGCGGCGGGGGCAACGCGCTCCGCAGCCGCCCTCCGCGCGCTATTTCGGGCGGCGCCGGCGGCGGAGGCGGAGGTGCAAGGGGCGAGGGAGCGGAAACGCCCCACATCGCGCGGCGTTGACACATCCGCCGCCGCGGCGCTCCGGCGCGGCCGACGGAACCGGACGACGGGAGCCGCCCACCCCAATTTATTGGCCGTTCGACAGGGCACCGCAATACGCACTCAAGCGATTGGTTTGTACGAATTTGTGGAGGGCATTAAAAAAGTGAGAAGTCGTAAAAACCACAAACAACACAACGAAGCGGTTTCGTTGTGTAGAAATCGGTCATATACGTGTGTTTTCCTGAAACAAGTAGTTACGAGTGACGTATAGGAAGTCGAAAAGTGAATTATATATCTGAATCCAGAAATGAGATTATTGGCACAAACATATGAGTTTCTTGTCCTTTACCCAGAAGTATACAACACGATGTGCCACATCGGGAATTAGCGAAGTTACAGTGCTTTGAAAGAACACCAGTCCACTTCCAACTCAGTCAAACATCTTCAAATTACTCTCCTGTAAAATTTAGCAAATGTGATGTCTGTCCTTTACATTTACATTACAGAGTCCTGTTCCTCAAAACCACAGATACACTTGCAAGTTTTGTAGTAAATAACTCGTAATACTCATCAGTCTCAGTGAATTGTCGCCGAATATTCAAATAGTATCGAATTTCACGTCCCTCTCCAGCAAAGTAGACGCCAAGTAAGCCAACTCCTTTTTTTCTTACCCCTCCGCATAGAAATAATGCATGCACGCAAGGGATGTTTGGAGATCCCGCCCCCTGACACCTGCTCGGAACTTCGTCCCCTGCGGTCGCCGGCGCAGCGGGGCCGGCGGAGTCCGAGTGTCCCGGGAGGAAAGTAGGTCGTTTAATGGCCGATTAATCGCGATCTTTCCGCTCGGGCTGTGGAGCGGTGCCTTCACGCCATCGCGCCTCCTCCTCCTCCTCCGCCGTGCAGAAGCGCGCGGATGCACTCGCTCGAAAAAGCCGCTGCAACCGCTGCCCCGCTTCCCACGCCTCCGGACTGGGCCGACCAGCGCCCCCGTACCTGCGACGCCTCCCGTGGACGACGCGATTTCGATGACCTGGCCCTCTCGTAGTCGACACATAGCCGGTCTCTCGCATCTCTTCGACCTCCGATTCCTCCCGTTGACTACTCTAATGCCCGATCCCCTTCGTAGTCGACACATATCCGGTCTCTCGCCCCTCTTTGACCTCCGATTCCTCCCACGGTCGTCCTATTTGACCTCAGATTCCTCCAGTGGACGACTCTGTTCGATAACCGATCCCTCTCGTAGTCGACACTGATATTCGGTCTCTCGCCCCTGTTTCACCTCCGATTCCTCCCACGGTCGTCCTATTTGACCTTCAATTCCTCCCGTGGACGACCTATTTGATGCCAGATCCCTCCCGTTGTCAGCACTGATATCCGGTGTCTTGCACCTGTTTGACCTCCGGTTCCTCCCACGATCGAGCTATTTGACCTTCGATTCTTGCAATGGATGACGCTCTTTGATGCCCGATCCCCCTCATAGTCGACACTGATATCCGGTCTCGCCCCTGTTTCACCTCAGATTCCTCACACGGTCGCGCTATTTGATCTCTGAATGCCACCTGTGTTCAGCGCTGTTGGATCTCCAACCCTCCCATGATCGACGCGGTTTGACTTCCGATCCACCCATGGTCGTCGCTGTTTGACATCCAATCCACCCTTCTTAGGCGCTGTTTGACTTCCGACCCACACATGTTAGAAGCTTTTTGACTTCCGACCCACACATGTTAGAAGCTTTTTGACTTCCGACCCACACATGTTAGGAGCTATTTGACTTCCGCCCCCAACCATGTTAGACGCTATTTGACTTCCAATCCACCGATTTTAGACGCTATTTGACTTCCAATCCACCGATGTTAGACGCTATTTGACTTCCAATCCACCGACGTTAGACGCTATTTGACTTCCAATCCACCGACGTTAGACGCTATTTGACTTCCAACCCACTCATGTTAGAAGCTATTTGACTTCCGACCCACTCATGTTAGAAGCTATTTGACTTCCGACCCACCCATGATAGAGGCTGTTTGACTTCTGATCCCTCCATTGATAACGCAGTTTGACATCCGATCCCTCCCATGGGCGAAGCGTTTGATCTCCGATCGTTCTATGGTCGTCGCTGCTTGACTTCTGTTTCTTCCAATGGTCAGAGCCGTTTGTGATGACTCGAAATTCTGCCAGAAGAGGGACTGTGGTTCCCGTCTTCAAAAACTACCCTGTCGGCGTCAAAAAAATTTACTACAGTTGTATTTATTTATCAATTGGCATTTTAGGAGACATTGCACAACAGTTGGAATTCTGTAGCCAGAAATCTACACATGCTCGAATTCAGGACAGCCCGGCAATGCTTTCATTTATTTCTTTGATTGTTCAAGATTGTCGCTTGTAACGTTTCGAACAATTACAATGTTTATTTACATTTTTTTACATTGTTACTTGATAAACAAGAAACATATGAGGTACCGAGGTGGTTAGAGAATGAGGTTAGCAACGGATATATTGATAAGATATAGAGAGAGAATTGAACGAAAAACGTGTTCTAAAGAAATGTGTGAAATCTATTTGTACAAAGTGAGAAGGTACAGTATTGAAGTACATTGTACAAAAAAATGTAAATAAAAACTAAAATAAAAAAGAATTGAAGTGTTACTACTTAAAAAAATTAGTAGTTACAGTAATTGTAACGGAAGATTCTACAAAAAACGTGTTGGCAGAGTTTGACGTTACACGCTTGGGGATTATATGCCCTTCAATTACTATGGTGACACCACGCAGAGTGGCACATTGCGCAGTAGGGGCGTGACGGAAAATAAACACGGGAGGCGAATGGTTCTTTTTGGACGGGTGCGACAGGCTCCGTTTAAGATGGCGGCGCTGATAGGCGGCGCATCAGCCGGAGTGCGGCGCAGGGCCGCGGCAGGGCGCGAGGCGCCGCGCGCGCGTTTTTGAGTCATTGGTTTGCGCGCGCCTGGCGCGGCGCCAAGCCGCAGGAGAGGTCGCTGGAGGGACTATTTCGAGCCGCGGCAGGGTTTTCCCAGCTGCGCTGCGCTGCCCTGCGCTGCGCTGCGCTGCGGTGGAGCCTGAAAATGCGAAGGGGGCAGAGAAAAGGAAATTGAAGAACACAGTTATTCACTGTGCGTCGTCTGGTTATACGAGAAAAAATTTTATAGGAGAGCAATACATCCTGCCATCCGGTGATTATTTGAAGTAATCGCCTAGCGTCTAGACACAGACAACTTGTTTTATAATTAATGATCTCATATCACGGTTGCATCATGAATAATTGGACAACTCGTCTTATAAGATTTAGGATTTTATGCAATTTACCTCCTTTTCGTCAATAAACACGCACCCATTGCTCAATAACCAGAAGGGAATTAACTGATCTGATATTCACATTGAATTATTAGAGGAAATGTATAAAATGATAGTCAGCCAGGTATTGACCTTTCGTGAGACGAGATGACAATAATTTGGTAATACAATGGACACAAGTAGACCAAACTATTCGTAGAGTGCACATTGCTTTATTTTACGTACATTCAATTTAGTTTCTTTTCCTTCGAGTGCAGAGTGACCGAGCAGATACGTAACTTGTACTTCACACCAATCCATCACAGACTTTACCCAGGAACAATCACATACATTTCCGCTTAGTAACGAGTTCGTGACAAAACAACCCCTACAGCACAGCATCGATAATCCACAAAGCACGAGCGATCAATGGCAACGAAAGCATTAGCGCTCGCCTCTTAAGCTAAGTGGAGCGACTGAGCAGCGGCGCCAGCGCAGCGAGCAAAAACAGCGCGCGGCCTCCACCCGCGCACGGACACCGCACCCCCCCCCCGCAGCGCTCAGCCACTGCGCTTCCGCCTTCCGACCAGATGGGCGGCATCCTGTCCATCGAAATAGCAACTATTTTATCATCGATTTATTGAAATCAATATTGTTTTAACACCTATATTTTGTGCGTAACGCTTTCGTGTCGTCGAAGTTTTGAATAAAATTACCGTAATAACAAAAACAACAATGTAGAAAAACAGAGGAAAATATAGAAATAAGAAGAGAGAGGTAGATAAATAAGAAGGGGAAGATACAGACCTAAGAAGGGGAAGATACACACCTAAGAAGGAGAAGATACAGACCTAAGAAGGGGAAGATACAGACCTAAGAAGGGGAAGATACAGACCTAAGAAGGAGAAGATACACACCTAAGAAGGGGAAGATACAGACCTAAGAAAGGGGAAGATACAGACCTAAGAAAGGGGAGACAGATAATGAAAAAGATAAAAATAGAGATAATAAAGAAAATGAAAATAGAGATAATGAAGATGATAGATAATGAAGAGATGATGACGAGAAATATTACAAAGGGGTAAAGAAGTAGAAGAGAGCCAAAATATGACAACTAAGGCGAGAAATATAATGAAGAATGATGAGCACGGGCCAACAGGAAGGCGTCGACTCGTCCAACGGAGGACAGCGAGCGGGGCCGCGAAGGAACGGCGCCGGTGCACCGGCTGGCCGGCCCCGCCCACCCAGCCGTTCTTTATGAATCCGCCGGGAGCGGCGCAGCGGTGTTCCCCATAAACACCCGCCGCGCCGCGCCGCGCCGCGCCACAGTCGCCGATCAGATGGCGGCCTTTATATTTACGAGGGTGGGCGGGGGGCGGAATGTCTTGTGCAACGCCTGTCAGGTGCGCATGCGCGTTGTTAATGAGCGTGTGTCTGTGTGTTTGTGTGTGTGTAACGTCGACCTGTCACTTCGTGGGATTTGCCAATCCGCGCGGGAAAAAACGACGCCGTTCTCGTTCGCTTGGGCTTTCGACCACTCCTCCGATGGCATCTAACAATTTCAACTCGTTCTGTCGTGATATTTTTGTTTCGTGGCCGTGTTACTCAGACGGACTTCCAAGGATTGTTCGCGTCAGTTGCAGAAGCGGAACCACTTTCCAGTCTCTTATTTCTTTCTGCATCTTTCCAGAGCGGACAAGGTCTCATTTTTCTCGCATTCCTTTGTAAAGCTCTCGACTAACGACAAACTATAGAACTACTCATATTAATATTTAGAAGTATGCACTTATATATTAATTCTAATCAAACGTGACTAAACAGTGCAGTATTATTGTAATTTATTTTATCTTTTACAGGAATATGTTTGCTTGTTATCATCTCCGTTAGGGAGGTTCACTGCATAACTTACCTGGATCGAGAGGATCGCGGTTACGAGCGAAATATGAAAACAGTTGAATGATGCAACATGTTCTCTTATGGAGGAATTATGAAAGGGAACTATCGGAGGGAAATTTGAAAAGACAAACCTAGTCTAGGTAACATCTAGTTAGTAAATAAGTATATTCAAATCATTAAAATACCTCCGTGAAGATGGCCAGAAAAATCTCAAAATTCAAAATTTTTTATGGATACGTTTGTCCACCGTTTGACCACATTTGACCACCCTTTAGAAAATTTTTACCAGCCTCCGTTCACAAATTAGAACAAAAACAAATTTTTCTGGCCAACTTCACGATTTGACGAAATTACAAGATTTTGCCCAAAATATTAAAAATATCGAAATTTGAAGTGCGCTTTTGTTTGTCCATCGTTTGACCACCTTTAATCACTAACTACATTATTTTTTACCACGTTTCCTCCAGCAGATATTCGCGAAAAACGTATTCCACTGCACCCAGAAACCGTGAAGATGGCCAGAAAAAGTTTTAAAATGCGATTTTTTTTGGTCGATTCGTTTGTCCATCGTTTGACCACTTTTGACCACCCTTTAGAAAATTTTTACCAGGCCGGGTTCAAAAGTTATAGGCAAAAAACGTTTTTTCCCGCCATTTCTCAAAATCGACGAATTAGCAACAATCAAATGAAAAATTCGAAACTTTTAATTTGCATTCGTTTCTTTACCTCCTAATGACCTCTTAATCACCTTCAGACGTGATTTACCACCAACGGAACAACCCAAAAAAATTTCCAAAAAAGCGTGAAGATGGCCAAAAAATAATTCGAAAATGCAATTTTTTGGGCTAATTCGTTTGTCCATCGTTTGACCACGTTTGACCACCCTTTAGAAAATTTTTACCAGGCCGCGTTCAAAAGTTAATGCCAAAAAACGTTTTTCCCGCCATTTTTTCAATTCGAAAAAACAACAAGAAACACGCAGAATTTTCCGTACTTTTCAAACCTCTGCGTTTGTCCATCTTTGGAAAGTGGTTGTCCATCACTTAAAATTCGTAAGCTACGTGTATTTCCAGAAATACAGGCGGAAAACGTATTTTTCCACAATTTTTTGTAAAATTCCCCCAAAAAAACAAAAAATACATTCAAATTATATAAAAATACATTCGCATTCGTTTGTCCATCGTTTGACCACGTTTGACCACTCTTTAGAAAATTTTTACCAGGCCGCGTTCAAAAGTTAATGCCAAAAAACTTTTTTCCCGCCACTTTTTCAATTCGAAAAAAAAAACAAGAAACACGCAGAATTTTCCGTACATTTCTACTCTCTGCGTTTGTCCATCTTTGGAACGTGATTGTCCATCACTTAAAATTCGTAAACTACATGTATTTCAAGAAATACAGGTGAAAAACGAATTTTCCCACCTTTTCTTGTAAAATTCCCTCAAAACAACAAACAATATATTCAAATTATATCAAAAATCATTCGCATTCGTTTGTCCATCGTTTCATGTCGTTTGCTTAACCTTTAGAAAATTTTTACCAGCCTCCATTCATAAATTTGCGCAAAACAAATTTTTCGGGCCAAGTTCTTGTCTTGATGAAATTACAAGATTTCCTTGGAAATATTAAAAATACCACAATTTGACGTGCGCATTCGTTTATTCCATCTTTTGATGACGTTTCCCTAGCGTTTAGAAATTTTTTACCAGCCTCCGTTGAGAAAATAGAGCAAAAACAAAGGTTTCGGGCCAACTTGACTGTTTGAAATTCAGTCCCATTATTGGAACATGATTGAGCTGTATGAAACGCACTATTAGTTGCCGAATATGTTTTAGTAGTTGTATGAAAATAATTTGTTTTCGCACGTAATGTTGTAGAACTTGTAACGTGTTTCAGAAAAAAAGATGACATATGCGCCGCTGTGACAAAATTATTTTCTCAGGAGATAAGTTTCGTTACAAGTAACGAAACGAAAGTCTGCGCGAATTTAGTTTTGTTACAGAAAGAACAGATCGTCTAAGACAGTTTCGTTTCGTTTCTTTACTGAAATGAAACAAATGTGACTTTCCTTTTCGTGGGTAAGAAACGTTGTTTCTTTATTTAGTTTCGTTATTAATATTTGTAGAAGGAGAAGTAACGAAAGTCGAGAGAGGGCCATTGAGAGGAGTTGTACACCAGACTACATTTCTGTACTTTATTTTTGTCGCGGCGCCGCTATCAGCCTGTCAGTCGGCAGAGTGTCCATTTACTTGGAGGGCACTGCAGGTCACCGAGGCGTAGGACTCTCGACTCCCTCCCATTCTGGGCGAGCGGCGGTGCGGCCGTGAGCGGGGTGAGAAGGGCACTGCCGCTTCTCAGAAGCGCTGCTGAGAGGTGTCGGTGGAAGGGGCGTGGGCCTGCGAGCAAATCGGTCAGTGGACATAGCCCCCCCCTTCCCATTTTTTTTTTAGGTAATTCCGCTGTAATCCGTACCAAACAAAGTTTTTATTTCATGTTAACCATGTATCCAGAACGGTGAGTATTGCGAGTAAACATTTACCACAAGAGCCAGAACATATTTTAAGAGTAATTAAATTATCGATAGAGGATAGAAGAAAACGTTAATAACCACCAAAATTATACCTCCCCCACATGCTCCAACTCAGAAACTAACACCCAAAACATAAATTGGGAAACATTTAGGAAAATAGTGAAAACCAAGACACCACAATTCAAAATATTAAACTCCCCTATGGAAATAGACAAATCAGTCACGCAGATAAACGAAATAATAACAAACACAATAATACACTTACAAGAAAACAAACCCACATATTCTTCTAAACAGACAAAACCAAAACTACCCAAAGAGAAAACAGAAATAATCAACACACGCAATAAAACTAGAAGGCTATGGAGCAAGAACAGAATTCCCCAACAGAAAAAAGAACTAAATCTCCTCAATGAAATAACAAAAAGGGCAATAAATATACACATCCAAAAATCCTTTGACAGGAAAACAGAAACATTAAATACCTCAAACCAATCACTATGGCACTTCTCAAAATGTCTTCTAAATAAAAAAATAACCATTCCGCCACTCAACACGACACAAGGTATAAAATATGCCCCAAGATTAGTCAGAAGCACTAGCAGAACACTTCGCTCAAACATTCAAGCCTAATAACACACCCGTACACCCAGACCACCAAGCAATAATTGATTCAAATGGAGCACCCAACTATGACGTCCCACAGAGATTAAAATTCATTTCACCTACTGAAGTCAAAAACCTCATAAAAAAATTGCCTAAAAGAAAAGCTCCCGGACATGACCTAATTAGCAACCAAATATTAAAAAACCTGCCCACAACCACAATCGCATACATAAACAACATCTATAATTCATCATTCAGACTAGGTTATTTCCCAAGAACTTGGACAATATCAAATATAATCCCGATCCCTAAACCAAGCACAAATCATAGCCTCGGAGTGAATTACAGACCAATAAGTCTCCTCCCAACGTTATCTAAATTATTTGAAAAAATAATTTTAAAAAGACTCAATAATCATCTAACAAAATCAGAAGCTATTCCAAACCACCAATTTGGTTTTAGAAAGCGTATCTCAACTGCACATCAATTGCTAAGGATTACTGAATACATTCACACTGCCTTCCAAGACAAGAAACACTCAATAGTAACACTCTTAGATGTATCTCAAGCATTTGACAGAGTCTGGCACCCCGGATTAATATACAAACTCAAAACAATAGCAACACCTAAATACTTACTAAATATTATCACACAATTTATATCAGAGTAACCATAGATAATCATAGCTCCAACCCACGCCCTATAGAAGCAGGACTTCCACAAGGCACACCCTTATCCCCAACACTATTCAATATTTACACAGCAGATATCCCCACCACACGATACACTCAACTTGCACAATTTGCTGACGATACGGCAATATTCACATCAAGTTGCACCCTGACATATAGCAGCACAAAAATTCAACAACATTTGAATAAAATAGACGAAAGGGCAATAAAATGGAAAATAGAACTAAATCCAAATAAATGAAAATCAAAAATTTTTTCATAGAGACCATTCTCTGCCCCCCAACCATTACTATTAAACAATAGTCAAATAAACTGGACACCATCAAACCAACCTATAACATACTTAGGTCTAAATCTTGACACAAGACTAAACTGGAAAAACCACATCAATATAAAAACACAACAGGCTAAAATCAAATTAATCCAACTCAAGCCAATACTTAATAAAACTTCCAAACTTTCACTAACAAATGCAATAACACTATATGAAACTATCATAAGACCCATAATGCTATACGCTTGCCCCATCTGGACAAATGCTGCACCATCCAATGTAAATAAAATACAAATATTACAGAACAGATTCCTCAGAATATTCACCAACGCCCCATGGTTCATTTCAAACCATCAACTCCATAGTGAATTATTTATAAACTCAATCATCCATCAAATAGCACGCCTATCCAATAATTTCTACTCTAACATAAACTCAATAGATCAACTCAAACAATACAATTTAGCCACAACAAACAACACACAGATCAGAATAAACAATAGATACCCGTTCGATTCCTTCCTAAAAATATTCTCAGACAATTGTGATCTGTAGATACTCTTATGAGTAATCTACCCCATTGTAGTAGCAATAGTAGAACTAGGTTAAGCATAGTTTAAGTTAGTAGTAAGTCATCAACATATATGAAAGAGTGTTGTACTGATCTATGTACATCCCAACAAGCAATAAATAAATTTTAAAAAAAGAGGAAAACGTACAGATAATAACTCGTGTTTAAGTAGTTCTGTTCTGAAACGCGGCGCCGCGACAAAAATAAAGTACAGAAATGTAGTCTGGTGTACAACTCCTCTCAATGGCCCTCTCTCGACTTTCGTTACTTCTCCTTCTACAAATATTAATAACGAAACTAAATAAAGAAACAACGTTTCTTACCCACGAAAAGGAAAGTCACATTTGTTTCATTTCAGTAAAGAAACGAAACGAAACTGTCTTAGACGATCTGTTCTTTCTGTAACAAAACTAAATTCGCGCAGACTTTCGTTTCGTTACTTGTAACGAAACTTAACTCCTGAGAAAATAATTTTGTCACAGCGGCGCATATGTCATCTTTTTTTCTGAAACACGTTACAAGTTCTACAACATTACGTGCGAAAACAAATTATTTTCATACAACTACTAAAACATATTCGGCAACTAATAGTGCGTTTCATACAGCTCAATCATGTTCCAATAATGGGACTGAATTTCAAACAGTCAAGTTGGCCCGAAACCTTTGTTTTTGCTCTATTTTCTCAACGGAGGCTGGTAAAAAATTTCTAAACGCTAGGGAAACGTCATCAAAAGATGGATAAACGAATGCGCACGTCAAATTGTGGTATTTTTAATATTTCCAAGGAAATCTTGTAATTTCATCAAGACAAGAACTTGGCCCGAAAAATTTGTTTTGCGCAAATTTATGAATGGAGGCTGGTAAAAATTTTCTAAAGGTTAAGCAAACGACATGAAACGATGGACAAACGAATGCGAATGATTTTTGATATAATTTGAATATATTGTTTGTTGTTTTGAGGGAATTTTACAAGAAAAGGTGGGAAAATTCGTTTTTCACCTGTATTTCTTGAAATACATGTAGTTTACGAATTTTAAGTGATGGACAATCACGTTCCAAAGATGGACAAACGCAGAGAGTAGAAATGTACGGAAAATTCTGCGTGTTTCTTGTTGTTTTTTTTTCGAATTGAAAAAGTGGCGGGAAAAAAGTTTTTTGGCATTAACTTTTGAACGCGGCCTGGTAAAAATTTTCTAAAGAGTGGTCAAACGTGGTCAAACGATGGACAAACGAATGCGAATGTATTTTTATATAATTTGAATGTATTTTTTGTTTTTTGGGGGAATTTTACAAAAAATTGTGGAAAAATACGTTTTTCCGCCTGTATTTCTGGAAATACACGTAGCTTACGAATTTTAAGTGATGGACAACCACTTTCCAAAGATGGACAAACGCAGAGGTTTGAAAAGTACGGAAAATTCTGCGTGTTTCTTGTTGTTTTTTCGAATTGAAAAAATGGCGGGAAAAACGTTTTTTGGCATTAACTTTTGAACGCGGCCTGGTAAAAATTTTCTAAAGGGTGGTCAAACGTGGTCAAACGATGGACAAACGAATTAGCCCAAAAAATTGCATTTTCGAATTATTTTTTGGCCATCTTCACGCTTTTTTGGAAATTTTTTTGGGTTGTTCCGTTGGTGGTAAATCACGTCTGAAGGTGATTAAGAGGTCATTAGGAGGTAAAGAAACGAATGCAAATTAAAAGTTTCGAATTTTTCATTTGATTGTTGCTAATTCGTCGATTTTGAGAAATGGCGGGAAAAAACGTTTTTTGCCTATAACTTTTGAACCCGGCCTGGTAAAAATTTTCTAAAGGGTGGTCAAAAGTGGTCAAACGATGGACAAACGAATCGACCAAAAAAAATCGCATTTTAAAACTTTTTCTGGCCATCTTCACGGTTTCTGGGTGCAGTGGAATACGTTTTTCGCGAATATCTGCTGGAGGAAACGTGGTAAAAATAATGTAGTTAGTGATTAAAGGTGGTCAAACGATGGACAAACAAAAGCGCACTTCAAATTTCGATATTTTTAATATTTTGGGCAAAATCTTGTAATTTCGTCAAATCGTGAAGTTGGCCAGAAAAATTTGTTTTTGTTCTAATTTGTGAACGGAGGCTGGTAAAAATTTTCTAAAGGGTGGTCAAATGTGGTCAAACGGTGGACAAACGTATCCATAAAAAAATTTTGAATTTTGAGATTTTTTCTGGCCATCTTCACGGAGGTCATTAAAATTAGGTAAAAGAGAAAATCGCTTACGTGCCACGGGTGTTAAATGTTTCTAATGATCTCGGGAGACAAAAAGCTCAAGAGACAAATACGCTCGATCATTAAGAGCCCTTATAAAGCTCTTGGTGAATAAATATTTGTTTAAAACAAAAGTACGAAGGCTTCTTATGTACAAGTCACGATAATGTACAAAAATCTCATGAATTGGTGGGTGTCTGCGTGTAGGTTGGTTCACCCAACTGATGCATTCTTGTCATGTAATGGCTTGTATGATAAAGAAACAGTTCATAATTACGAATAACAAAATCACCATTATGACTGGAATGCTGACATTAAGTCTATTGTATGAATTATGTCACTATTGCGCGATTAAAATGTACGGAATTACGTTCGTAATTTTGTGACTGTTGTAATTTTCCGCTTCCAGGGATTATTTCAATTCTGTTGAAGGTCACATCGTTCCTTTCCGTTCCGGCAATTACTTTTATTCTGGTAGTCTGCTCCATTGTTTGTATTTTCTTTAGTAACTTCTAATGCCTCTGAGGATTTTCAAATTCTGTGTTCTCACGAATCATCATCATCACCATTGTGTAACAGCACATTCCGTAATTTCATTTTCCACAACATGAACGTGCAAATATTGATGGACCATTAAAAGCACTTTTAAAGGATTCAAATTCCCTTCACTCTTTCCCTCTATTTATAGTTCTGCATCACGAACATCGGAGCAAATGGTGAGTCGCTAGGTGGAGCGATGTTGCAGCAGATGTTGAGATTCGAATCGATATATGTATTTTTAGTGTTGATACAATCGTGATATGATAACACAGTATCAATGTTATTGAACTTCAAGAATCAATACCTAGAATATCCAGAGCATTGATAAACGATCTCAAAAATGATATAATCGAAATTTTTGGAGGTACCACTTTCTTCCAGACATTAAATAAATGACACCTTCTGATAATCCATATCCAGTTTCCATGAACACTAATGTTACGTATTCAAAAGAGCGGAAAGCAATGTCATTTCACTGTGTCAAAACTGTAAGCAACTATTTGCCAGTTGTGGTTTATTCAAAAGCGACTCTGAAGTTAGGGAATGGTGCAGTATCGCTTTCGTTATGGAATTAAAGACAACGTAGCATACAGTACAGTAATAAACAGCAATCTCTTCACCAAGAGCGAAATATATATATATATATATATATATATATATATATATATATACATATATTGAAATATACCTTCATCCTTCACTTCGTAATACGTTGTCGTGAGTTTGACCTGTTCCGAATTTATAGAAAGATGTGGGCGCCAGGAACAGGTGACATAAACTAATACTAACTTTTCCCTATTTAATTCTGTCAAAATTATATGGGCATCCAGCTAGCTTGGGCCGATGGATTCGGATTACATGTATTCGCTATCGCTAAGATAGCCGATTACCTGATCTGCCGACTGTACAGCCTGGCGTGGAATCTGAAATATGGAAATTCTCTGCTTCCAACTAATTAGAAGCTTATGATTGACAAATGAACAGACTCTTTTCTTTTTCCAAAGAACAAAATTTAACAATTTATTCAATGTTAATTTTAACAGATTACTTAATGGCCATGACCCCTTTTAAAAGATATTATTTTAATATACTGCAGTATATGTTACCGTCTTGCCGACCCGCTCGTTCCGAAGACGCTTCTCACTTGGCCGATGAATCCGAGTCGCTCTTCTGTCTTCTGATCTTGCGCGGTTGCTGAAGTATCCAGTCCACACTGCATAAAATCTAGCTAAGTTCTTTCCGACGCTTTAGGTTTATAATCTTTCACACGAGTTTAATAAAATACTAATGTTCGAACTATCGTCCGGTGAACACCCAAAACTGCCCAAGTCCGCGGATGTACTCCGGCAAATAATTTCTAAGTCCGATGACGACTGTTACTTTTCGCACGAAAATGTATAAGTCTCACTTTCAACTACAAGGTCCGCACACTATTTGCACTCCACGAAACTCAAGAGCCGAGTTCACGACCTACACTCCACCACTCTGAGTCAGACTGTAACGATCTGCACTCAACGAAGCTCCAAGTCCGAATGAATGTTTTTCTGTATTTTGCAACCTTGATGGGTCGGTAGCGTCTCACGTTCTATTTTTCCAAAACACGGCGGTAAACACCAGAAAGTCTAATTGCCCCCCGCCAACCCGCTCATTTCTTACAACCCCATGTAGCCGCGCCTTCGTCCGTCATACGTTTTTCGACCAATCACATATTCTTTATTATATCGATCTAGCCAGCGTTCCGGCACCTACGAGGCTTGCAGTTAGTTTATTTACCTGCCCTGCACCATAGCAACCCTCTGCGCTGGCGTTACTAGGGCCGGATATCGCCATTTTACAAGTCCATTTAGTCGCCCCGTATACGACTAATATTATGAATAAACCATGTCCCGTTCTGGTATATCACAATATATATATACATATATATATATATATATATATATATATATATATATATACACACACACACACACACACATAATGCCACCAATTTGATTTATCATGGGAAAAGAGAGTTAGCGGCATACATATCCGCCAGAGTTTGGAACAAATTTGGCATTGCATCAGTGATTGATTAGCATACCAGGTAAGTTACCTGCTAAATGTAGCGTATTCCGCCATCACTTATGTCAGATCTCGATTTCGAGTTGGCGCATGCGCAGAAGCTGAACCGTGCAGTCGAGTGCTGTACGCTTGCTGGTGGAAAACGTCCCTACTGAAAACATTGAATCCGAAAGTGTCGATCTGGCGGTATGTGAAGAATCAGAACGTCCCTGACCAGCAACAGTGGTAGCAGCAGCAGCGGCTCCGTGTAGCGGCGGAGCGGGGCGCTTCCAGCGCTCGCAAGCTGCTGAGAAGAGTGAGCTCACCGCCGCCGCCGCCGCCGCCGCCGCCGCCGCCCCCACTTTCGTCCGGGCCCTTCCCCTCCCAGCGAAAACTCCGCCCCGCCACGCACAGTTGCGCGAACGAAACAAAGGCAAAGCGAGAGGAGAGGAGATGAGAGGGAGGAAAGGCGAGACAGAGAGGGAAAAGGAGGGAGACAGAAAGAGAGGGAAGGAGAGAGAAGAGAGAGACAGGAGGGGGAGATAGAAAGAGAGAGAGTCAGAGAGAGAAGGAGAGACAGAAAAAGAGGGAGATACAAAGAGAAAGAGAGAAGGAGTGAGAGAGAGTGAGGTAGAGGGTCAGAGAGAGAGGGAGAGAATCAGAGAGAGAGAGAGAGAGAGAAGGACGCATAGGATTCTAAGGTAGCTGTTATATATTTACGTTATCTGAAATTACGGGAGTTATTTCTTAAATGCTCTTCCCTCATCATGTCATACCTTCACATTCCCTTAAAGTTAATGCTAAGGGGACACCAACTGGAATGCGTAGCGAGAGGGTATCGATTTATTAGAAATAGAAAATACCTATTTTGTCTCAAAGGTTCTCCAGCGCATCCACACAGGCAAAGTAAACGACGGAACAACGTCTTGCAAATAACATGAAATATCCATTTGCTCCGTGCATTTCCACCGCATTGGGCCCACTGCCCGTCCGCTGCGAGGCGTCGCCGAGAGGCGTTTGTTTTGACGGCGGCGGCGCTCGCAGGGAGAGGCTTTGGATGCGCGGGCGCACGGCGACAGCTGCCGGCGATGCAGTCAGCGCCGCGTCACGACCCGGGGCGGGGAGGGGCGGGGGTCGTGGACCTCCAAGTGGGTCTCCGGCCTTCTCGGAATAAGTCTTCCGCTCGCCCCTCTTCCTCTCGCCGCTGACTTCGTATTGGGTCTCACACGTTTCACGCGGAGTCGAAATACGGCGAAGGAACGGGAGAGGCTGAATTTGGTGACCGGCGCCGAGTTTCGTGTATCTTGCGTGTATGCAAGCATTGCAATCATCTCACTACTCGAGACAAGCCTTGGTGAAGGTAATGGGCGTTCATGTAGTCAGTCTTAAAACTGTAAATCGACAGAGAGCAGACGTAAAGGTGAGAGAGAGAGAGAGAGAGAGAGAGAGAGAGAGAGAGAGAGAGAAAGCGGGTACAGCAGGTTGTGATATGAAAGAGAGAGAAGGGGAGCTGAGAGCACTGAGAACAGAAAGCAGAGGGAAATAGAGGAGGTCAAAATAAGGGAGCCATTACAGGGCGGAGGAAGATAGGGCAACAGTAGGCTCGCGGGACTGCGTCACTTAGCGATGATAAAAAATGCAAGTATAAAACGATAGATTGCCACTACCTCTGCTCTGTGCGTGGATATCCACCTTTCAAGTGATTTAAAACTTTCACATTTTCAGAAGTAACTTACGGCACTTGTCGCGACTTTCGCGAGAAACTGAAAGATATTTAGGGCGAGGAATCATTAAATGTTGCCAAAGAGACCAGGAAACGTCAATTCCCAAACTCGTTATCCGTAACTGTTCAATGAAAACAAATGTGGAACTGAGATCCGACAAAAAATCGTGTTCGAACAGCCCATTCTACACCGCAATAGACCTTTTTATTACACTACGATGCGGCAACCACCTCCCGTCAATCACGTACTTTTGTCAATTCGTCGAGTGCACTCATACTCCGCCTGGGTGTGATGCAATCACAGCATGATAAGAGATCTCGAGGGCACGAGAAGGATTACACGATGAGTTTGAGGCAGGAGCTGATTTATGGTTTGGTGATGCACATCGCACACTTGAAGATACGACACGCTATCGCAAATTGATCGTGTTGACCTGTAAATAATGTGTGCGAACGTGCTGCATCTTTTAAGCTCTTAAGTGGAACCTCTTTTAACTTACGTACGCTAATACTCTGCTTTTGTGATTCCCATGAAGTGTGCCTCAAGCACCGATATATAATCCTCATTGTACGTATTTTCAAAGGCGGCAATAAAAGCATTCAAATTTTCCGTTTACGGCATACAACATTAGAAGCTTACGGAATTCAGTTGTCGGTCGTTCCGTCCCTAGAGTCCCTGTCTCTAGCGCCTACGACCCCAGCGTCTACGACCCCAGCGTCTACCACCCCAGCGTCTACCACCCCAGCGTCTACCACCCCAGCGTCTACCACCTCAGCGTCTACCACCCCAGCGTCTACCACCCCAGCGTCTACCACCCCAGCGTCTACCACCCCAGCGTCTACCACCCCAGCGTCTACCACCCCAGCGTCTACCACCCCAGCGTCTACCACCCCAGCGTCTACCACCCCAGCGTCTACCACCCCAGTGTCTACGACCCCAGTGTCTACGACCCCAGTGTCCACGACCCCAGTGTCCACGGCCCCAGTGTCTACGAACCCAGTGTCTACCACCCCAGCGTCTACCACCCAGCGTCTACCACCCCAGCGTCTACCACCCGTGTCTACGACCCCAGTGTCTACGACCCCAGTGTCCACGACCCCAGTGTCCACGGCCCCAGTGTCCACGACCCCAGTGTCTACGACCCCAGTGTCCACGGCCCCAGGTGTCTACGACCGCAGTGTCTACGACCCCAGTGTCCGCGCCCCAGTGCCTGGAGGCGACAGCGGGCGTAGGGCCCGCCGCGCCGCGCGTGCGGTTGCACTGCACTGCCACCGCGCCGCGAGGGGCGTCTATATCGGGCGGCACAGAGCCTGCGGAAGGCGGAGGAGCAGCCTCGGCCGCCAAGGGGCTGAAAAGGTGGGGGCGGGCAAGAGGTGGGGCAAAGGTGGTCAAGAACGAGGGCGGGGGACAAAGGACAGCTGGGCGACGACGCTCGTGTTGAGTGCGAAGCATGTGGAGGATGTCAGCGGAGCACGCTGGGTTCTTAGCAAAGGACGGGCGAGCGACCAAGGAAACGCGAGACAGACGAATGCGAGCCAGAAAGACGTGTCATGTGGTGCAGTGAGGAAGTGGTTCCACAAAGGCTGGAATTGACACTATACAGACGAGTGGAAGTGTTGGGTGTGTGAACACGGGCAGTGTTGAGCGGAGCAGAGCAAAGACGAGCGATGTGGAGCGAAAAAGACGGCGAGTAATGCGAGGAAGCGGAAGTGAGAGAGTGAGCGAGTCCAAACGAGAGAGGATGGAAGAGAGGACGGGAGCGGGGGAAAGGGAGGGTGGACCTGGGAGAGGAGGACGGGGGGAGGAGAAGGCGGGCGGGGAGGGCGCCCGGCGGCGCTGACTAACTGCTGCCTATAAATACCGCCCCCGCGCATTGTGCAGCTCCCGAAAAGGAACGACGCCGCGCTGCGCCGCCCGCAGCCAGAGGCCGCTGGCTGCTCGCGCCTTGCATTGCCCTCTCCATGCGACTGCACACGCCAGAGAACAGTACTGTAATATCCAATAGAAAATGCAATGGTTCCCCCTCACAACTTGCAGTTACTTGTTAAATACAGACTAATTGGCAATACATTAATTGTGTTATCCTCTCATGTTTGAGCCGTTTAAAGTTTTAATACAGGGCCTAACCACCATAACACGATATTATGATTTCAGGAAGATTTCACTCTTGTGTTTCTGACTTATTTTCAGAAACTAAACCATTAGTAAATACACGAATGTGTTTATAATTAATTAGGGTGGGGTACGTCATTCCACACATACAGCAAATTGTAATAAATAATATTCTCGCACGATTCAATTTCGTCGCTACATAAACCGCAAATTGTTTGTGCTATAGCCCTGAGGAAGGCTTAAGAAAAGCCAAAACGTTGGCGATTAAGGGTTGTACTCTGGGCATTCAAGATATTCCTATCACTTAAAAATCGATGTCAAGAAATCACGTCCTACAGCTGTGCCAATGCTCGCTATTTAACGCTTGCGACCACCTTCGCTATAAAATCTAACACGGATTTATAATTATTCTCGGGTATCTCCGTCGAAAGAGTAAACCAGGCAGGTTCCAGAAACTCCAACGTTTACACATCACCCCGACACGCGCTCAGCCACAACCAGGACGTCCGAGCGAGGCGGCGACAACGCGCAACCCAGGCGGGCCCAGCCGCCGCGCTCCGCCTCCGCAGACAATAGAAATATTGACACGCAGCGGGCGCAATTACGCCCGAGCACGTGCTTCGGCGGCGGGGGCGGGGGTGGGGGAGGTCCTGGGGGCGGCGCGGCATGCATACGGATGGGCGCTCCGCCGCGGCCCGCCCCTCCGCGCCACGCCACGATGGCATGCGTTCTACGACGGACAAACACTGCCCTGACAGCCAATACTACACTAGCGTACACTAGACTACTCTCGCATGCTATGCCCCACCTTCATCTTTACTTTTCCATTTCCATATTAAGCCTGTAATATATATTTTTCTTCGAGATTCTCTTATTTTCCGTCACTTGTTCTGTATGTCACCTTGCAATTGATAACAATATAATACACCCTTGTCAATAAAACTATTCTTATTTAACTTTATTATCCAGCAAATAGGCAATCCCATAGAATATCAAGTAATTAGTAATTTCACATACAGTTGCAGATTCTAGAGGTTGTGAATAGGTGGGGTAGAATCGAGAAGCGTCGAACCCGCAAAAATGTAATAAAATGGTCAAGAAGATAAGGTACAATATTACTGAAACAATATAGGAGATGGTGGGTTCCGACATCTGAATTTCATTTCCTCATTTCCTTGTCCCAGTGAATAAAATATTTTATCTGTTTTTCACTGAAAATGTGATAAGTATACCGCTAGATTCTCCTAATCATTCGGCATATTTATGTAATGTACATTTAATTTTATTAACATATTTATTAAATATTAAGATAAGTTTTATTTCATCAGGAAAGTGAAATTTTTTATGGTTACTGATTAATGCGTCATTGTGTATTTACTAACGTACCGTAAATTTCATAACATCGAAAAAATAACTCGACCAGTCTGGTTATTAATATATTAACATATAGAAATGATTTCATATCATTAATTTACATAAAATAGGACGAGCTCTCTGTTTATTCACGCTGAAAGAATATTTCAAATAAACTCAAGATGTGCAAGATACGAAGCTCTCTTTTAAAATTTAATTTTCACACGTTACCAACTTATTCGCTGGAGTAAAAGATTTTGGCCCAATTCCTATATTTCAATTCACACTATTTCCTGTATTTCAACTCACACTATTCACCTAGATACACTTAGTCAAACCATAGAAAATTCCTAAAGTTGATGAGTAACGGGGCAATTATGAATGCCATGCAGCCACAATGAAATTCACTTGGCAGTCAGACATGGTAGCGACAGTGCAACGGGTAAACTTGGCCAGGTTTCGAGTACTAAATGTTCAACATGCTGTTGAACCTATTTATTGTGTGTACAGTATTGTATGGTCTATACATTTCTGACCATATTTAGACCACAATGAAGAAGTGCGCTAAGACCCTACAAAAGATGACGTCTGACGAACCTACGAAAACGCAACGAGACTTCTTTGAGAACAAAACAGAAGGTAAATATATTTCTTTTTCTCAAGATGAAAGATGTACGAGGTACTGAATGGATTCGTTCATGTAAATAATTATTATGATGGTGATGAGAATGATGATGGCGGGGTGAAAGATTGATCAATGGTGGAAAGAGAGTCAGATGAATCTCTTCGGAATTCCGTCGCAAAACCACATGGGTTACCACAAATTCCATTCCAAATTCTAATGATCAATTTGTCGTGATTATTCCACAAGTAGAGATAGAATTCCGATACCTAGAGGTGCACTGGTGTTTTAACACCATAATTACCTCCGTAATGGTAGATACGCGACAACGATGTGTCGAGAACACACTTTCAACGAGAACATCGCAAGGTCTAGTCATCGGTCAAACGCTAATGAAACACAGTAATCATCGTGATTGCCATCGCATTAAACTAAAAAAATCTTAAATTACTTGCATTTCTGCCCCACAAAAATTCAACTTTGCAAATCTAGACGCAGATCTAGAATAAAAATTGTCCCTTTTGCAATTTAGTGGTATTTTATCTAGCACGTTCGTTACTCACAATGCTCCAAGGACAGATAAAAAACGGAGGACTTCCGGCAGAGTAATCCACGCTGGTGACAAGGCAAATCGACAGGAATGAGGCGATACCTGTCGTAATTGCAATTTGTCTCCAGTCATCGACGCAAACGAAGTGACTGTACCGTCTCCTACCGACTCCAATAAAACGGATGCTCATGTCCTGTCGGTGAACTGACAAGTGTTAATTGGCACCGACGTGGGGTGAAGGACAATAAAATGACGCTGGAGAATAATATTCCCGACACAACCGCTTTGCGCAGATGAGTTGTATGAGGAAATATGACGCTCGTCTTCGGAGAATTTTACTCTTAGTCGTTCTAATGATTGAAAATTTTTCTAGAGGCGCATCTCTATGATTTGAATGTAACATTTCGTAGTCACCAATCACTCAATAACTTTACAATTATATTGAAACTATATTTTTTAAATGATGGATGCACTGTCGAAATGTACTTTATTAAAGTAATTTCTTTAAAATCTACTTGGAAAGTCGGCGAAAGTGTCGTAAGATATGCCAAGGTAGCATGGCATGCCATGAGGACGGGATGAACGTCTCAAGGCACGGCAGGATCGGGCGACGAGAGAAGAGGAGCGAAAAGAGGTCAAAATGAAGACAGAAAATAAAAGAAGACCATGACAAAGAGGAAACGGGGGGGAAGAAGAGGAAGTGGAGCAAGAAGCGGAAATGGAGGAAGAAGACGAGGAAGCGGAGGAAGAAAGAAAAAGAGGAAGCGGGGAAGAAGAGAGAGAAGGGAAAGAAGAGAGAGGAGGGAAAGAAGAAGAGGAAGCGGGGAAGAAGAAGAAGAGGAAGCGGGGAAGAAGAAGAAGAGGAAGCGGGGAAGAAGAAGAAGAGGAGGTGGGGAAGAAGAAGAAGAAGAGGAAGCGGGGAAGAAGAAGAAGAAGAGGAAGCGGGGAAGAAGAAGAGGAAGCGGGGAAGAAGAGGAAGCGGGGAAGAAGAAGAGGAAGCGGGGAAGAAGAAGAGGAAGCGGGGAAGAAGAGAGAGCAGGGAAAGAAAAGAGGAGGGAAAGAAGAGAGGGCAGGGAAAGAAGAGAGAGCAGGGAAAGAAGAGAGAGCAGGGAAAGAAGAGAGAGCAGGGAAAGAAGAGAGAGCAGGGAAAGAAGAGAGAGCAGGGAAAGAAGAGAGAGCAGGGAAAGAAGAGAGGGCAGGGAAAGAAGAGAGGGCAGGGAAAGAAGAGAGGGCAGGGAAAGAACAGAGGGCAGGGAAAGAAGAGGTGAAAGAAGAGGCGGTTGAAGTGGTGGAGGATGAAGAGGAGAACGAAGAGGAGGAGGTGGAGGCGGAAACGTAAGCGGATGCGGGAGGAACTGAGGCGGGGAGAGACGGCTGGCGGGAGGGAGCAGGGGCGACAAGGCGCGGAAGGCGTCGGGGGCGGGGCGAGCGAGTCTCGGAAGCGCGCGTGAGCGGCCGACGCGCGGCCGTCGCCCTGGACGCGCGCGCGCCTGCGGGTGCGTCGGCATCCAGGTCGACCGCTCGCTGCAAGAGGCCTCTGCAGGGGACGGCGCGAGGCGGCGGAGTAGCCCCGCTGCTGCGGAGAAAAGCGACTTTGCCCAATCGAAGCCCTATGATCCCTTCTTAACCTACACGAATGGCCAAATTCGAAGATCGTCTCTGACGCGGAGGCACGAATTGTGGATGAGGACCAGACAACACAAAACCGATTCCGAGATACTGAAAAACCGGAATTCTCAGAGCTTTCGCTATCTCTCTGAATGAAGCAACGCACTGGAAGTGTTTCATGCATAATAGTAACACGCGCAAAATACAGCTTTGCGAACATGCACAGCACAACTTCCCTCCAGCGATTGCCGGAATTTCAGGCACTTGGCGCAACACATAATAGGCCAACCAACATAAATACCACTTTCGGACTCCGGTCTGCGACACGGCTGCGGGTTCGAGTCCAGCGTAAGGCAGGATCACTTTCACATCGGACGGAAACTTGAGAAATCGTTGTCATATAGGCAAGACACGACTTTTTTTTGTTATTTAAGGTCGTATCAACATAGGTCATTAGCGACCACTATTGGATTTATTGTTATGATAACTGTGGAGATGACATGAAATGGTGATGAAAGAGGGTGAAAGGACGAACACATAGGACAACCATGCCCGAGGTGGAATTCGAACCCGCAATCCTTCGGTCCGAGATCTCCATGGCACTACTGCCATACCGATCTCGGCCACCGGATCAGCATGACCATTTTATTTTGTCTCGTTAAGATAAATGTTCGGGAGGAATTAATGTCAAACTTCACACTAGAAATAATACATTCGAAATTTGAAAATAGCATAGAAATAGACAAAAATAAATAAAAATAAAGAAAACTAAAGTAACGGAAAATGAGAAAACAGATGAGATACTTCAGAAAATTATGCGGATTATTATGGTGAAGAACATAATTCAAATAAAAATAATGAACATTGAATAATGAACAAAGGAAACACGAAAATAACGAAACCGATAAGAACGAAGAAGGTAAATAAAATCAAAATAAAAAAAGCGATTAAGACGATGAAGAGAATGATCATAAAGAGAATAATGCTGAAAATGACGATTTTGAAGATGAATACGTCACCGCATCGCCGCACCTAACCTAAATCGTCACGCGTCAACGTCCCGAAATTCCAGTGCCTCTAACCCAACCGCCTGCGCCAACGCGCTCCGCGGGAGAAATCTCGGCCCGCGCCGCGCGGCGCCGCCTGAGGTTTCCGCGTGCTGGACCGCGGCGGGCGGCGCCGCGACGCCCCGGGGCGGGCGCGGGAACGAAACGCGAGTAATTGCGCTTCTGCCGACTTTCTCCGCCGCCGCCGCCTCGTCTCGGGCCGCGCATCTCCGCCGGCCGGAAGACCAGGGGCGGGGGGCGGGGGGACGCTCGCCGGAGAAACCGAAATAAAACTTGCTGTCCCTCTGTCCGGCCGTTGGTCCGTTTGCGCGCACCGCACGAAGCAGCAGCCCGGGACGGGACGGGGACGGGAAGGGGCGGGAAGGGATGGGACGGGATGAGACGGGGCGGGACGGCACGGGACGGGACGGGAAGGGACGGGACGGGACGGGACGGGAAGGGACGGGAAGGGGCGGGAAGGGATGGGACGGGAAGGGACGGGAAGGGACGGGAAGGGAAGGGACGGGAAGGAACGGGAAGGGACGGGAAGGAACGGGAAGGGACGGGAAGGGACGGGAAGGGATGGGACGGGACGAGACGGGACTGGGGACTACAAGACGGAGCTTAGCGAGGGGGAGCTGAGGACGGGGCAGAGCAGGCGTGGCATGCCGTGACGTGGCGTGGATGAGGGGCGGGGCGTGGCGAGGAGGGACCGGGCAAGGCGGGCAACGCCCCTTCTGACGTGTTATATGGAAGAGTCGTCGGTAACGACGAAGCAGCGATATAGTGACCAGTTCTGTAGACGGGCGCAGGTGTCTACCGACAATATCGGTACTAACAGTATTGATATTTCGTTTTCGACAATCCTAAAATCGGTATCTACAAATGTGAAATATTATAGAATCGATATTAAAATACGGTATCAGTATCGAAAAAACTCTATTATTGAAATGCGTAATAAATTCATGGGTAGAATTATAGAAACACTAGAAATTGATTCTTTCTACACTTTGACACTTTCTACACTTTTTCAGGGTACTTTTTGTTTGGGAGAAAAGAAAAAATAGTACAGCTAGTAAAACATGTGTACAAAAATAGCTGAGAATAGTCCATAAATAATTCAATGACGATATCCTGAGATTTGTATGAATATTATTGAATATAAAATTCTTATAATTTCTTACACGAAATCTCGTATCGATATCAAAAAGTTTTGGAAGTATACATATTTAAAGGTTGATAACATGGAGGTATCGGTGCAAGAGGAGAATGGGTTTGCGGAAGGATGTTGAGCTGCTAATCTATTTTTCTTGCTATCCAAATCGGTCTACGTACGTTAGCCTGCGTGTATGCAGATAATTCGTCGTCGAACCGAAAAAATGAAGTACTTAATAGCCAGCTAGTACTTAATATAATATAAATTGGGCATGAAATCGCATTAATATCGATTAATATCTATCGCAAAGTTGTGGAAGATCCTGATGAGTGATTAACTTTTATAGAACTGAGTATAATACATCACTTCCACTAAGAACACTATTCTTATATCTATTATGTCAGAACATATTGCAGATAACTTTTATTCGAATTCATGAGGTGGTAGTCATGCAAAGGTAGAAGTAATCAAATATGATTTGTTCAAGTTGGAGAAGAACGTTATAGGGTACATTAATAATTTTAAACTTTTACTGCTTACAAATTAACTTTGCTACTTGGTAGTACGGCTGATGAAAGCACTTAATATACCAATAGATACATGAAAATAAAAGAGCGAAACTTATCCCCGACCTTCATCTGCAACCTCTAAAAGCAATGAGCAGCAATTGCTGTCGGCAATCGACAGAGCAACTCTTTGCACTCTTCTCCAACCAGTAGACCACATCGCTGGTTGAGAACAAGAAGGAAACATGCAGCTTAATACCTTACTGATCTTTTTTATTACAACAATGTTACGAAGTGCTACGACGCCAATGTTAATGCAGATGTAACAATCTCGCTAGCCGTGCATTAAGCATTTATCCATAAGCTTCTTAACTAGTAAAATACTTCGGTACATCTTCGTAGACCATTAATTTCTTTAACGTTCCTCCTTGAAGGTTAGAACTGTGTTTAATCATCCTGAAGATGATCGAATACGACAGGAAGCCATTTGGTGTTACGACACGGGAAGAACATTACGACGTGGATGCGTGTTACTTAAGATCTGACTCTGAGGACCAAAGACTTCTTTACACTGGGCGTGAGAGCCCACTCTGAAATTCTAATGCCCGTTCAGAAGTTGAGCTGTATCAGCATATGTGGCACAAGCTCTTCGAAATTATTACCATCGACAACATAAATAATACGTGAAGTGAATGGCAGCCAAAAAAATTACTCCACGAGGTACGTTAATATTTGTAAAACTTAGAAGCGAATGTTCGAAAATTGTTCTTTTACAAAAATATGATCAGAAAATTCAGGTAGATAAGACCAATGGGAAGAAAAATCTCGCCGGCGACTGACACTGGACGTAGTACGTGGACAATCATTGCATGTAGAGGCTGCAATAAACTGCTCAAAAGATACGGAGTTTTTGGCATTGATAGAATTTGCTTTTGGTATTTTATCTTTCTCCAGACACGTCCTTTCGTAGGAATCAAAATTAAACTGCGAGAAAAAAATCATTTTTTTTCCTATTTAAAACGAAAGCCGCTAGCGGCGTGGCATAACTGCTATTACTTATCATTGAAGAATCTGGATTATTAACGAATTTACGAAAGAGCAATTTAGGACTTATCACAGAACTATGGAATTATCGATCTTGGCTTTTTCCATAGGCGAATAAAAAGACATGACTACGACTTCATAAAAAGTACAATCATTTTTTGTAACGGTCGCTTTCTAACAACTTGGCCATATAGCGACCACTGTGCTTTTTTTAAGTGTAGGGGGAACTGTAGGAAGAACGCATAAGCTCAACACAAACATCCAAACCCGAAGTGGGATTCGAACCCAAGACCCTTCAGACCTTGGCGAACTCGGCTACCCAGGCCGGCAGAAACGATCATTTACGTACCAACATCTGCAATTTCTACTAAAAGATCATTGATGTACGTCAATGGTGTCAAGGTTTTCTACTGGTGGCAGTGGCACGCGTCGTGGCACCGCAGCATTCCACGAGCTTTTCTGCGCAACTAGCGTCGGGAGACGAAATTATTAGAAACACCGCCGTCGTACAATAGGGATAGCGTTGTCTCTGGTGGCGGGGTAATGAATGTGGAGGGGCGATTGCGTCGAGGCACTCGTGCCACGGACTCCCGCTCGTGGCATCGACCTTGACAACACTGATGTACATAAAAGGTAGCTCCACACTTTCGGCATTCGCCGAGCAGCGAGCTACTGCTCGCCCGATCCCGACCAGCTGCTGCGTTCGGCGAATGTTCGCTCCATTTGATGCGTCCAAAAGTCCGATACGCGGTGGGTAGGACGAGCGCCGAATGTTCGTCACTCGGCAAATAGCAAGCGACCCATCCACACTACTCGGGATTCGGCGAGCGGTTGCTCGCTGTTCGCCGAATAGCGAACGTGTGGAGCCGCCTTAACAGAACAACCTCCTCGAAACGGATTAGTGCTGGTCTTGTCACTCACAGGAAAAACTCATACTGACGTTTTATTTTCCAAGCAGCGTGGAAAATGCACCTCAGCCCCGCGAGCCGACCGGTCGCCAGAGGTTTCTCCCGGCGGCGGTCGCTCGCGAGGACGCGCCAGTGAAAGCCCACTCCGCCGCCGGGCGGGCGAGGGCGATTAGCTAAGTGGCCTCCCCCATTAGCCCGGTATTTAGTAATTGGTCCTCGCGGGCTCGCTCCCGCCGCCGCCGCCGCCGCCGCCGCACGCACGCGCGCGTCGCGCACGGAGCATTCCTCTCCGGAGATCCGATTTCGCTGCTCTCCTTTCCCCTGAAAGCTTGTAGACCAATTGAAAAATTGTAAAGTCGTTCCTGATTGTCAGTGTATGTTTCTTAATAATAAAACTTATCCAATTTTATTGATGACAATCCTTTATTGTTCATATTTGTTCATATTTGCACACAGAACACAACGTTTCGTAACTTGTTTTAGTTACATCATCAGGCTCCTCGCCTCCTCCTTCTCCTTGTGACGACTGAGATGTGTTGTGACGATGACCATGATGGGGACACGACGCTGACGGATACTGCGACAAACTCAATAACGCTTGTAGACCAATTGAAAAATTGTAAAATTGTTCCTGATTGTCAGTGTATGTTTTGTCGCAGTGTCCGTCAGCGTCGTGTTCCCATCATGGTCAGCGCCATCACAGTCGTCACAAGGAGAAGGAGGAGGCGAGGAGCCTGTTGATGTAACTAAAACAAGTTACGAAACGTTGTGTTCTGTGTGCAAATATGAACAATAAAGGATTTTCCTTTCCCCTTTCCTCCTCGTTCACTTGCTCAGGTGGCTCATGGCATCAGTTCATGTCTCCGCAGCGCCTCTGACCCAGGTAAGCAGTATTTTCGACACTCGCTACGAAGTCAGATCGAATTCAGCCAGTGTACGGAGGAGAATTCTAAGGGCCGGCTGCTCTGATCGGTAGTTTTCCGTGGTTTCTCTCATCAACACCAAGGTGCAGTTCTCTAAGCGGGCCACGGACCGCGCGCGATCTTTCTTTCCTTCCTTCCTTCTTCTTCCTATCCTCACCCTTTAATTACTCTCACTGACACTCACATGCACTACACTACCACACACGCCGTGAGACCGGTCGGAAGCTTGTAGTTTGTCTCGGCTGAGCGATACCACGCTGGTGACATGTAAATAGTTGAGAAAAAATCCGCAATCCGACTCACCATTCAGCGAGAGATCGCAGCCACCTCCCATATAAAACATGCACTACACTTACAGGACGAATGACCTTTTCCTGTTAACGCGCCCGAATTCCTAATCAAACAATCAAAAAAGTGAAGGCGTTCGACAATGTAAGTTTCTTCTTCAATTGCCATCGTGAGGGCTTATGCGCCGCCCTCTTTTCAATTCTCCCCCTCCAGTTACCGTGGAGGGGCGGGAATTTATTCAGTTTAGGGACGTACATATTTCTCCAGCCGCTTAGGCTTTTGGAGATGGTGGAGGGCGGTTATCTTAAATAGACTACTTAAAACTAGAACTTAAACTATTACATGGCTGGCCTCTGTGGGCCTAGCCTACTTTATTTACAAGTTATTTTAATGTGTTTGATAGTTCTTTAGATTCTTCTTCTTTTTCATTTTTCTTATTATTTCATTCCCTCTCTCAGTCATTCGTATGTCTATATTTACAACTCATTCTCTCAGTCATTCATTCTCGCATTCATACACACTTCACTGTACACGATTTCCACTTTTGTTCGCCACGGCGCTGACTTCCCTCAAGCGTCGAATGCGCCGCCCGCCGCCGAGGCAGGAGCCGTCATGCGCCGGCGCCGCGCTCCAAAAATACGCTCGCCCCGCGCGGCGCCGCGGCCGCTCCCCTCGCGCGCCTCGGCGCAGTCGGAGGCCCTTCGTACGGAGAGGGCGCGTTCCATTGCCCCGCCGATCCCTCCGGTTTACGCCCACTCGTCAGGAGTATTGAAACTCCATGGCATTTTGGAAGTTGAGGACCGTGGGTAGATTTTAAGAACAGGGTTCGGCTCCTATTGACGCGCACGATTCGGTTCCGAACGAGTCACTCGCGGCGCCGCCACAGTGTGCACACGGCCACGTGGCCAACGCACTTTCGTGTGGAATCGTGACGCTTCGCTACCCGTGTCCAAGTTGAGGACGAGGCTCGGGCCTTCGGCCCTCGCGTTAACATAAAACATCCTTGAGTCTGTCCAACGCATAATTACCAACGCATTTTATGCATTTAACATTATGCATGCAACGCATTTTATGCATTTAACCATTGTAATTCTCCATTACACATTCGCACCACACCGGACAATGCACAATGCAAGCAGTGCTCCCTGAGTGATCCGTTCTCGTGGTCCGCGCGAGTGAACCATGCGCAAGTGAACCGTGCGCCGTTGTTTTAGTGAGCCGAACCCTGTCCTTAAAATCAGCCGGACCGTGAATCTACCCCTAAACCAATACGACACTAATATTCTTGAAAATCTTCATAATGTCACCAAATATTATTATTTCGCTTCAGTTCCTGATTGGTGCCTGACGGGGTTGTCGGGTGAGTGGATGTTATACGGCAGCGGTTGCGCTACTCTCTGTGTCTAGGGACTCGGGGCGCAGTGGTACACGTCAGCGCGGATAGGGAGGAGTTACTCCAAGGGACCAGTCTGACAGGACGAGCAACAAAAGAACGTCATGTTGGTCAATGGCATTGTAAGAGGTAGTGTCGAGGCCATTGACAAATGAGCTTATTGAAACCGAACACGGTACTTACACGGTACACGGTATTACGGTACTTCCCCGGAATTCGCATGTCGTTGATCAGAGAAAACTACCTATCAGAGCAGCCGACCGCTAGAATTCTTCTCCAGACAATGGATGAACTTCACCTAGCTATGAAGCTACTGTCGGAAATCGGTCACCGTCGGGACTCCAACTCTAAAACCTCCCGGTCAGAGACGTACAGTGGCAACACCTCTTGCCTTGATCATTTCATTGACCGGCCAGAGAAATATTTTTATGCATTGGGGACCTCTTACAACTAACACAACTGAACTCACAGGAAATCTAAATAACCATTGCTACGCAAAGGGATCATAAAAGCAAGATTTGAGAGCAAAATACGGAAAGAAAAAAAATCAAAGATGCTCCATTAGTGAGTGATTGTTACCGAATTGTTCAAACGGAACAAACCTTCACCAAATATATTCTTATTCGGATGACAAATACCTCAAAGAAGAAACAAGATGCATCCACATCTGTAAAATGTGCTGAAATGTACATTAGTGCCACTTACCAACGGTTTATGGCTTTAAACTTCCATAATTTTACATATAATGAATCAATGCCCCAAATTCTCAAGACCAAAAAGAAATTGGAGTCCATAGATTACTTTCTGTAGTTTTTTCTAATATTTTCAAATGTCTCATTCCTGCGAACCCCCCTTTCCTTACTAAACACTGTAAACTTTCCCTTTCCTCACACGCCTTCAGCTTGAGCCATCCGGCACAATGACGAAGCAAGTGCGGCATCGCATCTCTGATCTTACGTCCATCGCTACATCATTGGACAAATCCTTTCATATCGCACAAAGGAAAAATACATGGCTGATGGAAATAAATACGTGTGCTTGTGTACATTTATAATATTCTTCCTAAATAACTATAGTAAGAAATGAGTGTACTTGAAAGATGTTTGGCCTCCAAAGCGAATGAAGCAAATCGCCTTACGAAGCTCGCGTAACTGGATGATCGGTGAGTAATGCGGGTGGCGAACTTTCCCTTTCCAGCCGAGCCATCTGCCACCGACGCTGAGAAGAAGAAGATTCGGGCGCGCAGCGGCGCCGCGTCGCTGGGTTCTCACGCCCGTCGCCGCCGCCGCCGCCGCCGCCGCGGGCGAGGAGGAGCCGGATGCCGAGAAGACCCGCCCCCGCAGCGTGGGAGCGCCCCCGCCCCCGCCCCCCCCCGCCCCGCCCCGCCCTCACCCAGTACGTGCGCCTGCAGCCGGTCATTAGGAGCCTTCCCTTGGCGCTGGAAGAAGGGCTGAGGGCGAGGATGAGGATGAGGGGGAAGGTTAGTGTGTGGAAGAGGGGAGGGATGGGCCAGGATGGTAAGTGATAGGAGCGCGGAGACCAAGCGAGGGAGAGGGCGGAATGTGGCCGAAGGCGAGAGGGCAGTATGGTTGAAAATAGAGGGAGGAGCGAGGGAGAAGGCGAGAGCGAAAGCGACGGCTAGAACGTGAGCGAGGGAGACAGCGACTGGGAGGGCGAGGGCGACGGGGAGAGGGCGAGGGCGAGGACGAGGGCGTGGGCGTGAGCGTGGGCAGGAGCGTGGGCAGCATTCAAAAGAGGTCCGTCCGACCCCTCGCCGGTCATTGGGATGTTCCCGGCGTGCCGGTCTTTTTTGGATCACATTTTCAGAAAATCCAATCGCACAAAAGACCAGTAAACTAATCATCGGGATGGAACTTTGTAGTAGTAGCCCTCTTAGAATCAGATCAATGAAATAGCCGAGTGAACACCATGGATATAAACTGATACTCATAAACATGTCGAACCTAGACTTTGCTCCATTGTACACACTCCGAAATGAATTATTCATAACATCGACAAATGAACGCAAGCAGCTCGTATCTCAAAAACAAACACATTACAATACGACCAAACAACTCCATACCAAAATAGAACAATTATCTCTCAAAAATCACGTTTACAATAGTAACGGCATGCAATTGAAACCAACATGTAAATTAAATGTTTGTTACCAAATGTAATCATTGACGTGTGTTTCCGCATTTGCATTACAAATATATGTACACAAACGAATATATTTGTTTGAATAACGTGTTAAAACAGCAACACAACCCGTATTATGATACATACCATTGATTTCCACCACCAAATGACAGCTCAGCAATTCCGGAACCAAACTGCGAGCGCACACACAAAGTCGTCGAACGCCGATTCACAGAACTCGCCCGTCCAAACCGTCCACGGCACACCGAACCGCACGTCGCACATCCAGTTCAAAGCACCAGATCGAGTGCGCGGCTCCGCTTTGACAAACTGTCGCGTCCCGCGTGCGACGTTTCCTCCAAGAAGCAGAAGATCCCCTCGGGACGAAGCGCATCGACACGGAAGAGCGAGGCGGCCGGCCGCCCAGGCGACTCGCGGAGCCGTTA